>BMAU01018218.1:0-460000 GCA_019973935.1 Trichonephila clavipes
TAAAGGACAAAAAAAATTTTTAAAAAGTATATATAAAAAAATAAATTTAAAAAAGCAAAAAATTTTTTAAAAATGTAGCTAAGCTATATTCCAAAAAATGTCCTTAAATATTCAGTACTGTGATATAAGTGTATACTTAATTAACCATTATAATAGTTTTTTATGTAAACACTAATATTACTTATGTGGAGTGACATGTGAAACAGGGTCTGGAAACTGTGCAGTTATTATAATTGCACAGGCTAATGGTTTCACAACTTTCGGCTTCTTTAGCATTTGGAAAACAGCATCCTTAGAACTCCCTCCCCCTCTCCTCATGAATCTCGTAAAATTCTGTTTCGGTGAAAACGAGATTTTTGAAACACGTTGTTTCCTCGGCAAACTGGATGTTAACCCTGTTTGTAAACACGGTCTTTGGCGTGATTTGGCGCCCAATACAGTTGCGCCAAGTTGGATGGGTGGGCGATACTAAAGCTGTTCCCATCTGTTTTCTACCAGCTGTATCTTATTTCAGGAATTTGAAGTTTTAAGAAAGATGAGTAATTTTGTTTTTGTTTTTTTGTCACATCATTTATGTTAATCATTTTTCATATATTCATGAATTACATGATGATAATCAGGGTATATTTCTTTTTGCAGGTCTGCCTCCAACCGGGCCAGTTAACTTATTGTTCAAAGATGTCTTGCGAATTATTTTTTTACGCTTGACCATTTGGAAGACAACATTCGCCGTGTTATTGCCGATATACAGCCACAAATGTTAGAAAAAGTCATCAAAAATTGGACTACATCCGAGCCAGCCGTGGCAGTCCTACACCAGAAATCATATTTAAAATGTAATGCCACA
Source organism: Trichonephila clavipes (assembly GCA_019973935.1). NCBI lineage: Eukaryota > Metazoa > Arthropoda > Arachnida > Araneae > Nephilidae > Trichonephila > Trichonephila clavipes. The sequence continues at coordinate 848 of BMAU01018218.1, forward strand.
AGATTATCTTTCGAATAAAAAAATTCATGTCAATCGAATAATTAATGGTTTCACAACTTTCGGCTTCTTTAGCATTTTGGAAAACAGCATCCTTAGAACTCCCTCCCCCTCTCCTCATGAATCCGTAAAATTCTGTTTCGGTGAAAACGAGATTTTGAAACACGTTGTTTCCTCGGCAATCCGAAAGAACATCATCGAATCCCCCTCCCCCCTCCTTACGAATCCTGTAAAATTGCTTGGGAGGAGGCGAGATTTTGAAACACGTTGTTTCCTCGGCAAACTGGATGTTAACCCTGTTTGTAAACACGGTCTTTGGCGTGGTTTGGCGTCCTTGGCGCCCAATACAGTTGCGCCAAGTTGGATGGGTGGGGCGATACTAAAGCTGTTCCATCGAAATACTGATGTCAATATTCTCTATTCTTTCTTGTCCTGTTTGTTACAATCAAGAACTGTACTTGATTGAAGACTCAAGACTTGGTTTGCAGTCAAATTTATGTCTCAAGTGTAAAAGAGCTGTTCATTCACAAAGGATTCACTTCCACATCAAAGGTGAATAATTTAAATATTATAAACCTTCTTTTTTTGTCTTTGGAATGAGAATTATTGGCAAAGGATTTTCAGCTGGAAGAAACTGTTCAGTATGCTGAATATTCCTTATCCGTCAAAAAATGTAGATACCAGACAACATGAAATTAAGTTGCTGCATGCTGCGTCACAAGCTGCAAACAATTCTATGTTGGAGTCAGCAAAATCCATTGCAGAATGTTCAAATGAGTGTGGCGTTAGTGTAGATGGCACATGGCGAAAACGTGGTTACTCTTCATTGAATGGATGTGTTTCGACAATTTCTGTGGACTCTGGGAAAAATATTAGACATTGAAGTGCTCAGTCAATATTGCCGAGTGTGTACGAAAACCGAAAAAACGTCGGGATTCTCCAAAAAATGCGTAGTGTCACATTTTTGTTAAAATCACAAAGGATCAGCGTCTAATATGAAAACTGTCGGTGCTTATAGGATTTTTGAAAGGTCTGAAGCAAACCGCAGTCTTCGATATACGTCTTATTACGGGGATGGGGATTCAAAGGCGTTCAATAATGTGAAAAACATTTATGGTTATGATAGCGTAGTTAAATATGAGTGCATAGGACATGTGCAGAAGAGAGTTGGCTCTCGTTTACGAGAAGCTGAAAAAATCTACAAAGGCTTAGGCGGAAAAAGGTAAATTGACCGACAAATTCATCGACACACTTCAAAATTATTTTGGAATTGCAATTCGGAGTAATGTCGGCAATTTGTCAACATGCAGACTGCAGTCATTGCTGCATTTTCATTGTTGCTCCGCAAAACAAAAAACCCATGCATGGACAATGCCCTTCTGGATCCGATACATGGTGTAAATACCAAAAGGCCAAGCAAGAAGGAAAACTGTATAAACATAGAACAGCTGGCTTACCAAATGCTGTATTGAACACAGTGAAAAACACCTATATGGATTTATGTGACCAGTCACTTCTTGAAAAATGTTTACACGGAAAGACCCAAAATGCCAATGGAAGTTTTAATGGTGTTCTGTGGAGCATAATCCCAAAAGAAACTTTTGTTGAACTTCTGACATTACAATTTGGTGCATTCTTGGCTGTATTACAGTTCAATGATGGATCTAAAGGGATTTTTTCGTGTTGGAATATTTACACATCCCAATGGGTAATTTCATTCTGAAGGGATTTTCAAAGGTTGATGACGAAAGAATTGTCGACTCGGAGAGACATTCATTGCCAACTACAAAAAACAAGAGAAAAAACTCAGAGGACTTAAAAAAAGGAATTGTGCATTATCTGAGAAAAAGGAAGGTGTCACGTATAAATCTGGAGAATTTTAAACATGTATGTAAGTATTAATATTTAGAAAAAAGTATTTCAAACTTTAAAATGTGTTTTACTCAAAATGTGTTTTTTAAGAAAATGTTCAAACGGGGACATGGATTGCTGAAAAAGTTTTGAAAATAATTAACTGAAATTTCTTGTGTATGTTCTGTATAATAGTAGAATTGTTTTGATCTTCAGATTTTTAAATCACTGCATTATTACAAAATTTTACAGTCCCTTATGTGAATATAACTACTGTTTTTTTAAGCAATTTCATTATAATAACTAAGATAAAGTGCTCTATTTTTTGTAAAAATTAAAATATCTCTTATCCTGAAAATCATTTCAAACATGAATAACAAAGCAACATATCAAAATTGAAAAATTGAGGATTTTCATAAATTTTTTTTTTTTACAGAGCGGGCCCCGTTTATGTAACTTTTTTGTAAATTTTCACCAGTTTTTCCCAATTTTCATACTAATAAAAAAAAATTTCTTTTTTTAATTTTAGGATTTTTTTCTTAAAATATACCAAATAAATCTAAAAATCACAAAAAAATCCCCATATCTCCATTTTTTCAAAAAAAAGTTGTCGAAAGTAGTCGGATACCTTAAATAAATCTATAAAATTGCCACTGTGTCTGCTATCGTTCAATTTAAGGGATTCTCGATGAGCACTAAATGATAAATTGTGTGAGGCTAAGTAGTTTATTATATCAATCATTCTTTCAAACAAATTATACCAGTACTTCCGTGATTCCTTAATCAATCTCTCGTTATCCTTATCTATTGTTTTTCCGTGTTTGATTCCTTTATAGAATTCCATCCATTTAATCATGCATTCCATGTGTCCTTGACTTTGTTCATGTCTTTGCAATATCAGACTCAAATCTTTCCTGTCACAACATCCTTTTACCACCTGTGTCTGCAAATGTGAAAAAAGTCTACATGGAAAGCAATAAACTTTATCTTGAAAAATAGAGTAAACTAACCATCTGCGATGTTGCGTTTCGCCGTCACTTAATTTTCGAGTGAAGTGAAATTTAGAAAAATGTCTTTTATTTGAGTCTTTTGGGTAACTTTCATCAGATTTCTCTAGATCTTGATTGGGTCCGTTTTGAACTAGGTCATGACGCTGCGAATAGTTTACTGGAAATGCCCACTTTCCTGGATCTAAGTCTATAAATGACTCTCTTAAATGAACTCCTTGCACTTGATTTTCTGAGTCACACATCATTTCACTTTCTAACTCTTTATTGGGTTCAGACATTTGGATCATAGCAGATTCGCCCGATGTTGCAGGTAAAACTGTATCAGAACTTTGAATAAAAGATTCATTTGACTCAGAAGCTAGCTCATAAACTAAAGTTTCTCCAGATGACTCTGAAGCAGTGACACTCGTAGAAGGTTTCTTGAGAAATTTCCTCATACTGGAACTCAGAGCTTGGTTGGATATAACAGTTATATATATATATATATATATATATATATATATATATATATATATATATACAGCCTTTCTTTTTCTTTTTAATGAACCGAATTCCCATTTCCTACCTATATCTGTCTCTAGTAGGTCCTCCAGACATGATGACCTAAAAATAAAAAAAAACATTGAAATTATTTTATTAGATACCAACTTTCAAAATAGGCCCAGTAGCGTCAGAATTGATAATAATGCGATACAAGATCTGCCAATTAGTTATAGTTCGATTTTTTTGTAGCAGAGTCCCAGCCATGATAAATAACTCTATATATACGCCAATGCTTTTTATGGAAAATTGAATAAAATTGTTTTACTTAGACCTGGATTATTTTGTACTTAAAGAACACTACATTCTATAGTTCGGTGTTCTTGCAATACAAAATAATCTAGATCTAGGCGCAACAATTTATTTCAATTTTCCATAAAAAGCACTGCCGGATGTAGTGGCTAAATGTATGAAAAGAACTCGGTGAAAATAATGTTACAAATTTTGACGCATATAAAAACATACTCGAAAAGCTAAGATTTTCTGTTTTCGAGAAAAAAAACACTAGCACAGTTTTAATTTAAAACTAGGTAACTATCCACTTTTTTTTTAATTTTCGATTTCTATTGCTTACTTACGACTTATAAAAGATACCTATGTATACCTATTGATGTCAACAAAATCAATACGTTAAAGTCATTATAAAAGTTCATATTGATTTACCTCATAACCTTCGAAATATGAACTAAATCACAATATAAATTAACACTTTTATTCACTAAAACGCCACCGGGGTACTGACTCACTTTGCTTACAATATATTTAAACGACATGGGGGGATTCCCCGTCTCGCGCGCTAAAGTTGTTTAGTTTCCATAGTGTTGCCAGACGATTCTGGATGATGCCCGTAAAGTACTAATCTAATCACTCTCTTTACTCGCGCAACTGTATGAAAAACTAATATTTAAATAATTAAAAACTTTGCTATGCCCCCTCAAACGCGAGGCCGCCGCCACTGTCTGTGATATTTGTTTCGGATCATTTTTTGACATTTTGGAAACATGTTTGGTTAATCTCTTAACACGGAGATTAACATATCAGTTTTAAAATATTGAAAGGGAAGACACTTTTAGAGGAAAGTCGGAACATTTTAGGAAGGAGGACTGCCTCCCTAAAGGAGGATGGTTGGTCACCTTTGCAATATTTACCACCAAATGATATCAATCAATCAATCTTATAATTGTAAATACAGATGTTTGTTAGCACATTTTTGTTATTCAATAAATCCAAAAACTTCCCAAGTTTAGGTATTGGAAATCACTAGGTAATTATCTCTCTCTCTCATCGCGTATCTTTTCTCATATAATATATTTTAGTGATATTTAAATCAAAATCATTCCTTTGTTGTGTGTTTGACAAAGGGAATTCCCCTACTGAAATCGATGATACGTACGGAGGCAAATATATTTTGAAATGTACGTAATTAGATAAACATTAAAAAGTCAAACAAAAAATTTCTTATCGTAGCATGTATTAGAATTTCTTAGATTAATAAATGCGTTATTCGATGGATATTTGGGGATCGAAAATTAATGGTAACTTAGTTTTAATACGTTTGTCGTTAAGTTCAAAGGTAGTTAATTCGTAATTTGGTAAGGGGAACTCCCTTATGTCAGCGGAGGGAAATTTATTTTGATACGTACGTGATAAGATAAGCTTTTAAAAACTGCAGAGAATAGTTTCGTTTTGTAATACGCATTATTCGAATTTTTTACGCTGGTGTATTTTATGCATTGATTGAAGGATATTTGATGTTTGAAAATTAATGTTAAGTGTACTTTGATAGATTTATTTTTAGTTCATTTCTAGTAATAGTTTGCTATCAAATTAAAAAAACTTCAGTATTAAAAATGGGTGTTAGAGGTCTTCAGACTTTTATTGAAGAAAATTGTCCTGAAGCATGTAAAGAAGTATCTATTGAAGAACTGGCTAAAAATCACAAAGCCAGATTTAATGTTCAGCCTGTTCTTCTTATTGATGGTTTGAATTGGTTGGTTTGTATGTATCATTTAGGTGATTCTGTATCAGTTTTTGGTGGTGAGTGGTTACAGTTTGCTAGAACTCTTCAATTTTTTATTGCTAAATTCAAAAACATTGGTGTGAAACCATTATTCATATTTGATGGGACAATATGTGAATCTAAAAGAAAGACATGGGTAGCACGCCGAATAAGGTCATACGATGCAATGCTGTGTACTTTTGAAGACTTCAGGGAATGCTTTAGAGGAGAATCAGATAGCGGTGGCATTCCTACAATGATAGACAAATTATGCTGCTTTATTGTGAAAGAATTGGGTGCTGATGCTTTTCAATCAAATACAGAGGCAGATTTTGTTATAGCAAAATATGCTGTAGAACATGAGGAAGTATTTGCAATCCTAAGTCAAGACTCAGATTACATTATTTTTAATACTAAGATGTATCTTTCTATGTTACATTTTAATTTTATTTCATTTTGTACAATTCAATATGATAGAACTTGCTTGGCTTTGAAATATCTACATCTTCAAGTTGAGCAGTTACCTTTATTTTCCTGTTTAGTTGGTAATGATATTGTTCGTTTTGAGATGTTGAAACCATTTCTTTTAAGTCTTTGTCATACTCAATATGTATATATGGCTAACTATGTTGAAAATTTATGTAATTTCATCGAAAAAGAAAAATGGTCCGGAGATATTAGCAATTGGAGAGAGATGTGTCAAATCTCCTTAAAAGTTTTTGGTAGCATTGATAAGGCTCATCTTATCCATGAAGGATTAAAATCTTATTCTCTCAACTGCGATGTTCCTTCACCAAAAGTATGCATTAAAGTTAGTTCCAAAATGGAAAAAACTGTGCACGAGAGGCATTGGAATTGTTTGAATGCTCCTTATATCTTTGATTTACTTTGTAAAATGGAATTTAGTCAGCGTGAGGTATATAAACTTCTTTTTTAATTTATGTTAAAATTGAGATTGTTTAAAAAAAATCTTTTTTTGAAAATTTTTATATATCTTATTATGTATTGTATATTTAAATTTGGAATATAAAAACTAACTTTTCTTAAAATTATAATAATATTTTTCAACCTTCATTAATTGAATCATAACTAAATGAAATGTTTATTTTCTCCAGCTGTATTTAAAAAGTACTAAGTGTAATCATTTGTATTCAGGTATCATAGTAAAATCAATTTTTGCATCTGTTATTTTAAAAATTTAAGTTATTAATTAAGTACTTCTTTTTGTTTCAGATGTACCACATAAATTTGGTTGAAATAATTAAACAATGTTTCATGCATCTTTGAACTTGCTTTTTATGTTATTTTGTTGATGCTCTTTGTTATGTTATTTTGATGTCTTTTCGATTTGTTTAAATGTGTTTTTTGTCATATTTTGTTTGAAATGTTCTTATTATTTTAAAAATTAGTTGAAATTAAAAATTATTTTTACCCCTTCATTCTCACTCTTGTTAAAATCACAGTGGGTGGGGGGGATTTCCCCTCTGTTTCTTGTGCCTGTGATATTTCCAGGCTGAAGTGTTCAAAAGTAACACGCTGAAAAGATTAAAAATATATTTTTCTTATGTCCTGAATCCTGTTTATTTCTTACTAGATGGCAGTGCCAGATTATTCGTAACATGTTTAGAGATAGCTGTTTTATTTTAAACTAGATGTTAGCACAATCAAACATATATATTAGCGATTTGTTTTTGTAACCTAAGCTCATTTACTTAGTTTTGCTCTTCGTGAATACACGTGGGTTGCATTCTGTGATAATATATATATATTTTTAATACTGTATACATTATGGAGCTAGTCAGGAAGTGAATCGGATTCTGCTTTAATGGATCTGCAAGGGATTCTGAAATAACTGATTGTTTTGAAAGTTCGGTTAGTGAATCTCTGAGAGCAGTGGTGATGGATCTGTTCTGTTACCTGTGATGTTGGCTTTTGCATCTCATGCTTTGAAATTTATCTCGCAAGAAAAAATTACTAATGTATTTTTACATTTGCATGTAAATGTAATAAAATTCTCCTTTAATGTTTAAAATGTAAAATTTATTAATTTATTCTCTTTGCTAGAAAACCAACATTCAGTCATAATAACCCTAAATGTTGACTTTTCTTTAAAATTAATTTTTTGTATTTAAAGCTAAAAATTTACCCAAAATTTAAAAATAGATACATATATTGAACATGCACTTAGTTTTATATAATTTTCGTGAATAAAAAAATAGGCACTTTTATGACCATTTTTCAAAATTATGTGACTGTTAAGGGGTTAATAAAGTTATTCTTTATATTTTTTTCTCATCGAACCCTAATTTAGAATAATACCATAACTTATTTATATTTTATACATTTCTATATTAAAAACAATGAAGCCTTATTGATAAACCAAGGTGCAGATTAGTTTCATATCTCAAGTTGAATATGCTTTGTAATTTGTAATACATAATTTCTTATTATTTATAGTTATTGTTTAATTAATTTAAATACTTTATTATTTTGACTTATTTAATACTCTTGCTTTATCACAGGTGCTAGAAGATGAATCAAGACTTCCATGTGCCATATTATACAGAGAAATTCGACAGCGTTGTTATGGGGTGCTTTTCAACTGTTTTGTACCTCCTCATTCTGTAGCAAACCCAGGTAAAACCAGAAGTGGAGATTCAATTATTATAGATGAATGGTGTGCATACCAAGGAAATTCTATGGACGAACCTGAATATGTGAAGCCATTACCACTAAAAAATCTTTCATTAGCCAGAAATGTTGGTAAGCATTATATTACATAGTGGCAAGAACTTGTAGAGTATCTCTTATCAGAAACCTCCATTTACATATACTGTATTTTCCTGTATATAATCCGCGGATTATGTGTTAAAAAAGTTTCAAATTTCGTTGTGCGTATTATACTCCACCACAGATTATCGGAGAAAAAACATTCTCCATCAGAAAAGCTAACAATAAAGTTCTGAAAGAAATGCCATTTATGTTTTATAAAATAAATAATAGATGGCACTTTCATGACTCTGATGACGTATTTCAGCCATAACTAATTTTTGCCCAATTACATTCAAAAACTAATTCAATTCCTCGGAAGGAAAAAACAGTTATTAGTCTCTGGCGCCATTTCCAATTTTCTATTGACTAGAGCTATTGTGTCCTTTGAAAGTTTTCATCGTGTTGAATGCAAACTTCGAGTTAAAAGTTAGTGAAGGCTACCGAAGTCGGAAATCAGGAAGCTGCAAGGTTTTTCAACTTTGATTAATTGAATATATTCGTTTGTGGAGAAAAAACAAGACCAACTTCTAAAATTGTGATCGACGTTAAAGAGCCAATCGTCATGGAAAACCTCACTGGCCAGAATTAGTAGAAGAAATAAATAAATGGATTTTAAAAGAAAGAGGCAATGGTAAAGCAGTCTCGATCTTAATTTTTTTGCTGTTAAATTGCTAAATTTAAAAAAAAAAGATTTTTTCCGCATGGAATGTTTTGTTTTGTTAAGATTATCGTAAAAAATATTATCATACATATTTGAAAAAACCTTTCATAATAAATTTTTTTTTGTACAATTTCTTCTATTTTTTCTACCTATTTTGTATTTTTACTATCCATTCTTCTATCTATTGTGTATTTTTTTTCTTATATGACACTCATTATCTGCAGTTTATATTTTGTATTATTCTCCGTAAAAACTGCCGCGGATTACATGCCGCTGCGGAGTCTACAATGTTTTTTTTACTCGAAAGAAAGGCTTTGCGGATAATACGTCACTACGGATTATATACAGGAAAATACGGTATATTCGACATTTACAGATGGCTTTCTAACTAGTATGATTTATTTTGAATAAGAAAAATATTTTTATAAATTAATATAAATATATGTTAGAATTTAGTTTCCTCTTTTTAACTTAAAGTAAAAAGTATATATTAGATCTCTGTTAGGATATCTTTGTAACTTATTGATATTTTATAATCATAGTTTGTTGAATGTTATTTACATTTATATTTTAAGTTTTGTTATGTAGATCAGTAGTCACCAAACTTTTTGACTTCACCCATCAGAGAATTCATAATTTAAATCCCATGGACCACTAATAGGATTTTTTAAGTGTTAAATATATTTATAAAACAGTTGTGATCTAAGAACATATAAAATGTAGGGGAAACCTGTGTACCTAGGGCCACCCCATTTTATTTGAATAATAAATAATATATAAACATTTAGGCTAAAGTAAATAAATTGGAACATATTAATGAAAGAGATTTTCATGAATCAATATGAGCATATCTACCCATATAAAAAAAAAAGATCGTTGAGTATAGTATCGGAAGACATCAAAGTATTTCCAAAATTTTCATTTTACTAGTCAGGATGTTAATTTATAGCTCTTATTGCTTGTGTTGATGTGATTAACCCTCGTCACATGGCTCCCGCAAGTTGAGCGGGGTATCTATTTTGTCCTTGATTACTGGTCATGTGAAAATCTTGGGCAAAGAATTTTTTCCTCTTATTTCAATACTTATCCCGCTCTTTCCCTGTGTAGGTTAAACAAAAACATCATTTGATGCTTATTTTCGCTGCTAGATGGCACTTGAAGGTTCAGGAATTTCTTTTCTATTGCTTGATTCCCTCAACCGTGTATGTGAGGTTGCATATTTTTTGTTTATCTTTCACTCGATAAGTATTTATAAAAAGTGTCTTTAATAATGATGTCAGAAAAAAAATAGTTTTTATTTCTAAGATCAATATAAGTAAATTGTTGTATTTACTAATAATGATTTTTTTGCTTTTTTTTTTCATAATGAAGAAAATACTAGCTGGTATACCCCTTCTTCGCATGTGGGAATTGAAAAATTAAACAATACAGATTGAAGGATAAAGAAGTTTTTAATGAGTTAATTTTATGGGAATTGCACATTATATAAACAAAAAAAGCTTTTTGCATATCTCGGTTGAGGAACAACAAAAAAAACCATGTTTGTGAATTTTTATGTCTGTAGATCTAATAGCTGATAAAAAGGATTTTTTTTATTTATAACTCCCCATAACTCTCTTATGGGTTGATTTTTGAAAACACCTTCTTAAGCTGACCTCTGCTCAGCAAAAGAAACACATTGTTATAAATTTTGTGTAATGAATGCTTAAAATAGTGAAATAATTTATATCTAGAAGTGCAATACGTTAATATTACTTTCTGTTGTATATATTTTATGTTAAAATTGTAATTTGCCTCGCACTCAGTCTGTTCAAGCTTTCCGCAGTTCGTGGCATAGACAAAACAAAACGGGAAAGATTTGCTTCCCTCATAAAAGATATATTCTGTTGTGGGATTTTTTGCAGATTGCAGAATTTTTCCCTACTTACTTGACAATTATCGTTATATTTTGGAGACTTCACGCAATATCGTTATAAATTATAGCCTATGTGTTATTCTAATGTATAAGCTATATCATTGTAAAGTTTCATTAAAATCTGTTCTCAGTTGTTTTTGCGTGAAAGAGGAACACAAACATCCAAACATACTTTCTCATTTATAATATTAGTAAGGATTCAAACAGAGTAAAACTGATCTTCTTCCATTATTTTTTGTTTTATTGCAAAATTTCTGTAACATTTTTCAAGAAAAAAGTTTAAAAATTATATTCATCTGAAAATAAAAATATCCCATGAATTTGTTAACTTATAAGCCCTGCCCGCTGAAATAGCAGGCACCGTATTATACATTCTTTGAAAACTTAAAAGCTATTAAAATTCTTGTATTATTTTAAAACAACTGATGAAGATGTGAATTGTAACATATGTAGATAAAGAAAATATAAAAAAATCGCCCCGTATTTCAGAACAGGAATGTTTAAAATTTAAGCCATACACGGAGGGTTAAACTTGAAATAGGTTAGCCAAAATTGGTAACTGCAATACACTTTTTCTAAATTAATTATCAATAGCTTATTCTAAAAATAAACATTTACCAGAACAAACTCATCACAGAATTCATGACTTATTTTGTCAAAGTTCTATAAAATGTGAAAGAAACACATTTTGAAGTTAAATAAATGCATTGAAGTGCCAAAAGGCATAGGGTAACGATATGCAACTATCTAAATTGCATAGGATATGCATCTATGGTCAGAACATTCATTTGTAATAAAGTAGTTCATGTGAAAAGTTTTCTGGGCGCACTTATGGCTGTACTTCCTTCCTTCCTCAATGGCTCGACAGCCCAGGGTGGGCCTTAGCCTTTTCCAGGCAGCCTTCTTTCTGCTAGTGTTCTCCAATTCTTAGTTCTCAAAACTAAGATCTTTTTTAGGCCATCAATCCATCTAAGAATCGGCCTGCCTTTTCTCCGTGAGCCAATTGGTTGTGCTTTGAAGACTTTTTTAGTGATGCGGTCTTTGTGCATTCTGACAACGAGGCCCGGCCATTTAAGCCGTTGTACTATGAAGAAGTTAACAATGTCAGATTCTTTAAATGACTGATAGAGCTCAAAATTTGATTTTCTTCCCCATGTTCCATTTTCCTGAATTTCTCCAAAAATAAATCTTTCTTTCGTTGGTACTTATGATATTCTCATCTGTTCGAGACATGGTCCAAGTTTCGCATGCATAAGTTAATACTGATCTTAAAAGACTTTTATACAATAAAACCTTTGTTTTTCTTTTGATTAAATTCGTTTTTACATTTTTTCGTACTCCATTAAGACATCTATTAGCCATAGTAATTCTCTTTTGGATTTCAGTAGTACAATTCTTTCTTTTGTTAATTTACGAACCTAAATAAGGAAAATGGCTGTACTACTTGCATTAATTAAATGGGAGTCTCATTATTGAAAAGACAAATGTAGAAGTATAAAGGAGGCAGTTGAGGATCTCTATTCTAGAGCTAGTAATTCAAACAAAACCAAATAAATCATTGATATTTGTAACTCTTTGTTTTTTATAATATGGAGAATTTTGTAAAATTTTTAGATAATTACATGAAGTTGCATATGCTGATTATATCAGCGAGGGATCATGGTTGTAAAACAAAACGTTTTTCAACATACAAAAATCTACTTTTTTCAAAATCTGTATTTAGTACAGAGATATTTTTAGTCCGTTGTGTCATATGTATTTTCAGTGGGTCGAAAAATGTGTACCAAGATTGCTTGGGAACTAAACTCCGGGAGTCTTGCGTCAGACTGACCACCTGACCAGAACATCTGCTCATGCACCTAAGTGCCCAAGGTCATGAAAACTGAGATGGACACAGGTCTTAGCCCTCATGGGCTGTTGCACCACTGAATTTAGTTTGAGTGTCATATATGTATAAGCCTAATTATATTATAACTAGCTGGTATACCCGTTCTTCACACGGGTGAACTGAAAAATTAAACAACACAGATTGAAGGAAAAAGAAGTTTTTAATGAGTTAATTTTATGTGAATTGAAAATTAAACAAAAAAAAAAGCTTTTTGCATATCTCAGCTAAACAAAAAAAAAAAAAAAAAAAAAACACCTTTGTTAAATTTTAACTATGTAGTTCTAATAGCTGATAAAAAGGATTTTTTAAATTTATAATTCCTGGTAACACTCTTGAGGGTCGATTTTTCAAAATACCTCCCTAAGCTGATCTCTGCTTAGCAAAAGTAACACATTCTTAAGTTTTGCGTAAGGAACGCATAAAGTAGTGTAAATAATTTATATCTGAAAGTGTAATACATTAATATTTCTTTCTGTTGTATTTATTTTATTTTAAAATTGTAATATTCGCAAGCAACGCCATTTCCTAAATTATAATGGCGATTCAATAAAAAACATAGCGAAATGTTGATGATAGAGTGAAGTTGGCAAATGCCTAGCTACTTTCGTAGCTCGAGCTTTATTATAACTTTGTAAGACCTGCCGTGTAGGGGCGCGATGCACGTTAATACTTTATCTAACCGCATTATGATTTACTGCATTTTTTTCATACAATATTTTTTTTGGATCACTACATGTATAAATTAAGGGATATACATTAAGACACTTAAATGTTGACATTAACTATTTTTTTGCGACAAAAATAATAATCTTTGCAATCCGCTGAAAACGCAATATCTGCTACAAAACTGTTCGCCTTCCCCACTAAAATACTCATCATAGAGCCCGTGCTGCCATATATCTTGGAAGAGTGGATTTCAAAGAATATTACAGCTAAGTATTGGTAGAATATTCGTGCTAAGTAGGTGTGGTGTGGTAGTTAGGAGAAGGGGGTGCCAGCTTAGGTGTCGTCCACGTCACTTGACCATGGTTCAAAATTACGTGATACGTTGCCAAAAGCCCTCGTGTAGTTGAACAGTGCGATGTTAATATTCACTCACTCACACACTCCAAAAAATACATTAGTTAACTAATTATAACATAAGATAGTTATAATTATTTTTATACTTAAAAACGCAATATCTGCCTATTTAATTAAAATTATAGCGTTATAATTAACTAATAACCACAAACAAATTTTGAAAATGTGTCCAAATGATGCAGTGTGAAAGAGAAAGTTTATTTACTTTAAGTACCAGAACTGATAAAAGCATTTATTTTGAGAAAAGATCAATTTCTTACTACCAAATGTACATAATAAAATCATAAAAAAAACACATTAAAATAAAGGGAGATTTATAACAACCTCTCCCTTCAAAACTTAGTTTTATTCTGAAATAAAAAAAATAGGCATTATTCTGATCACAGGAATTAATAAGCAGCGAGCTCCTTGCGTAGCCAAAACAAAAAAGTTTTTCACAAACAAAAGATAGATATATACTCACGTGGGGTTTTTTTGCTTGCAGATGGCAGAATTTTTTCCTTCTTACTTGACAAATATCGTTATATTTTGGACACTTTTTACAAATTTTTACAAATTTTTATAAATTATAGCCTATGTGTTATTCTGATGTATAAGCTATATTACTGTAAAGTTTCATTAAAATCCATTCAGTTCTTTTTGCGTGAAAGACCCACAAAGATTTTCACAAACTTTCACATTTATAATATATATTAGATCTATTGATCATATAAGGAATCTGACATTGTCAACTTCATCAAAATACAGCAAATTAAATGGGCAGGTCACATTATCAGAATGAACGAAGACCGCACCTCTAAAAAAAAAGTCTTCAATGCTCAACCAATTGGCACACGAAGGGGCAGGCAAAATCTCGGATGGATTGATGGCCTAGAAAAAGATCTCCTAATTTTGAGAACTAGGAATTGGAGAACACTGGCAGGAAGAAGGCTTCTTGAGAAGGCCAAGGCCCATCCTGGTCTGCCATGCCACTGGGGAAGGAATTATATTATAAATATGAATTTTTTTTTAAGTACAACTTTTATTTCTAGACATTAGTTAAAATTAGATTAAATTATTCATATTTTCTTTACTTGCATAAGTAATAAGGATTTTATGCTTGAAGTAATTTTTTTATACCATAAAATTTTTTAAAACTTTGTTCTTTTCTATGCAGTTCCAAAAATAGAAGATCTTTGGTTCAAATTATCATCAAAGGAGAAGTTGAAAGTTTTTTGGCATATTCTAGAGATACCAATGAAATTTGATCTTTTAGCTGACTTACCAAATGATCACATTGTTTTAGCTTGCATTCTTAGTTCTTTAATTGGAGGCTTAGAAGAGAGTCCACTTATTCAACCTCTGGAAGTTGCTGTTTTCGTTGCTCAAGCTTTATGGAATAAAAAAATTAAAGAGCTACTAAATTTACCAGTGAGTAGAATTGAAAAGTACCTTAAAATCTGATGTATGACACACACCTAAACTATCAAGCTACATTTTAAAAATTTGAGGTATATTCGTCGTACATTGTGCCCCCCCCTTTACAAAGGAACTTGAAATGTACAAGGGCAATGCTTGTATATTTTCAAGTTTTAAAGTCATTTATTTGAGGTATTATCCCAATCTTACTTTTTGTGTTAAAAGTGTATGTTATACACCATATTTATGGTATATTTATATATATTTTAAAAATTTAAATTCTATTTCTAATGCATATAGCTAAGAAATATATTTAAGAATCTATATAGACATTTGAGTTAATTTAATCTATTCAGGACCTGGCAATTTTTCCTGTTAAGCCTAACTTCATTTAAAAATTCATATAAAATAATTATTGTAATAGAATATGCCAAAAAATTTATAGTTTATAATCATTCCATAAGTGCCAAATTAAGATCACACTGTGATCACTGGCAAAACGCAATCTTGCGTATAATACTGTGTTCCCTAAAGTGATCACATATATGTGATCATTGTCCTGAATGAGTTAATATTATGTAAAATATTTCAACTGTTTTTCATATTGAAAATACAAAATTTATAATTTGAGAACTTTTTTTATTTGAAGCTACATAGAATTGAATGTTTTCTTCTGACTTTAAAGAAAACTAATGTTAAATGTTTAGCAACATTTGTATTAATTTGAGTATGAGTTTTTTTTTTTCATTTTTGTGCAAATAATTTTAGAACTATTGGCAAATCTTTTTTTCAGAAAATTAGCAATTTAAATTTAATTTCACTATATCTTTTTGTAAATTAGATACAAGGATACACTAATTTGAAATTTTGATGCAAAGGATTATCTTATGTATATCTACAGTTAGTGCAGAAATTATTCCTGTGATTTATAAGAAGATATATATGCATGTAATAGCGTTGGCCGGTGTTGGTGTATTTGTTTGTTTACACAGGATTTCGCAGAAAACATCTTCTGAATGGATGTTCATCTTGTTTATTTACACACACATAACTAGATGGTTAAACACCATTATGTTTCATATCTATTTGGTAAGAACACGAAAACAGACGCATATAACAGAAGCAACAAGCAGCAGCGACGTTTCACGTGACGAAAACAAAGACAAAAAGTGATCATAAAGGATTTTTGCTTTTTATACCTGGCAGTGAAGGTCACATGACTATTTTGTAATAAGAGCTCTGATTGGTTAAAATGGACTGGAAAGGGATTTCTGATACTAGTTGATTACGATTAAGATTAGGGTGTTTAAAGCTTGTTTAAATATTATTAGGAGTTAATTAAAAGGATGCTAGAGGAAATTATTACATATTAATATAAAGAAATGTAAAAATAAAATTAAAAAGTGTAATAACTATTTTAAATATATTCATTTTTGACAAAGCAAAGTATAGAAATTCCAAGTAAAATGAAGAACATTCATTATTTTGAAAAATAATTGCATTAGTTTTTTTAAATTGTGCTTGATGTAACAAAAAAAACATATCTAAATTATATTATGTTGAGAGACAGAGTTAAGAAAATTAAATTTTACTTTACATCGAATTGTAGAGAGTTTATTAATTATAATGAATCTCACTCAAGGTGCAATTGAGAAATAGCAGTTTAGTAAAATATTAGACTGGGATGAAGAAAGAGTTGTGATCTTACATACATTTAATATGAATCATTCTGCGAGTTTTTCCAGACAAAAAGCACTAACTTAATTTTATGGAAATTTTTTAATGATAAAACTATATATAGTTTTCACTGTCATGATTATATGATCCTTCAATATTAAAAATTAATATTTTTATACATTAGATTCCATGGTTGGATGCTGATGCTGTAAACTTATGTACTCTATTCTTGTGTGGTGTATCAACTATGTTCTTGGTTTTAAGTACATGTGGATCTCCTATTCCTTTGATGCATATTATGCCATGGCGATATTTTGATGGAAAACTTTTTCATCATTTATTAAATAAAGCGAGAATAAAACCCAGTGTTAATGAATTGTGCAAAAATCAGGTATGTACAGTAAAAATTTAGTTTCAAACTTTGTATACTACATTCTAAACTGTTTTTTGGTAATTTTTAAAGCTTGTAAATATATGCAAGTAATACAAATTTAAAATTGATTATATCAAAGGAACTATTTAGTTTTTGATACTCCTTTTTTTATTATGATTAATGATACATCTTAAATGATTTTATAATTCTTTATTTAACTCTTAATATATGTGGAATATTTAAGAATAAAGTGATTCCTTAGAAATACCTGATTCTCTAATCATGTGGTCAAGGTAATGGACTCGTAGCTGGTGTTTCATGAGTTTGAGCCCAGTTCCACTGAAGACCCGCTATGTAGGTGAGCGATGCACATTAAATCTGATGAGAGCTCAAATGTCCTCCCATTTGTGGGGTGTGGTAGTTAGAAGTGGAGGATGCCAGCTCGGGTGTCGTCCTCATCACTTGACCGTAGTTAAAAATTACAAGGTCTGTCGCCAAAAGCCCTCATGTAGCTGAACAGTGCGATGTTAATATTCTCTCAATCTCAATTCTCTAATCGCTGCTCTGTCTAATCTTTTGAATTTTGTAAATTGCTTTTTAATAAGATTTATGTTCAGAAATTTTTTAACAATATATTTAAACTTTTTCCCTTAGAGATCAACAGTGAAGAAATTTTACAAACTGCTCCGTGTTGTGACAAGCAACTCAATTTATGATGTGGATCAATATCCATGGGGAAATGTGTTAAAAGATTTTGAACGTTAAACTTTGCTTTGAAAATCGAGAATTAGGGATCACCGGTTCATGATCATTTTTGAGACTGGGATGAAAAGTCAAATGCAGAAAGTGTAAATGCATCACTTTCTCATTCTCATTATTGGAATTAATTTTAAGTTTCTTATACATAAATATAACTGTGTTTAAAATGAAAATGCTTCAAAGTGTAACTAATATAAACATAATGTACAAAAAGTAACGATTTGATTTTGAATTGCTTTGAAAATTATGAATTGGTTATCAGTTAATGATCATTTTTGGGACTGTGATGAAATATCATTGTAAATACATCACTTTCTCATTTGTCATTATTGTAATTAGATTTTTAGTTTTTCCAACATAGATTTAAAAATTGTTTTTTTTTTTAAATAAGAATACTTCAAAGTTTAAACAAATGGAAATGTAATACACAAAATTTTCTTTTAACAAGTTTAAAAATATTTTTATATGCACCTTTTTATGATTGTTGAAATCAACTCTTGTTTATATATGTGGCCATAGTGGTTAAGTAGTCATGGTTATAAACTTATGGTAGATATTGTTTCTGTTATGCCACAAAAATGCCCTAAAAATCTGCTATATAAAGAGATGAATGCACATTAAATTTGGTAAAATTCAAAGTTCTCACTTGGTGGGGTTGGGAAGTTTAGAGACTGGGGTGCTAGCTGAGATGTCGCCTTGATTCCTAGAACCGTGGTTCTAAGTTATGAGGGCCTTTGCCATGATATCCCCCCCTTTGGGGGAGAATATCTCTCTGAGTGTCAACGTGAGCTAGAGGTGTTGGATTAACGAAGGAACTAGAATCGAACATCATCTTAATGTATCTTTATTAAGATGTTCAACTTAAACCTTTAACAAATTAAATAATAAAATTAATGCTACGATGGCAAAATACGCAACACACAACATATGTAGATAATAATGACTTAATCTAACTCGGACCACTATCAATAACTGAACCGCCTAAACTCGATTCTAATACAATCACTGATTCTAATATTAAATAGTCAATCCTGCCTTGTTGCAGTTTGTACAACCAACCAATATTGTCTTTTCTTGCATGCAATGGTATGCACCTTGTATTCCATATATTCAATCACTTCTAAGCACCACCACGTAAACCTATTCAAACTTGAACCACAATTCCTATACTTGCTATCAACTGCTACAAATTGCCATATCGCTTACTCTAATTTCCAATATTTAAAAGCTTGCTAATTTGCATCTTTCATTCACACTTCACTTCTTGGATTTGGTTGGGAAAGAGTTGCCATTAATTCTGGCCCAAAGAACCCAAAGGTCATGTTAAAGAAAAGACGCATGAGCCCGTCACAAACTCTTTAATTGTTTCAAAGTACAATATTAATAGGTAACATATATATGTGTGTCTATTCCATTTTGTTAAATTATACAAAAAAATCATACCATTGTTTGAACATTTTTCATTGCTCAATTTATATTAATGTTGTGATTCACAGTTCATTTAACTCGTGGTTTAGTAACCATGGACTCCTGATTACCATGGATTCTGTATTTTTTTTTAAATGTCATTTAAAAAATATTTTTTGAATAACTTTGCAATTTGATAAATAAAAGATTTTATAAAATAGTTCCAATGTTTTTCAATACATTTGTGTAACGTGTAAAAATATTTATAAAAGTTTTTACCACTATTCATGTTCAAAATCCATCAATCCTATTTATTTATGTTAAGCAACCAAGAATTTATAAAAGCAAGTTTACTTTCAAATTGTTAAACAATGTCTTTAAAGAATGAAATAATTCTCCAATTCTTCGTTCTCAAAACTAGGAGATCTTTTTCTAGACCATCAACCCATCTAAGATTCAGCCTGCTCTTTCTTCATGTACCAAATGGTTGGGCATTCAAGACTTTTTAAGTAGTGCTGTCTTAGTCCATTCTGACGTAACCTGCCCATTTAATGAACTAAATTAATTAACTTATTTCTCACTAATTTTTTTTATCGGCTATTGATGAACCTTTTTCACAATTTTTAAATTTTTTCTCAAAAACTTGTAGAGAATTAAGGGCTTGGAATCAATGACAACATTTATTTTGAGAATTTAGGGTGTGGCTTAGATTTGAGTAAATACGGTACTTCAGACTAATCATTGCTCTATTTATCCTTTTTTAATTTTGTAGTGTAATTTAGTCTTACAAGAGGGGAGGGCATGACTAAGGAAATTCATTTGAGTTCGAAACTTGGTGTAATAGTAGTACTCCTTTAGTGTATTCTACCCTCAATGTAACTTTTTTTTTCAATTAATTTAATTATTATTTTAAATTAAATAAATTTATTTATGAAAGGTTTATTAAATATTAAATGATATTTATGAGTAATTATTTTGTATTTTAATAAGTAAAAAAATAAAATTTATTTAAAAAGGACTTATTAAATATTTTATATAATTATAAAGTAATTAAATTAATAATATATGAAGAAGACATTGTTTTTATTAATATATAATATAAATTGATTTATAAAATATATTAATATTAAATTAATATATTTTTAGTGGGTATTGTATTTGACGTTATAAAACTATTTGTAACTAATTTTTATATAGAACATCATTTAATATATTTATATAATTACAGTAATTTTTCTACTTTATAAAATACAAAATAATTACATAAAATGTCTTTTAATATTTAATAAACCTTTCATAAATAAATTTTTCTTAAAAAAATAATTAAATAGAAAAAAAATTGCGTGATTTGAGCCCTATCCGCCCGATTCGAAAGCAGGTGTCCAATCAACTGCATCATGGGATATAATTAAAACTTAATTGTATAAAAGCTAAGCAAGAATTTTAAAGGCTGTTTTCTCCAAATTTACTGGCCATTCAGAGGAATTGCATTGAGGGTTGAACACATTAAAGGAGTGCTACTTATTACACCAAGTCTCAACCCCAAATTAATTTCCTTAGTCGTGCCCTCCCCTTGTTCGATAATTTTTTTCCCTAAAAAAATTTCTTCCTTCTATACTTTACTAATGGAATGGATTTTCCATTTTAGAGAGAAACAGTAAAGAACTTTTATAAATTGCTGCATATTGTGATCAGCAACTCGATTTATGATGTGGATGAATATCCATGAGGAAATGTGTTAGAAGATTTTTTACGTTAAATCATTCCTTTGAAAATTGCTAATTAATTGTGATATTTTAGACTGATGTACTGCCATTGTTATATATCAAATTCTCATTGGTGATTATTGTAATTAGATTTTAGTTTACTATCTCCATTGAAGATATGAGTGTTTTAAATGCAATTGTTATAATATTAACTTGTAAATATATATATAATATACAAAAATTTTAATGATCTTAAAGTTATACTAGAATTCAACTTTTATTAAATGTTTTTCTATTGTACTTAGTTAAACTATATGTGGAATTGTGTTTTAAAAATAAACTCACAATAACACTCTTAAAATTTTTAACAGATAGTGAAAGCATATAATTATTTTTCAATATTAATAAAAGCCTTAAAAATATTATGTAAGGTTCTGTTGTTGTTCCTAATCAGTCAGATTCTGACTATGTTAGTCAATATCCGTTAAATCCTTGACCCTCAAAAAGTCGTGCACAATATCTTTACTTGTGAGATCCATGCAACGCATTATGTGCTTGGGAGAATTCCGGTGATTTCGATACTTTGCACAGATAGAGAAGATCTTTTTGTTCTCTGAGAATGAGAGGCACTATATGTGACCACTGGCAAAACGTGAGAGTAGTCTGGAAGCATCTGTCATGAGGGCTAGGGTCAGATACAATCTTATTACCTGCCTGCATACCAACGATGAGCAGGAGGCATCCTCCACTCCACCATATTTTGATAGTTTTTTTTAGCATAATTCCAGATAGGTAAGAGCAGATGTGACAGGAGTTGGAAGATTACAGCCCTCCTTTGCTAGATTTAAGTTAGCATACTTTATAAAATTACTGGAGTTCTTTGAATATATTGAAACAATTAAATCTAAAAATTACACCAGATTTATTTAAAACCAAAATTTTACTGTCAAATGAATAGTTATTTTTCATACATGTAGTTTTGAATTTTTTTATAATTGAAGCAAATAATTAGCAATGAAAATTCAAAAATATAGTACTAATTTTCATTAGTATGGCCACCAAATTAAAAACTGCTTACTTATCAAAGAAGAATTTAATAAAACATACATGCAAACCTAATGCAAAAAATCACATAAAAAAATTTTTTTTTAAAGGGTACATGTATACATATAAAAAGAAAACTACTAGTAGTGAGTATGAATTATAAGAGCTTTATTATTTTATACAAATACAGTATCAAACATTTTATGAATCTAAGATAAAATGTTATATTAAAAAGTGTTCTTGTTTTAAAATTTTTATTCGATAAATCAAAGTTTGCCTATTTTTTTCAATATAAAAACTTTTATAAAAATCAGCAATTATTCTTTCAAATACATTAAATGGTTATAAATACGGTTCCAAATAAAATTACGAAGCCTGGTTTTTAGTCGGGTTTTTTAACAAAGTATATTAGTGAATTATCAGAAATTGTGCTGCTAATCGAAAAAACTCTGTATTAAAATTGCTTGTAGTAATAGATTTTCACATATTTTTAAAGTTGAATCTCAAATTCCATTTACTTACCCTTTAATATTATTTATTTACTATTTCAACGTTGCTTTACAGCAAGAAAAAAACCTCATATAACTGACTTGCGCTTTTTCGTGAAAACCCGAGTCTTATGATTAAGCAAATTTTAACAAAACCCAATTTGCAAGATGACTTAAAAAGATGTCTACAAGCTAAAAGAACGTATTAGCTCAAATAAAAATTTAACCTTTTAAGATGTATTATGACTGGTGACTGATATAGGAAGTTTAATGTTCAAATACTTCCATCAGAAGAGTCCTTAAAATCATTTAATACATCTTTCCACTTGAGTTTATCAACAGCATAAACAGTATTGTTGGTAACAACAGGGAGCAACTTGTAAAATTCTTTCACCAATTGGTCCTAAAAAACAAGAGGGAAAAAATAGTGTATCTCTCATACAATTTTATCAGAGTAAAAAAGATTTGTACGGCTATAACACAAATTAGTTTTATAAAGATTTTAAATTTCACACAGGTTTTTTTTCTTATATAAATTATTCTTTAAGTTATAAAAATCAAATAAGAATTCGTTAACTTTTATGTCCACTATTTTGCTTTGCTATGCTTGTCTTTCCATGCTGTGACTTTAGACACCATACCTCTGGGAACACCTAAAAGTTGGGATGTTTCAATCACACTTGGTCAAGCTAGATGGGCTCCTACAATTTGGCCTCTTTGAAAATCTGCGAAGTCCGACATTTAATGCTTTTGAAAAAAATCGTAATGCCAAGACTTCAGAACTTCAATAAAGCTACCACATACTACCAAAATATATACATTTCAATTTTTTAAAAAAATGGTAGCTTTTATTTCTTTTTAATGCATTAAAAAGTATTTTTATTCAAAGGTGTTTCCATTATTTTGATACCCACCTGTACTTAAGCAATGCTATTTTTCATAATTTAATAGTCAATTAAATCAGGATAAAGTAAAATAATGAAGCATTACTAAAAAAATAATTCGATCTTTTACTGAATTTTTATTGTTATAATAGTTATACAAACTTCATTAATATTAGGTCTCATGTAGCCTCCACATTTATTGGTAAGAGAATGCCAATTTATTTTGTCCCTGTAGCATTTATAATTATTATGAGAACTTAATATTATTTCACTAACTTGCCAAATAATTTTAAACTGAAAATAAAATTATCAAGAACAACGTTTAAGTTCATTCGACATATTCAAGAATTTTCTACATTCTAAAATAATAATTATATAGGGCTATTCATAAAGGGTGTTTTTTTAGAGGTATAGAACTTTAAATTGCAATAAAACAACGATGTATTATTTGATTGACATGAATTTTTTTTTATGAAAGATAATCTTGTGGCATTACATTTTAAATATGATTTCTGGCATATGACTGCCACGGATGTAGTCCAATCTGGACGTCCAATTTTCGATGACCTTTCCAACATTTGTGGCCGTATATCGGCAATAACACGGCGAATGTTGTCTTCCAAATGGTCAAGCGTTTGTGGCTTATCCGCATAGACCAATGACTTTACGTAGCCCCACAGAAAATAGTCTAGCGGTGTTAAATCACAGGATCTTGGAGGCCAATTCACAGGTCCAAAACGTGACATTAGGCGGTCACCAAACGTGTCTTTCAATAAATCGATTGTGGCACGAGCTGTGTGACATGTTGCGCCATCTTGTTGAAACCACAGCTCCTGGACATCATGATTGTTCAATTCAGGAATGAAAAGTTAGTAATCATGGCTCTATACCGATCACCATTGACTGTAACGTTGTGGCCTTCATTGTTTTTGAAGAAGGATTCCACCAGCGCATAAAGCGCACCAAACAGTCAGTTTTTCTGGATGTAACGGTGTTTCGACATACACTTGTGGATTAGCTTCACTCCAAATGCGACAGCTTTGTTTGTTGACGTAGCCATTCAACCAGAAGTGCGCTTCATCGCTAAACAAAATTCACTTATGAAAATCGGGAACAACGGCAATCTCGTTTTGGGCCCATTCGACGAATCTACGCCTTGCTTGATATTTAAAATGTAATGCCACAAGATTATCTTTCGAATAAAAAAAAATTCATGCCAATCGAATTTATACATCGTTCTTTTATTGCAATTTAAAGTTCTATACCTCTAAAAAACACACCCTATAATTTCCACCTGGGTTTCGAAGCGCTGTAGTAAAAAAACTTAGTATGCAGCAAAAAAGAAAATTTGAAAGAATAGATTCTATGTGTGAAACCATTGTTATAAATAGCATACATCAATACGATTGTCCAGTTCCTGCCACATTCTACTCAATATGGTACTATCATCATTATTAACAGCATGTGGTATCATTTCCATGTAATCAGAAAACTTGGTCTTTTACATATGACTAAGTTTTCATACCCTCCTTGCAGAACTCCAAAAAAGGATAACACATCTGTTAATAATCTTTATAGTACCATGTTGAGTACTGTATTGATGTGCGCTATAGAAGCTAATATTTACAAATAAAACACATGTAAAGTATGTAAATAAAACTTGA
Organism: Trichonephila clavipes; assembly: GCA_019973935.1. NCBI lineage: Eukaryota > Metazoa > Arthropoda > Arachnida > Araneae > Nephilidae > Trichonephila > Trichonephila clavipes. The sequence goes on from BMAU01018218.1 coordinate 25,961, forward strand.
AATGTTTCTCTATTTCTTCACTTTTTTTTTTTTTTTTTTTGCTGTATTCATCTTAATTTTTTAACTACATTGCTTCAAACCTGTGGAGGGAATTATGAATAACTCTGTACACAATTATACCTTATACGTAATAAACTAACACTATCCTTTCGATTCACATTCATTAGAAACAAAACATTTCCATGTATAACACTTTTTTCATACTTTATATGAGAGTTCTGGATAATTTAATTTTCATAATATACAAAATTATAATTTAATAATAATAAACTGTAGCATCTTTTAAGTATGTAGTTCTCATGAGAACAAAATTGTTTTAATCGCATGTCAAGTTAATCTTCTCACTGCTTAGTGGTTTTATCAAAGTAGGTTCAAAAATTGCATTTTTTTTTTATCATGTATTTCAAATCTACATTTCAAAATTAAAGTAAACAAAAAATTTCTGTAAAAGAGTTTTTCAATTCTTGCTATTAGCTCACTCACTCTCCCTATATATATCTTGTTAAAATTTTCAATCCTTAATAAAATACTTTCTATTCATCCAATCAAGTTCAAATAAATTTTTTTTTAACTTGATGACAATACAGTTTTTTCAAATACTAATTCATTAGTTAAATCAAATTAATTACTGGTTTTCTACACCAACTTAAATTCGTCTCCATTGCTGTAACATTGTAACTGTTAAAACAATGACAAAAGTTGGCGTCGAAAACTGGATTTTCAGCCAAACTACCCAAACCAGGTGTGCATTGTTACAACATGTCCAGACAAATCATGCTTTTTTTTTCACTTCCTACTATTAGTTCACTTTCTCCCTATATATATATATCTTGTTCAAATTTTCAATCGTTAGTAAAATATTTTCTATTCATCTTTTCAAAGTAGTTTTTTTTATATTACTTGTTTAAAAAATAGAATTAGATCATAAAAATATGAACATAAAATCATAAATGAAAACAGGAACAGCACGGGTTGGAAAAAATGTATACCCGCAGGTTTTGTAAATTTTGCTACATCTATGCTGCCCATGGAAATTGCGGGATGTGCAGCGAGAGGTTTGAGGGAACCTCAAAATACCTGTAAACATTTGAATATAAAAGTTCTCATTCAAAGAATATTAGGTTACATATAATAAACAGTATAATAATAAATGATTTTTCTCAAAATAAATTACTGTCTTACTCAATTTAAACATTTGTGGGATGGGGAGGTAATTAAAAAGTATGTTTCAAGAACTTGCTCATTGATTCCAACATAACATTTTTTTACAGTATTCTTCACAAGAAACTTAAACTAACCTGATCCTTGCATAACTTTTGTACTGAAGGATTGCTTTGTGCTTCATCATATAAGAAGTGGAAAAGCTTTCCATCAAAAAAATGCCAAGGCATAGCAGAAGTGGCGGGAATGGGAAAATCGCATGTTTCTAATGCCATTAGAATTGCCATAATCCCAGAAATGAAAAGTGTAGATAAATTGACAGCAGTAGCATGAACAAAAGGAGGCTAAAATGAAAAAATAAAAGGAGGAAAAATTGCACTTAAATTCAAGAAACAAAATATAATCAATAACACACTACATTTCCTAAAAGCTTCCAGGATTATTTTAAAAGAGTTTCAACAGATTCATCCAAATCTCTATTAAGCTACTCCCACTTTTAACTTCATTAAATTTATTCTTCATTATTGTTTTACAGTTTGTAGAATATAATGATTCCATTGCAATAGAATGCTTGAGAAAATGATAGACATGCATAATTTTTGCATTACTTTAAGGACTTATTTTTTATAACAGCAGAAAATTATGCAAATATTAAAAATTGTACTCATGCAAATAACAATATAAATAATTATTTGAATCCATACCATACATAATATCATTCAAGTATGATACATGACTGGTTGGCAACCTTTTAGCTGTGGTGTGCCAAATCAATCTACCAGTATGATTCAGCATGCCACACAGTAGGACAATTTGATTCCCACAATAATGCATACAGAGTTAAAGAATAGAGGTTAATAATATAGATTCCAGAGCAGATGTTCCGGTCAGTCTGATGCGAAACCCCCAGTGTTAAGTTCCCAAGCAAGCTTTGTACTCATTCATTGACCTACTGAAGGAATGAAAGGCTGAGTCAACCTTGCCCAGTCCGGCTTCCATTTAAAGATATTTCTCAACATAAAAATAAACAGTATGAAATACAACTATTTTTTCCAACTAAAATGAAAATTTTTTTTAATTGTACATATATTATGCATTTTTAAACATACTTATTAAAATAAGAAATTGACCACAAAAAATATAAGTATTTTCTTTCAAATAAAGAAATGAAAAATTTTAATGCTAATCTATAGTGCTTGCGCCTCTCTATTTTCATGTTGCAAAATCGGGGGTATAATTTGTGACACTTAATTTGAAATGACTGAGAATTCGATTGTTAAACAATTTCTTTGTGGACTTGAAATATTTTCTCCATATGAGGGAAGATTTTTTACTTAGATATGTAGATCTATGTGCGGAAGCAAGAGTACATACAATTTTCTCTCTTAAAACAATTAAATCTCTCCAGCAATGACATTCAATAATTTACAAAATAGCTGTAAATTTATGTTTAGAGTATCTTTCAGTTTTTCGTCATCCTTTAAATGTCCATAATTCTGAAGATGTTTGTCCATTTCAAATTTATCAACTTCCAATCACTCAAAAACTGACAACTTTATAGAGTAGTGCAGAGTGCCATTGAGAACTGTACCACATGGCACATGTGCCATTGGTTGCCGACCCTAGGGTATATTACGGAAAACCCAAAATCACAAATATATTTATTTCAATAAACTATACATAAGTTTAATTCAAGTTTACACACGCATTTCTAAATTTTTACTTTAAAATTGTTTTTATATATTTATTAGTTCTCATTAATAATTCTTTCTTGATATACTTAAAATATTTAGTTATTTCTTGATAATTCTTATTATGGATCACTTCAAAACTTATAATATATTACTCACAGTTATCAAATTAATAGTTTAAAATATTTTTTTATTTATTTATATACTATCCTCGAATGCTTTTATGGTGAAAATTCTGCTCCTGGCAGATATCTTTTCCCACTAAAAAAATTATAATTATACTTGATTTCACTTTCAATGGTCTATAAAATATATTATACATCACGAAAAATTTAAAATTTCTGGAAATTCTTGGAATTAAATGCTTTTTATTTTTATTTTAACTCTGAATCAATCAGATACATAACCTGCACAGTTTAATTATTATAATAATTTATAATACATTAAAAAAATGTAGGCATCTACAAAATTTTGTCATAAAAATTATTTCTTTTCTGCAATAAATTTTCTCTAAACAACTATAAGTACCATTAAGCATAATGATAAAAGATAATTACTATGTTTACGTATAATTAACTTATTATTCTTAACAGTTTACTTTCAAAACACAGTTCTTAGTTGTATAGCCTGGTGTTACAAAGGTTATCTCAATTAATGCATCATTCTCTTTCAGATAGAAGTGAGGTCACATGACACATGACCAATATTTTAACATAAACAAATAAGGATAAATTTCTGGGTTCATAAGGGATGGAGGGCTGTGTAAAGTTTTAAATTTTCCTAAGGGTGAAATTTTAAAGTAAAAACTTAAAAATTTCACACACTGTCCAAGTTACAAGAACCATGAATAACTAGATAACCCAAAAAATTGAGAAATTTTTCTGATTATTTCAAAATGAAGTTATGGATTCTTCACTCACAAACAAAAAGTGTATTTCCACTTCTATATAATATAATAAACACACACACATATATATATATATGATGCTTACACATTAAACATATGGCAGTGATTTAACTGCACAAAATTTATCTACAAGTATTTCAACAGTTATCGAAACATTTTCAAAAGCAAACACAAGTTTGTTCATCAATAGAAGAATTAATATTTAAGTACCATTTTTTATTTTGTAGCTGAATGCGTAACTACACTTTTAACTATAAATAACAGTTACACAGCCTTAATTTCTTGAAGCTAGTTACTTTTTAAGTGTCATAATCAAAGAAATAGAAAATAAAACTAGCCACTTTCCGATTTCAATCACATTATAAGAATTGCAAATTTTAACATGCAACATCAAATTATGAATATGATACTACATATTTTTAAGTTCATAAATTCGTTATTCTGAGTAAAATCTGTGACTTACTCAACCCATTATCAACTTGCAAGCTTCAATAACATGTATTTAGATTTCCTTTTGAAAAATGTCAAAGAAACAAGTTAAAAATTTGGACATTGAGTAATATTTTTGAGATTTAAGTAAAATGTATCGAAATTCTGCCTCATATTAAGTACTATAAATTATCTCTTCAGCTTTGAAATCCAATCATATAACCTAGTTTTACTTGTTCACTGAAGCTGGTATTTTAGTAGAAAATTATGCAAATTTTCTTTATATATTGCTGTTCAAGCGATGACATAGATTTTTTTTAAGGTAATCAAAGAAAGATATGACGTGTTTTATACGTAATTACTTTGTTTTAATAAACTAAATACTTCTTTTTAGCAAGTCTATATTTAATAATACACTTTACTACTAATTATTAAACATATTATACAGCATTTGCTCCATCAACTTAAAAAAAAAATTGTTTTGAAACCATGTACTACATGGCAAAAAAACAATACAATTTAACTTTTTAACTTGATTTTCTTCTATTGTTAAAAAATGAGATATCCTTGATAAATTGAAGAATATTCAGTTAGTTGGGCATTGGGCACAGGCAAAAAATTGCCAAACGTTACTATTAGAACAAAACATAATATTGCTAATTGCAACCTTTTCTCATCATTCTCTATACAGTTTTAGTAATAATTTAGTAAAATTCACAACTAAAAGTATGTAACTTCACTTGTCATATTTTGCATGGTATTACCAAATGTGTCAGGGGGGGACATGGTACGATTTACGCAAACATTTTTAATTTAACAATTTAAAAAATTTTTTTGGTTGCCTCCTATGTGCGTATACTATGTAAAACAGATTTTGTGCTAAAAATTTCATAAAAAGATAGCCATTTAATTTTTTAAGGAAAAAGCTTACAATTTGTGAAGTGATTTTAAGATGCTACTCCTCCAACAAAAATTTATGTACATGCATGAAATTTGATTTACAAGTACGAACTAACTATGTATAACAAAAGTTGGTATGGGTTTTGTGATAACATGATTGATATTCATACAATACTTATTTTTATGAACGCTTAATTCCTTAAAATAAATTATAGTTTAAGAAAAAGCTAAAAAACACGCTTTTATAGTGAATTGAACTAAAAAGTAAAAAAATAATTCTTAATATAAGAATTATTTTTTTAGTTTAATTCCCTATAAAAACGTGTTTCTTAATTTTTTTTTAAACTATATTTTATTTTTTAGTTTGATCTACAATAAAAGCCTGTTTTTTTGGTTTTTTAAACCATCATTTATTCTTAGTTGAATTTATCTAACTAATAAAAGTGTAAGAAATATAAAATGTCAATCGTATTATCACCTTTTGAACATATAGCTATCATGTTCATTCGTAACATCACTTCTAAACATTTTGTTTTAACAAAATAAAAATATTTAGCAGTTAGAACATAAATTATTTTTTTTTCACATGCATGTGAGTCTTTTTTTTATTTCCATTTTCAGAAAAACTAGATTTAAATTATGGTAAGAAATTGCTCTCTCCTTTCTCACATATAGAACAATTTTTTGTTTTATTTGTATTAATAACAAGCATTTTCATTTTTAGGGTTGCACCTTTTTAAGGGGTAGGGTCTTTTAGTCGCCATATCTGGAATTAGTCGCCAAATTTGGAAATGAAGTATGGAATTAGTCCCCAAATCTGGAAATGGTATATGCAATTAATCGCCAAATCTAGAAGTGCCAGATCTCAAAATCCTTATTTTTGAGGATCCTAATCAGGACAATGGAACAAAATTATGAAATTATTGTATTGTCATCAGCCCTTTGATAAATGTGCAAAATTTCGAATTAATCTGACCTTTTAAAGTGGGTAAAAATCCAGTCCAAAGATTCTACTACATATAAGTGTAACATAAAAGTGAGTTAAAATGTATAAATTCTTAGTTTAATTATTTAAAAAAAAACAAGTATTGTTTTGATTCCAAAATGCATACCAACTTTTGTTACCTGTACTATTAGCAATAGGTAAAAAAAATTAAAAGCCTTAGTATTTTAAATGAAGACAAACTAGTTATTTTATCTTTTTGAGATAAGTACATTTAAAGTTTTGATTTGCCAAAGGGATGTGAATAAAAACGAATGTAAAATCTATCATAATTCTGTGTTTTTTAAGTTTAGAGCTTTGAAATTTTGTTAGGTTATAGAAAAGTACATAAAGAATAATTTAGGCTAAAAAAATTAGACTTGATTTTTTGACCGATTTTTGTCAATAGAATATCGTACTGTGTCCCCTTAATTTTTTAAAAAAAACATTAGAATAGAATAAGTTAACAGTTTATTACTTTTATCCTTTTTCAGCTTTAAAGCTTCAACTTTAAACAACGTTACCATTTTTACCTTTAATAATTAAATTGAATATTCTGGAAAAAATTTTTAATTTAACTTTGTTAATACGTATGCATTTTCTAGGCTCAACTATGTCATCTTTCCAAGTTTAGATAAAAATAATTTATATTTCTGAATTTATTCCTTTATAAAAATAATAGAGAGGGAAAAAAGGGATAAAAAGAGAAAAAATAATTACTGGTAGCTCTTTCAAACATTTAGCAGTCGGTTTCCACAAAGCTTGAGCAATAAAAACTGCAACTTCTAATGGTTCCAGAAGAGGACCAGAATTCAAAGCTCCAATCAAATAATTTACTACGCAACATAAAACTAATCTATGTTCAGGCAATGTCATAAAAATATTAAATTCCATTGGTATTTGTAGTATACACCAGAAGACTTTCAGTTTTTCTTCTTTTGTACATTTAAACCACAAATCTTGAATTCTTGGTACATGATCTAGAATTAAAAATAAAGCTTATATATATTTGTAAGTAAATAAGACAATTTAAATTTACAAGACCTAGCTATCTTAATCTCTAAAAAAAATAATAAAATTGAAAAATATTTCAGATTAATTTTAAAAAGAAAAATAACTTCTCTCAGTAAAATTCCATCAGAGAACAAAATTTCAAAAATTTTGCTCTCTTCTTTTAGAAATACAACAATCAAGCATTATGTACATACAAATCACTAGCAGTCACACGACTGCTTTGCAGGGTTTTTTTCAAGATATTATAAGACTATATATATACACTCTTTTTAGGTTTTTGTTATCTAAGTCCTATCATGAAGCTATTGATTGTATTAAAAATTTTCTTATCACCCTTGCCACATGGTTTAAAAAGGTCAGGACACTTGAGTTTCTAAAACACAAGTTGTTTTTTTTATGCCCCTGTTCCATCGCTCTTGGAGTTGATTTCTTCACATCCTCTTTTTAATGAGTCTTTATACACCAAAAGAAAAGTCCCTGTAAAATTCTAAGTTTGTAGATTTAATTGATCAAAAATTGGATATTTTCATGGCTAATGCTTCCATAACGTATTGTCAACCCTGTAGGGAATTAATTTCCAAAAAACAACACACATTCATGGAGGATCTTTACTCAACAAAAGAAAGATGTTTGCCAAATTTAAAGTTTGTTAGTCTATTTTAAAAAAAGAGGAAATTTTTTATCTAGTACATCCCTCCTTCCCTCATGAACTCTTCTGGGAGATGATTTTTGCAAATCAGTTCTTAGTTAATCTCTACTCAGAAGAAATAATTTTCCCAAATGTAAAGTCTGTTGATCCAATAACTCGAAGGGAATTTTTTTTATCTATTATGTCTCTGTTATCCCTATCAACCACAGAAATCTACACCATTCTTGATTGTCAATTTCCATAAACTTGTTTGAAGTGAATCTCTATTCACAAAGGGAGGGCATGACTAAGGAAATTCATTTGGGGTCGAGACTTGGTGCAAAAGTAGTACTCCTTCAGGGTGTACACCTCTGAATGGCCAGTCAGTTCGGAGAAAATAGTCTTCGAAATTCATGCTTAGCTTTTATACAATTAAGTTTCAATTTCCTCCAGTGATTTCGTAGCATGGTTGATATATCCTCTGCATACTATGCGCAAGGTCAGGGTTCAATTCAACTTTTGATCAACTTTTTATTTTCATTTCATTTAATTATTTTAAAATTAAATCAAGTTATTTATAAAAGGTTTATTAAATATTAAATAATATTTTATGTAATTTTTTTGTATTTTATAAAGTAAAAAAACTTTAATTTATTATTTAAATTATTTAAAATTGTTAATAAAAATAATTATTAATTAAAATTAATGATAATTAAAATTTAAAATAATTAATTAAAATAATGAATTATTAAAATTATTAATTTCTTATTAAAGTTATTAATTTATTAATAAATTTATTATTTATCATTGAAATTATATTGTTAAATTTTTAAAAATTATTTAAATTTATTTAAAAAGGATTTATTAAATATTTTATAAATTTATAAAATGATTAAATTAATATATAAAAAAGACATTATATTAATTATAAAATAATTAATTTAATAATATATACTTTATAAATTATTTTATATTATATATAATATTTTATTTATAGTATATTGTATTTCACATTATAAAACTATTTGTAACTAATTTTTATGTATAATATTTAATATTTATTACATATTTTTTATATTTTAAGTATTATTTATTAATATAAAAATATATTTATATAAAATTAAATATAAATATTTATATAATTACAGTATTTTTTTACTTTATAAAATAAAAAATAATTACATAAAATATCATTTAATATCAAATAAACCTTTCATAAATAAGTTTATTTAATTTTAAAAATAATTAAATGAAATGAAAAAAAAAGTTGATCGATGAATTGAACCCTGACCTCGTACGTAGTATGCAGACAACATATCAACCAGGCTACGAAATTGTTGTAGGAAATTGAAATTTAATTGTATAAAAGCTAAGCATGAATTTCGAAGGCTATTTTCTCCAAATGGACTGGTCATTCGACGGAATTATATTAAGGGTTGAACACCCTTAAGGAGTACATGTCTGCTCAATGAGAAGAGCACATTTTTGCCAAATACTTTTAAAAATCTCACGATCAGGGACGTATTAAAGTTTGGGCCTCGACCTTGGTGGGGGTCTCATCTTGTTCTCAATAAGGTCTTAATAAGATCATGATCCTATTAATTGTCAAATGTTATTCTTGAACATATTTTCAACCCCTCCCCGGATCTTTAACTATATGTCAGCTGAAGACAGCAACATACGTCACGTCCGCTTCAAGGCATAGGCGTGTCATTATTCGATTGAAAGGTGGCAGTAGATCTAGTAGGCTTCTGCTTAGGATTGTGAGATGGGGAGTAAAAACATGCATTTATTTGTTAAGTTACCATTTGCAAAAGTATTTGACAATGTACTATATACTGTCTACTTAAAGGGGTCGCATGTAGTGCCTACATTTTCATAAAGGCCCAAAAAGTCTTAAGACATCCCTGCTCATGATCAATGTGCATCACTTTTCTCCCATATATACATACATTTAATTCAGCAAAAGTGGAAACTTATATCACATAAAGTGAACAGATACAACTCACAAAAGTTTGTATAACACAAATAAACACAACATTTTAGATTATACGGGAAAAATTACATTAAGTAAAATAACTAATAAACAGCTAATTAACAATTTAAAAGTTTTTTAACTCAGAACTATCAACGTTCTCTTAACTAGATTTATATTTGTATTACAACACCATATTAAAATTATTTATGTTTAATATTGATAATTATACATATGATTAATAGCTTAATTAATGATTATAAAACTTTTGTTATTCAAAACATATATATTGCATATTACATTAATATGCAGCATTTTATTTTATGAACAAAATATTAACCACTTAACTACTGCCAGTGTACATATATGCCTCAATCAGCTGGTGCGTGAACTGTTCATGGGGTATAAATGTGCCTTTTATAAGTATGATATTTTGCATTGCGTTGCAATCAGTAAAACTATTCCCAAGATTTTGGAATGCAATAAAATGACTTTGGTAGTGTTTGAGAAATATTCACGGAACTTGGGTACTATTGCAAGAATGCCAAAGCTCAAGATAAACTCACCAAGTTGGCAACCCCAATTTCGTCTGTGTTGTACAAACTGAATTGAAAACCATGTGCTTCGTTTCATAAAATGCCAACAATATGGTTGTGATAATAAGTACCATAACTACTTATTGATGCCTTTTCTAATTCCCGTAATACACTGCAAAAGTATGTACAACTGTTTGAAAACAGTGGCACAGGGAAATAATTCGCGTAACTTTATCTTAGCAGTTAAGAGATTAACAAAAAATCTTTCCACTCTCATACAATATTCAATATACTAGCTAGTTTTACATATATCAGAAATAAACAAAATTACTGCTTTAACTATATATAACTACTATATAATCAAATACCACAAATTATACTTTATTACTTACTTCCATTGGATACAGATTGAAAAGCTTTTAAAGGTAAAGGCTGAATTAATTCAGGTTCATTTAAATCATTATTTTTATATGCACATCTTTCTTTAATAACAACAGAATTTTTTATCGATGTCATAGGGCTGTAACAATTGAAAAGTACTCCATAACATCGTTGACGAATTTCTCTGTATACCAATGCACTAGGCAGCTTGGAGCCATCTTCCAATACCTTACAAAACATATAAAATATTTAAAATAAGTGAAACTATCATTCATATGTAATTAAAATTTTTTTTATTACATGAGAAGGTATAGATTAACGTCACAGCAGCCAAAACTTGCACTACGCAAATCATGCCACTTTTCATCAAAATCTGTGACTGTTTTTATTTTCAAATAAAACATATAAGAATCTGTTTTGGTGTTTCTCTTTTGTTCCGATATTGTGGCATGATTCGTGGCACACATCTGGCTTCGTAATGTTAACACACCAGCACCCATACGAATCTCTATACATATATAAGAAATACAATATAACATTAATTTTTGTGTCAATAACAAATACATTAAAATTCTAAGTAACATAAAATAAAAACAATAACATAAAATAAAAACAATTATTTATGTGTATTGAAAAATGAATCATAAATTATACAAATATAATTTATATGGGAGTATATGAATAATAAAAAAGAAATATGGTTGGAGCTCCATTTTATGAGCCACTATTTTACAAATTTCTCTATTTTGTAAACTTTTATGTGGAACCAAGAACAGAAGAACGTTGGAAGAAGAATCTCTTAACGAATTTTCAATATAATGAACTTTTTGGGGGGATTTAGGTAATACAACACTACACAACAATAATATGCAAGTCCTGGGTAATTACATAATAAAATGTTTTATTATTTTGTTAATTAAAATTTCCATATTGTCATATTTAAAGAATAAACTTATTGTGAATGTTTATTACTTCAAAACAATAATATCCCACAAATGAAACACATAGAAGTACTCAAGCATGTGTAAACTAAACACAATGCGCTTATGGAGTCACCACAAAATTTTTGTAATAAAAATGTAGTTGCCACCCCTAAAAGTTTAAGAATCCCTGTTCTAGAATTTGAAAGGGATATATTAAATCTTTTGGTACTTATGTATCATCGCAACTATCGCCAATGTTCAAGATAACTCACCAAGTTGGCAACACTGATTTCGCATATGTGTCGTATGCGCTGAACTGTCAATTATGTACTTTGTTCTATTTAATGTTGCCATTATACAGAAGTACCAATCCCTTTTCATCCTCATAAAAAATTCTCTTTAAAATGCGGGGGAAAAAATAAGATGAAATTCTAGTCTAAATTTTCAATTTCATACAAAAGGATGCACAAAAATTGCAATTTAATGAATATCTTTCTGTATGATCGTAAGTTTATTTTTCATATGAAGAGTTAAAATTCTAACAGAAATTAATGCTTTGTTTTTAGAAATGTTATGGCTCTTATTTTTTAAGGTTAAAATATTTCCTTTATTCACTAAATTGCAATAACTCTTAAATAAATGTTGTTCAAATTCTAAATAATATTCAAATTCGTAATTCAAAAATTCAATTCGGATTCGTGCATTAAAATAAATAAATTGCTCTTACCTGCCAAAAGGATGAGGCAACGCAAAAAACACCTGACCAGTCGGATGGAGGGACAAAAAGTTTTATTTACAAAACAGGAATGCTATTTACACTTGAATACAAGCGACTGCAGTGCCTCTAAACTAGAGTTACAACAAATGTTGATGTTTCGTAAATGTTTCATTTTGTTGGAATTTCCTATTTTGCTAACCCTGAATATAACCATTAATACATATAAATAGTTTAGTGACTACTACAGCAATCACCAAACAAACTGCCAACTTTGCCAAGGGTTATACTGATCCAAACTTAAAAAGGAGGAAAGGTTTCCAACTGGAAATAGGCATTTCAAAATCCTATGCAACCTATTTAACTTAAAAATTTAAGGTATTTATTTATTAACATCACTGCAGCCAAATTTGTGCTATGTGAATCATGACATAATATGCTATGTGAATCATGACATAATATCAAACATAAAACACACACAATGCAGAAAACTATATCAAATGTTAATCATGCCAATCTACGATAAAAAAAATTTAATTCGCTTTGATTAACACCTAAATTATAGGTACTTGTGTATTATCGCAACCTATTGGCGACACTATACAAAACTGAGCACATGGTTGCAAATTCAGTGCGTACAAAGAAAATCAGGGTTGCCAACTTGGCAAGTTATTAATAGAGTTGGCAATTGTTGCAATAGTACAAAACCACCAAATTAAGTTTTTAAAATGTAGAATTTATAGAAAATGGGCACAGAGAACATAATAAATAAAAACTGTCAGCTGAAAGATAAAACCAAAAATTTTCAAATTTAATCTATGTATCATAAATATTGTTTAACAAAATCTACATTCAAATCAAATCTGTGAATTAAAATCACTATAAACTGGAAAGCAGGATATTATACCTCTTGCAATGCATACTCGTTTTTAAAAAATATATTATAGAGATATATTGTTTCACAATTGAAATGTCTTTCATTGACCACTTTAAAAAATTCATCATCAAAACCATGATTATTACAGAATGAATCCAGAATTGATAACACAGGTACAGAACTATGTGTTGAATAAGCTTTTAATCCATCATAGAACAAAAGAGCCTCATTCTTTCGGTGGAACACTTGCTCAGATATATCTTCCAATTCCCACATCCTGGAAAAATCTCCAGTCCACTTGTTAAATCTAATGAGATCACAAATCTTTTGGACAATGACAGTTGTGTTTCTTTTTTTCTTTGTAGGTTTTGACACATTATAGGATTTTTGACCCAAAAGTCGGTCATGAAATGGTTTTAAGACCTCATGTGGTACAATATCATTACCCATCAAGCAGGCAAACAATGGTAACTGTTTGAATTGAATGTACAAATATCTTTCCACAAAGCACTTTCTGTCATATAAGATTGTCTGCATTGAACTTATATTCAGGTGAAAAAGACACAACTGTGGTTTGGTGTCATATATAATAAAATCTGTATCGCTGCTCAGAATGGCAAAAACGTCTTCATTGTTATTTGCATATTCAGCAATGAAATTATCTGGATCCACTTCTTTGTTCGTTTGATGAACTTTAACATTAAGTTCTTTCAATGCCATTCTGGCTAGAATTTTCAAAGAATTTGGTAGATCTTTGCATTTTTTAATCGCTTCTTTATTGTTTTGGTGCATGAGATCAAAAAGTGAAGCGATATTTCTAGCATTTTCTTCTCTACGCTGGATCCATAACTGTTTCTTTGAGGCATAAATGGTACCATCAAATATGATGACTAGTTTAACACCTATTTCTTCCAATTCCCTTAGTAAATTTTTTAAAATTGTTACTAATTGTAGCCATTGGCCACCATAAATGCATTCAAGTGTAAACTCTTTTTTGTAGTACAGCCAAGACACTATATGTATACCATCAGCAACAATTACCGGTTGACTCTTATGAATTCTTCGATGTTGATCGGCCATTTCTTTAATGGATACTTTTTTACAAGCATCCTCACAATTTTCAATATAAGTAGCAAGAAATTTCACACCCATTTTTCAGTTTCGAAAAAGGAATTGCTCCTATATCTAAAAGAGTATTTCACGAAATACTTCACTTTTTCACTAAAGTTTCTGGATTTTAGCTAAATATAAACACAATTTTCACGTGACGGCAATAACATCTTCCTAAAATATCCCGCATGTGAATCTAGATCAGTGTTTGGAGTTTCGATTCACGTCATAGGGATATGGATCATGATGATCCTCCTTCCCTTATCTAACTAATAAATGCGCCTTCAAAGTGGAAGACCTGTCTGCAAGTCCTTTCCTGGGAAAACGTTGATACTGGGAGTTCTGATTGGATGACAAGGTGGCAGAGGGGTGACGTCAGAGTCATGGGCGGTTTTTCATGGTTTCCGACAGGACAGCTCCAACAGTCATCCCAACGTATTTTTTGGCGGCTCAGAGTCCAAAAAATAATTTCAGCAGGAACTAGTTTTTGGGGCATAAACATTAGCGAGTGAGAAAGCTCTCTCTTGCTTTTCCTGATAATGGGGGGAATTATAAATTCTGATCTGTTGAATAGGCGTGGCGTCTGATGGCGTCCTCAATCCCATATCGTGGTCTATGAGCTGGGCATGGCAAAAGTGGTGTTTTCCATTCTGCTGAGTGGCATGATGGCGATTGGTCGAGGAAAGCGTGGCTATGGTTCTTCATCTGGGTGGAAAGTTTTTTGAGTTTTTGGCATGGCTGAGAGCTAAGAGGTTGCTCTCTGATTGGATGCTGGGTACAGTGAACATTGACTCCGATTGGCTGCCCCGGGGCTGAGTTTTAAATTATGGGGAGGAGCACGTCCAGTGGGGAAAGCAGGAGAAAAATATTGACAAAAATAAAGAAAGTGAAATTTTAGTAATTACGGTGTGCAATAAAAACTATTGCACGAGAAAATAGAATTACGGGGGAATATAGGAGTCAAGAATTCTTCTAGGTCTCTTTGTTTTGTCATTAGGGGTATATTGTGATAAATTTTGCATATTGATATTATTGGTTGCTTCTAAATCGTTAAAAAAGTTTTTAAGAAAAAAAAAGCTAAAGAAATTTTGCAAGAGTAGAAGGTGTTTGTTTAAAGCGAAGGAAATTGTTTCTAGTTTTTTATACGTGGCGTGAATGGCAGTATCATCAGCGTAAAGGTTAATTTTAGTGAGTGAATAGTCAGGGATATCGTTGATCTAGAGGTTAAATAGCATGGGACCGAGCAAGGAACCTTGGGGACACCCTGCAGAAACAGAGTGTTCATTGGAAAGGGTCTCATTAATTCTGATTCTGAAGGAGCGATTAGTGAGGTATGAGTGAATAAGATGAATCAGTGGATGTGGAATTTTAAAGGTAATTAGCTTAAAAGTGAGTCCATTAATCCAAACACGGTCGAAGGCTTTCTGGATGTCCAGAAAAACTGCTCCCGTGCTTTTCTTTTTCTGGAAACCTTCAGAGATATTTTCGGTTAGTCTTAAAAGTGGGTGAAGGGTAGAGAGCTTGTTAGTGAAACCATACTGATTGGGATTGAGGATGTTATTTTCATTGATAAAATTTTTCAGTCTATGAAGAATTATAGATTCGGTTAGTTTACCGATAGTGGAAAGGAGAGATATTGGTCTGTAACTGGATGCGAGATGAGGGTCCTTGTCAGGTTTGTTAATGGGGAAAATAATGGCTTCTTTCCAGTTATTTGGAAAGTGATTGAATTTGAGGATTTTGTTAATTAGGATTAGTTTAATGGGAAAGTTTTTTAACATGCGGTTAGTTATAGAGTCTTTACCAGGGACTTTTTTGGCATTGACATGTTTAATGTAGTGGATAATTTCATCCGGGAGAGCAGGTTCGATGAAAGAATTAGGAGGGGTAGAAAGGAAATTATTTACGGTAGTATTTATTAATTCATCATTTTGATTATAACTATCATCTTCGCGATCGTTTTCAACAAAATTATTTTTTATGTTAGTTGCAAGAAGGTTAGCTTTTTGCTGATCAGTGACTGCCGTACCTGTAGCACAGTTAAGAGGTGGAATTTTTGGTCTTTTATTTTTGAAAAATTTTTGCGTGCGCCAAAGGCTATTGTCTGCAGTGTTAAGAGCTTCAAGTCTTTTTTGCCAAATGATATCATTATATTTTTTAAGTTCTTTTTTAAGATCAGATTGAGCTCTGTTATGTGATTTGAAAATGGGATTGAGGGTTTGATGATAACGCTTTCTGAAGTAATTTTTGATTTTAATCAGCTGGTTAATGTTATGCGGAGTGAAGTTCCTTCGGTCTGTTTCTATTGGTCGGGAGGCGTGGCTATGAGTATCAATGACTGCTTCGGTAAACTCTGTGATTTTTTGTTCTAGGTCGTTAGTGTTGTTAATATTATTAGGATGGAAATCAAAGAGAGAAAGATTTTTATTTAGATTTATTTTGAAAGCTTTCCAGTCTGTGGAGACCGCTCTGGGATTTGGGGGTGCTTCTGCAAGTTTGAAGTTAAAATTTAAGAAAACCGGATTATGGTCTGAGGAAAGATCGTCGATGGAGTTAATTGTAAAGGGGTAGTAGAAGTTTTTAATTAGTGCGATGTCAATGGTGTTAGCGGAATTGTGACCAAATCTAGTAGGAGTTGAGGAAAGGCGATATTTAAGTTGAGCATATTAGCGAAATTAAAGAGGTGTCTTCCTCTGGTAGTATTATTTTTACAATTCCAAGCGTTATGAGTGGCGTTGAAATCTCCGAAGAGAATACAATTACTAGCTGTTTGAATAAAGTGCTCAATGTCTATAGTAAATAAATTTTCATCGGAAGAGGGAGGAATATAAACACATGTAATAGAAATGGGATCATGCTTGGGGGAGTTAGTATTATATTAGTTGCTTCAAGAGCTCGAAGAGGAGGGGTGGGGAGAGAGTAGTGTTTGAGAGAGTTTTTAACTAGGATCAGAGTTCCACCTGCGGTCCATCGGAGATTCTGTCGTTTCTGTGACAGGTGTAGTTCGCTATATTAAAGTTGTGTGAAGGTCTCAGGTGAGTTTCTTGTATGAGAAAAATATCCGGAGAGTGCTTCTCTAAAAAAATACGTAGTTCAGCAATTTTTCTTAGTAAGCCGTTTGCGTTCCATGAACACAAACTGAGACCAATCGGGGAGGAACTATACATTATTAATATTGTTACATGTTGCCTCTATTTGGGCGTACATCTGATTGGGATTTAATTGTTGGTTTGTATTTAAGTTATTGCCGTTACAAAGAATTTGGGATAGCTGCATAAGACAATGCATTGTCATTTGCAGCGTTGTTTGGATGTTAAAATTATTGTTATTATTCATGTTATTAAAGTTAAAATTGTTATTTCTGCGATTAAAATTGGGGAAGTGATTATTATTATATCTGTTATTGGGAGGATTTGGTTTGTTGGTCTCAGTTTGTGCCGAAGACCCAGGTCCGCGAGTCGCCATCTGAGGGGTGATTTTTGAATTAACAGTTCCGGTTGTCGCTTGTGCGTAGGAGATATTTGGTCTAACTAAGCTATTGTAAATGTTGGTGTAAGAATTTCTGTTGTTTTTCGCGGCTCCTTTTGGGGGTTTGGGGAATGAGGGGCATCCTCTGTAGTTTGCCATATGACCGTAGATGTTGCAGTTTATGCAGTATGGCGTTTCAAGTTTTTGTTTAATGGGGCAATCTCGGGTGAGGTGGTTTTCACCACATTTTAGGCATCTTGGGTTTAGGTGGCAGTTTTCAGAGCTATGGTTGAAATTGTTGCACGTGTAACATTGAGTTACACCCTTACCATCATAACCCTCAACTCTGATGCTGAGGTAATTTAGGGTTTTAAGATCGAATATTTTAAGATTGTCAAGATTACGGGGGAGGGTGATTAAAAAGATTGGGAGGGGGCGTTTATGTTTTCTTCCAATTAATTGATTAACTCTATCTGGGGTGTATCCTAGTATTTCCAAATCCTGTTTAATTTCTTCAGGGTTTGTGTTTCTGGGGAGGCCTTTGATAACTACTTTAATGGGGCGTTCGGCTTTTGATTTTATAGTATAAAATTGAAATTTAAGTTATTTAAGGTGTTGTACAGCCATACGTCTTTCTTCGGCGCTGTCTGTATACAGTTTTATAAATTCACCCGTTAGGCGGGATCTTATTTTGGGGAATGCTTTTGTTATTGCTGCCATTTGGGCTTTGTAGTTTTTTTCGACGAAAAGCATGATGGGTGGTGGGAGTTGATTTAGTGGAGCATTTTGACTGGCCGAATTGTTCGAGCCATTGGGTTGTTTCCGTTGGCGACAGGACCCGAGTTTTCGACGTTGTTTAAGTGAGCGCCTTGTGGCAGTTCAAATTTATTTTGGGACATATTTATTTCTTCATTATCAGTAGTTTCAAGAATTACTTTTCTTGCCGTTTTTCTTTGGGGAGGGGGATATTCAAAGTTGGAAATTTCTTTCCTTTTTCCAGAGTAGTTAGTATCAGGGGTCGATTTTAAAGGGGAATTTTGTGGAGTTTTATCATGGTGGGGGCAGCCAGGGATAATGCAGGGTTCAAAGGAGTCAATGTCACTTACCGCCAGTGCCATGGCTTCTTCGATGTCTTGCAGCTCAGTGAGTGCTCTGACGTAGAAGGGTTCATCAGGGTGGTGGTCGGGCATCATCATCAGTGCGTCGACGCAGGCCTGCTTGCATCTGCGGAAAGTTTCCATTTTGGCAAGTTGAGCTTTATTATATTTCAACTGCTCACATGGTGTGATCTTGGGCAGAGGCGAAGGTGTCCTTGTAGCGTTCCGTTGCGATTCAGCTAGTTCCTGTTCCATGTCGGTTGGTAGGTTGGTCATTTCCAAGTCGTAATCGGTTTTTCAGAAGGGTAGAAAGAGTAAAGGTTAGCTCTGTCGCAAGAGCCCTGAAAAGGGCTGTGGGAGTGAGAAAAGTTCGTGCTCAGTCCGTGGCTTCCGAAACGGGAATCTCTAGATCTGTGATTCTCAAACTAGTTTATATGGACCCACAAGGGTCCATCAGCTTCCCACTCCCTCCTTCTGTGTCCACCAATCAGGATGCACGATCTCTACTCGGGCAACACAACGTCAAGCGCCCAATACATTAAGTATGGGACGGAGGAACGCTTCGCGTTCCAGTGCCCAATGATGTCCAGCGACCGGAAGGGTCCATGAGGTGTAAATGGGGTCTATGATGAAGGCTCTCATTAAACCAAATCCTGATCTTAATTTTAAAAGAAAATTTAGTGAAGTGGAGGGAAACCAGATTTTATCTATTTACTACTATATTTTTTTACTAATTTTAATAAGGTTACTTTGCGGTTACAGGTCGACAGCATAAATTTTACTAAAACAAGAACCATAGACATACCTGTTATTTATCACGAATTATGGAATAGCTTGAGAAAACTTTCAATTACTTTTCCTAGTGAGAAGTAATTTCAACGTGGTTTCCAATCTTCAAAACAAAAAAAAGAAAGGGGGTGAGGGGGTGGACACTACTAACAGAGGAGATTTAGGGTTAAGCCTAACACGATTGATTCCAAACGTTGAAAAATTGCAAGTGAAACACCAGATTTTATCCTCCCTTTAAATGAATTTTTTGTTGCTTAGTTATTTTATATATTAATTTAATTTTAATTTAATTAACATGTGTTTTTTTTAAACTTTTAAAACACCATACTTCATTTCAGTTAGAAATTTAAATCGCTTAAAGTAAGTAGATTTATACCAGCTGTTAAAAAGACATTAACATTAGTAAAATTACAAAAATACGATATTGGGTAAACAGGGGTCTACCCCAAACCGAAAAACATGGCAAGGGGTCTATGAGACAAAAAAAGTTGGGGAACCTCTGATCTAGATTACAATCTGCGGGAATTTGTTCGGGCATCTGGGTTCCAGGAACTCTTAATCCCGTATCTGGCAAAAGATCGTTGAAGAACTGGCTGGAGTGCCTAGACCTGTCGGTCTCTAACCTCCTATCAGGTAATTTTGAGATGCTTTTAAAGAGGTATACCATTTCCCAGTGTTAGAAAGAAAATCAGTTTAGTAAAATATAAGTTCTGTAGATTGTCTGGCAAAAAGTTTTATTTTCATGCTATGGAGTGCATCTTTGCGATTGGTCGAGTGGCAGGCCAGTGGGCGGGGTTTCAAAGCATGGATTTTGACATCTCAAAAGGATTTTTTAATATCGTTGGAGAACTGGCTGGAGTGCCTAGACCTGTGGGTCTCTAACTTCCTATCAGGTAATTTTGAGATGCCTTTAAAGAATTATACCATTGCCCAGTGTTAGGAAGAATATCAGGATGTTAAAATATAAGTTTCATAGATTATGAAAATATAAAATACTTGGATGTGAGATTGGAAATTTTATTGAAAATTTAACTTTAAAAACTTAGAAAAATCAGTGAAAAATACGAGAAAAGTGGGCGGATTTATCCTAGCCAATCCGAATGCAGCAAAAACTGTCGATCAAAAAGAGAGGGAAAAATATCTTTGCAGTCTAGTCGAAGTCAGAAATGAAATGATTGAAATCTGGGTTGACCAAGATGTCTCTAGGTCGTTTTACAGAGAAGTGGGAAAAATAAGGGGAAATATCATTGATAGATGAATTGTTAGAATCATCAATATTATTGAAGAAGTTCAAAGCAAGTTTACGGATGGTTAGTCGAATGGTTGGTATATTGCAAGCTATTCTTAAATCTTTATTTCTCATATACCAGTGAGCATTACAAATTTGCCTAGTAATTAAATTTTGAGAGGTTTCAAGTAAGTTAATATTAGTTTTTGCTGCATGGCCCCACACAGGGGAGGCGTAGATAAGTAATGGTTTTAAGATCAGAGTGTAGATAAGCAATTTGTTATGTCTACTTAATTTAGACTTTCTACAAATTAGGGAGTAAAGTTTACGCGTAGTATCTTTAAATTTATCTCTAATATGTGTGATGTGTTGTCGGAGAGTGAGATTTTTATCAATGATGACACCAAGATACTTAGCGTGTTGAGACCAGGGCATTCTTTGGTTTTGCAGAATAATTTCAGGGGGGTGGTTTCCTTTTAGAAAAGAAAACCGCTTCCGTTTTGGAAGAATTTAAAGCAATCTTCCACACGGAGAACCAAGTCTCCAGGTGAGCTAAGTGTTCATTTATGTTTTCGACTAGTGTGTCAAGATTTCTGTGCCTGCTGAGTATGGCTGTATCATCTGCTTACAAGCATATTATAGTTAGTATTTTTAATAATATCCTTAACGTAAAGGTTAAAGAAAGTTGGAGCCAGGAATGACCCTTGAGCCACTCCAGCGTTTATGTTTTTGAGTTGAGTAGGTATGGTTAATTTTTACAGTGAAAGAGCGATGAGAAATGTAGGAGTTTATCAGAAATATAAGGGGAAGCGGAATTTTATAGGTGATTAATTTAAAAAGTAGGCCAGTGTACCATACTCTATCAAAGCTTTTTGAATATCAAGGAAGATCGCGGCCGTGCATTCATCTTTGTTGTTTCCTTCCTTAATAAATTCAACGACTCTGAGAAGTTGGTGGGAGGTGGAGAGACGAGGGCAGAACTCGTGTGTGTGCTGCTCCGGAATCAGAATATTCTCTTTCGAGATGGTCATTGAGTCTGGCTAAAATCACTTTTTGAGCCAGTTTGCTAAGGACAGGAAGTTAACTTATTGGTCTGTAGGATTCAGGGCGAGCTGAATTTTTACCTGGTTTTAGAATCGGGATAACAACCGCTGTCTTCTATGACTTAGGAAAATATCATAGAGTTAGCATATTGTTAATACTAGTGATTTTTAAGATAGTAAGGCGCGGTAGCTTTTTAAGCATTTTGTTAGTGATCCCATCTCTCCCCGGGCACTAACTTTTAATCTTTTTAATAATCTGAACTATTTCAGATGGGAGAGTGGGGGGATATTATCAGTATTGTTAGTATTCGAATTCATGTATGCATCAACAACGCTGGTGATGATCTCGTCTTTGTGTGGGTTGTGAATGTCATTAAGTTGAAATTGACTCTCTAGCGAATGAGCAATTACTTCAGTTTTGTTTGTATCGCTGAGAACAATACCAGTAGGGCCGTTGAGGGCGGAGATCGGGGAGGTTTTCTTCCTGAAAGCTTTCGCAATTCCCCATAGGGATTTGTCCTCAGCATTCAGGGTAGAAAGATTGTCCTCCCATGCCTGTTGTCTGTAATGATAATTTTTTCTTTTAATAGCGTTTTGTAATCTGTTTAATTCTGATTTGTGTTGAGGGTGTTTGTTGACAGGTTTTCCTGGCTTTGTTTCGTTCTTTGATAAGTTCTTTTAGCTCACCCTGAACATACGGTTGTTCCGTGTGGTAGAAAGGTCGAGAGGCACTTGCGTGCGCATTAAGAACCTCACTGGTGAGATTGCTGATATTAATGCGAATGGTACTGTATTTAATTTTAAATGCGAGTTTTAAGGCATAAACATTTATTGCGACTGCTTTGTGCAGTGTCTCCCTAGCAAGAGAATGTACAAGTGTGGGTGCGCGAGGTGGGGTGACGATCGCAGCGCTAACAGCTGACTTGGGAGCCGATCTCGTGGGTAGAGTTGGCAGTACAAAATTTTCAGGATTTGCGAATATTTTGGTGAAAGTACTCCAGGTAGTATATATTTGGGGAGGGGGTATATCAAAATTGGAAGTTCTTGGGGAAATAGAATCTAACCGGATTATGGTCGGAACTGAGTTCCGGAATGGAATCAGCAGTACACGGCCATATTAAGTTTTTAATCAGTGCATAATCTAGAGTGGAAGCAGAGTCTGTTCCATATCTAGTTGGGGTGGGGGAAGCAATTAGATCTAAGTAATATATCTTAATAAATAATTACTTCTGGGATCACTGTTAACACAGCCCCATGAGGTGTGCTTAGCATTAAAGTCACCGGCTAAGAATGCCGATTTAAAAATTTTGAAAATACCGTCGAGGTCGGCTCCCAAGTTTCTGTAAATGGGGTTTGGTGGGGCAACCAAGAAGGGCTCCTGATCTGAGGGGGTGAGTGCAACAAGAGTTGCTTCTACACCTGTAAGGAGGGGGTGGGAACATGAAAGTGAGGAATCGATCTTTTAATGAGGATCGCAGTACCGCCTCAGCCACGGGCTGAGTTGGTCCTGTCGTTCCTGTAACACAAATAATTCGGGATATTGAAAGAGTATTCTGGTCTCAGAGAGAGATGTGTTTCGTGTATCAAAAATAAATCAGGGGAGTGCTTATCAATGAAATCGCGCATCTCAACAATACGCGATCTCACTCCGTCAGCGTTCCAGGAGAATATAGAAAGGCCGAAAAAAGAATTACTCTCATTATTGATATCTATTGAGGTACAGATAACTTTAAGCAGACAATGCAGTTTGTCTGTGGGGTCGGTGCAAGTTGAAGATTTTTTCATCTCCGAGATAAGGTTGGAAAAAGATCAAAGATCTTTTTCATTTCGAATAATGCCTGGAGGAAGGAAAAATCTCCGACCTGGCAATTGGTAGAATTAAGTTTCCAAATTGAAACTCTTATTTTTATTGTTATTATCCGAGTTGGACGTCGAGGAGTCATTTCTTCGCGCTGCCCTCTGTTGCGAGTTTTTTCCATTAGTAGTTTGAGCAAAGCTCAAGCCGGGGGTAATAAAAGCTGCGTTCGCCTGGTTGATCTCATTACGTTTTTTATTTTCTTTTTGGGATTGTCCCTTACCCTTTCTGGGCTTGGGAAGAGGGGGCATTCGGTGGAGGAGGCCATGTGGCCTTGGGCGTTACAATTAATGCATGTCGGGTTATTTATTTTTTCTTTAATGTTGCACTGACCAGTCCTGTGTTCACCGCCACATTTTAGACAGCGCGTTTTTATGCTGCAATTTTGGCTAGCATGGTGGAAAAAATTACAGTTGTAGCACAGCGTTGACCTTGAGTTTTTACGGAAGGGGTCGACTTTAATTTGCATGTAGAGACAGGTACGGATTTTAAAAATGTCGGCTTTTGGTCTTAAATTGGAGCAGTTGCGCGATTTTTTCAATTTTGATACCTTGTCCAATAAGGTCATTTTTAATATCTTCGGGGTCGGTGGAGGCCAGGAGACCTTTTATGACCGGTTAAAGTGGTCTGTTAGTGGGGGCGGGGTCCGTAACATAATATTGGACTTTTTTGGTTGTGAGGAAATTAGTAATTTCCCTATGGTGAGATCGGCAGTTTCTGCTTGGATTTTAATGTAACCACCTATATGGGTGTTGGTGGCGGTGGGTCCTATGGATTTCCTGTAGAATTAGATTATACTCGGGGAAGAGTTTCATCATGACGGGTCTTATTTTAGGGGCAGCAGGGGTGACATCCTCGACGTCATCATTTGCAGTGTTGAGAGCTGCAAATTTGTTATTTGTCGCGATAATTTTGTTATCCTCCTTAGGAACGTTATTACCCTTACTTGTTTTCCGCGGAATTTTAAATTCCTCATCATCCAATTTACTATTTTTGTCGTTATTTTTAACAGTTAGTTTGGCTGTCCTGATAACGGGCTCAGCCGCTCTTTTCTAATTACTTTTATATTTAAAGTTATGCGCGCATAAAGGCACTGGGCAAGGTAATAATTCAGACATATTACCTTCAAGGGCATTAATCTTTTCATCCAGGCTGGCAGCATCATCTTCCAAGGATTAATTTCCTCCATTTTGCTGTTGGAATCTCATGTGAAGATCGAGTCTTCCTATTGACTGTTGGAAAGTGAGGATAATGGCTCAGAGAAAATGACTGCCCATGTTGGGTGTGTGAATGTGAGTGGTGTCCAGTAGGAAAATTTATGAGGTAGAAAAGAAGACAGCCGGGTGGTTTGCGAGGCGGTCACCCTCCCTCGCATTGACCGCTCCCGATGTTGCTGCAGATTGATCTTGATCTAGATTACAATAAATAGTACTAAGCCAACGAGAGCGAAACCGAAACTTTTTAGTCGTTGCCACTACAGCCGTACGGAAAATCTTCGGCACAGTGGTGGTAAGTTTTTTTTTTCCAATTCAACGTTCCTAGAACGTTGATATTTTTTGAAAAATGATTGGAGTAAGAAAGTGGAGCTGTGCAGTTTGCGAAATATCTCAAATTCATTTTTAAAGAATTTTAATGTTTCAACATCAGATGAAATGTTTCAATTAAATCAACTAATTTAAATTTTAAGGTATTATTTTTCCAAAAAAATTAAAGTATAATCATTAATAAAGAGTGTTTTTTTCTGGTATAGAAGTTTAAGTTGGCATTACTTTCCAAGATGGCGACCGATTTCACATCTGTCAAGTGATTTATTCTCAGTTTCGTTTGGCAATTCATCAAAACCATCATCAAGCAAGGCGTAGATTCATCGAATGGGCCTAAAACGAGATTGCCGTTGTTCCCGATTTTCACAAGCGAATTTTGTTTAGCGATGAAGCGCACTTCTGGTTGAATGGCTACGTCAGCAAACAAAACTGCCGCATTTGGAGTGAAGCTAATCCACAAGTGTATGTCGAAACACCGTTACATCCAGAAAAACTGACTGGTGCGCTTTATGGGCTGGTGGAATCATTCTTCAAAAACGATGAAGGCCACAACGTTACAGTCAATGGTGATCGGTATAGAGCCATGATTACTAACTTTTTCATTCCTGAATTGAACAATCATGATGTCCAGGAGCTGTGGTTCCAACAAGACGGCGCAACATGTCACACAGCTCGTGCCACAATCTATTTATTGAAAGACACGTTTGGTGACCGCCTAATTTCACGTTTTGGACCTGTGAATTGGCCTCCAAGATCTTGTGATTTAACACCGCTAGACTATTTTCTGTGGGGCTATGTAAAGTCATTGGTCTATGCGGATAAGCCACAAACGCTTGATCATTTGGAAGGAAGACAACATTCGCCGTGTTATTGCCGACATACGGCCACAAATGTTGGAAAAAGTCATCGAAAATTGGACTCCATCCGAGCCAGCCGTGGCAGTCATATGCCAGAAATAATATTTAAAATGTAATGCCACAAGATTATCTTTCGAATAAAAAAAAATCATGTCAATCGAATAATACATCGTTGTTTTATTGCAATTTAAAGTTCTATACCTCTAAAAAAACACCCTTTAGAAGGTTGATTTACTGTCTTCTTTTTTTTCTTTATGCAACCCCGAGAAAAGAATCAAATTATGAATAGTTCTACTTATAGCCAGTTTTAAGGTAAATACTTATTTAATACTTTCCCAAAATTCCCAAACTAAGACGTACTTTCAAATGCAAAAGACTAGTTTTTTAATTTAATCGATGCAGAATGTCTACCTGAAAGTTCTTGCTATTTCCTTCAATTTAACATTTTTTACGAATTTTTTTTTTATATTATATCTGAGACACTATATCAAAATGAACTATTGAAAAAATGAAAGATATTTTTTTGAAAAAAGTCTTCGCCGTTTGATGAAGAAAATTGAAATTTATGGCGTAAAATATAAATAAAGACAATATAGTAAACAAGGTTCAAATAAAAAGATAAACACTCCCTCATTATAATTCTGATAAAAACAATTTTGTGAATAATTTATTATGGTCCCATAAAAATTTTATTAAAAAAAGAACAATCCAAATTGAATAAAAAAGTGAAAATGCCACACAGTTTCCAAAGAGCGAGGGAAACGAGGAGGGTGAAGTTAGAAATTTCAGCTCACTGCTATTGGTCTCTTTCGCGCAGTCACCAAGGGAGGAGTTAAGAAATATCGCTTTGCTAACTCAGAACGTTGTGATAAAAGGGGAATTTTAAGAAGTCCAGCTCTTCAAGTCCAGAACTGCACCACTCTTATTGATACAGATAAAATTCCTTGCTGACTCTCGAAAACCAATATAAATTAAATGGCATTGTAAATCCCAGTGGCGTAACGTACACCCCCGCATCGCGGGGGGCACAAAGCCTGACTGACGCAAGTGTACCCTTTGTAAAATTCAAGGTGGGGGCTCAAAACTTGACTTTGCAGGGGGGGCTCAAATGTTCTCCGTTGCGCCATTGGTAAATCCTATTAAAGATAAAACAATTACACATATCGTTAACAACTTCATAGCTAACGAAACGTTTTAAAATAACCACGATCCCCTTCCCCCCTCAGAGATTGCTGACTATTTTAAAAAGATAAAAATGGGATTCACGGATAAAAAAGATTCAGGCGGGTTACCAGATTCGGCGAAAAAACACTTGGCGGGATAAGTGGCCGATTCGACAATCCAACCAAAAATTCATATAATCAATACTGTATTAAAATACACCAAAAAAAATTTATAGTTAATAATTATTCCAAAATCCAAATTAAGATCACACAGGTGTGATCGCGAGTCTCAGAACGGAGGAAACGCAATCTCAAGTATGATACCGCGTTCTGAAGTGATCACATATATGTAATCATGGTCCTGAATGGGAAAAATCTGTTGAGGCCATTGGTGTGGAAGTTAGGAGAGGGGTGCCAGCTCAGGTGTCGTCCTCATCACTTGGCCATGGTTCAAAATAACGAGGTCCATCACCAAAAGCATTCGAGTAGCTGAGTGTAGTGCAACGTTAACATTCACTCACTCAATCACCCACCTTCAGCGGGCCGCGGTAAAATTATTAACGTTGACCGGTGGGCGGCGCTAAAAAGACTTGGGAAGTAAGCATTGCTCTGCACGCATAGTCTTCATTGGCACTTGGGCTCGAACTCACGACATGCCGGCCACAAGTCCGTGACCCTGATCACCAGGTTATCGCGGTCATCAGAAGACCTGGGATCACAAATGCAACAATCATTGATATGTATGCTTGAAATTATTTTTATGTACTCCATAATCTTGATAAAATTTTAAGATGGCACACCACGAAAATAAACGATGTATGTAATTTATAATAATGTGCAAAACAAATACAGCAGAACTTCGTTTATCCGAATCAATTGGGACTGGACACCGTTCGGATACGCGATTGTTCGGATAACCGAATGCGATCCATGAAGTGTTTGAAACCGGACAATAAACGAATATTGAAAATCATCACAAGCGGAAAACCTGCTTGAAGATAAAGCAAAATACGCGCAAAATGTCGCAATTTTACCTTTATATATATATATATATATATATATATATATATATATATATATATATATATATATATTGTGGAAAATAATCACTTATTTTTTCGCTGCAAGGTCTCTGAAAAAACTGGTTCGGATATTTGACGCTCCGGATAATAAACGTTCGGATAAACGACGTTCTACTGTATGCTAAAAACACAACAACACATCAATGTCGTGAATCATCTGCATTATGGTAATTGAACAGGAGATAGGAATCAAACTTTTCATATAGCACAATTCTCTCTTTCTTCTTTTTTTTAAAAACTCCTCAAAAGTGTTTCTTTTTAACTTATGATATTTTTAATGAATTATCAATATATATGTAACCGTTAAAGTGCTTAATTAAGTTATTTCATAGAATAACGAGGTATTTCATGAAATAACTAGACAAGTCAGTTATAAAGAATATAATAGATTAAAAAGTTCATACTTTACCTAGTTATTCTATGAAATAACTAAAGATTGACCATTAAAGTGAAAAATAAACAATTTCAAAGATATTCTATAAATTAATTGGTCATAAATAGCTAAAATCTCTCGAAAAAAGTACGCTTTATCTCTTTTACGGATGAATAATTGGTAAATAATAAGGGAAAGCAGATGATATAATTTATTATTTTTCATATTGCTAACAGTAGTTAAATGGATAATATTTATGATATTTAGTGTCAGATTAGAAAATGTATATAAAATTGTTTTAAGAATAGTATTACAATAAAAAATTATTTAAGTACAATATTTTGACAAAAAATAAACATAGAATGACCCATTTTCAAAATATTCTCCTTTTGTGAAAAATGCTTTTATTATAAAAATATTTTGCCACTCAGACCTCTCTAGACAGGCTCAACTATAATTTTTAAAATATATAACTTAGAAGTGGGTATATCCATATTTTACAACAGAGGAGAGCAATTTTAAGAAAAAAACGCCGATAATTATTTCAATGGGTGGTAACTCTGAAAATGTGAATTTTTCAAAAATCCTAGTTCAGACTCTCTGGAAAAATCTTTACTTTATATAAGCGAAATATTATTATTTTAGAAGCATTTTTTATAAAAGGAGAACATTTTGAAAAAAGTTAATTTTTTGCCGAAATATTGTATTTAAAATTTTTTTCGTCAAAATGTCCTTAAAACAGTCTTATGCATATATTCTAATCTAAGTGACACTAAATATCATGAAAATTATTCATTTATGCGCTTTTTTAAAATCACGGTTTCGAACGTAGTCGGGTGGGTACCTTAAACAGAAAGGGGAAAAGAATATATTGCAAAAACAGATTATACTTAAATATTAATAAAAAAATACATGCTGGAAAGAAAAACTTTTACTTCATAATATTAATGAAATTGAATATTAAATTGAATTTTATGAGATACCTTTATTTTACTTTTTATTATTTATTAGATCAAGGATTGCTGAGATGACTGTTGTTTTGCTTAAATCCTAATTTCCATGGGTCAGTTAGGCGATCAAATTCAATTACTTTTAGTTTCCAGTAATTAGTCCAATTCCATCATCTTTTGGTTAATTTTGTTTATTGGACGAAACACATAGAAGACATCACAATAAGAACATTACGTAAACAAAAACCTCTACCTCTAGTCGCTGCCATCCCATATCATAACTTGTTAATGGTGCCTGGGAGAGTTAAATGACCTTGATGAGGAGAAACAGCCTGGCTTTCGTTGTGACGTAGGAGAGAGGTGCGGTTAATTAAAAGTCAAAGTTCGAAAACTTCATCCTTTAGTAGCTGTGAAGGTTCCTTGTGATTGGACGATGTTGAAAAGTGAACTGGCATTTGAATGGCTGCCCTGATGTTAAAATTAGAATTATTGAATGGGAAAGTAGCCTGTGTGTGAGTGGTATAATAAAATTACGTAATTAAAATTGAGTTGAAGAAAATGAAACTAAAGAATAAAAAATTTAGCAGAAGGCAAATGAGGTAATTAATGTTAGGGTGGATTATAGGAGTCAAGGAGAATTCTCCTTGGTCTTTTGGTATTATCATGGGAAGTGTAGCTTTCAAGATTAAGAATGTGATAGTTATTAGTTAGAGGTAAGGAATCAAAAACTTTTGTGGCAAGTTTTTTAATATAACCTTTAAACGTCGGAAGTTTCAGTGCTTTGTAAATATCTGAATTTCTCATACATATTCGCATGAACAATCATGCGAATGGTTTTATTTTGGCAAATTTCAAGCATCTTTAAATTGCTTTTAGCAGCATAGCCCCACACAGGACTACCATAACTCAAAATGGGCCGCAGAATGGCAGTGTAGAAAAGTACCTTATTTTCCATAGTCATTGTAAAATTCCGGCAAATTAATCTAAGAGCATTCCGGAATTTGTTTCGAGCATGTAAAATGTGTTGTTTCCATGTGAGTTTACTATCAAGCAAGAGTCCTAGGTAAATTGTGTTTTGAGACCATTGGAGTGGTGTGGAATATAGTGTTGGCGGTGTTGCAGTTTTTCTTTTCCTTGTGAATAGTACTGCAGCGCAACAGTTTTTTCAACGTTTAGTTTAATTTTCCATGTGTTGAAGTAAGTTTCTAGTAGCATTAAATGATTATTTAATTGTTTGGTGATGTATTTGTGATTTTTGTATGTGGTTGCAATGGCAGTATCATCCGTATAGATATTGAGACTTGTCTGTGGATGTGTAGGTATGTCATTGATGTAAATATTAAAAATAATTGGTCCAAGTAAGCTCCCTTGCGGAGCCCCTATATTGACGTTATAGACATTGGAGAGAGAGTCCTTAACACGAACTTGATAGGATCTGTTAGTGAGGTATGAGTTGATTATGTGTATAAGAGCGGGTGGGAAATTGTTAGTTATGAGTTTGTAAATTAGACCACCAATCCAGACCCGATCAAATGCCTTCTGAATATCCAGAAAAAAGGCTCCAGTGGACCTGCCCCTCTGGAATCCAGAAGCAATTTTCTCAGTCAGTCGTAGAAGTGGGTGGGAAGTAGAGTCTCTTTGTAAAACCATATTGATTTGGGTTAATAAAGTTTGTATCTGAAATGAAGGTGTGTTAATTCTGTTAAGTATGATATGCTCAGTAATTTTACTGAGGGAAGATAGAAGGCAGATAGGTCTGTAACTTGTAGGGTGATGATTGTTTTTGCCTGGTTTTTTAATTGGAAAAATAATTGCATTTTTCCAGTTGTTAGGAAAATGTCTTAATTTGAGTATTTTGTTAATTAGGAAGGTAAGAGTTAAAACGGCTTTAAGTGGAAGTTTTTTGATCATTTTATTTGTGATCATATCGGCACCTGGGGATTTATTATTTTTTAAATTTTTGGCATAATTAATAATTTCAATCGGATCAGTTGGTGTGATAGGAGTAGGAGGCGGGTTAGAAAAGAAATTTTCTAGTGTATTAGTTACTAGTGCATCGATGTTAGTATTAAAATTCATAACTCCAAATTAATATTGTTCCTTACATTATGCTAAATTTAAATGTTAATATTTCAGAATTTCACTTAAAATTATTACAACATACAATATGCATACATTAACAACATATTCATAATATCCATTAAACTATGTTAAATCATAGGAGGAAAATTTAAATAGCAAATAAATTTTAATTATAATGAATTTAAAGTTAAAGCAACAAATAGTAAATTTCTGAAAAGCTAAAATTGAATACAACGATTTCAAATAAATGAAATAAAATACAAATAATAAATTGAATTCGATGCACTTCTAGAAGTTCCAAATAGATTTCAAATTCCTGCCATCTTAAATGTTTTAGCATTGTCCGAATAGATAACGGTACAAAGTCCTCTTCTCGAAAGAAATCTACGAAATGCTAACAGAAATGCTTCCGTAGTCAAATTTGTAACTAATTCGAGGTGGAGTGCTCTAGTTACAGCACATGTGCAAAGTAATATGTAAAACTTTTCCTTTGAGTTTTTCACATATATCGGTCCGGCGAAAAACCAGTCCGGTTACAGCAAACGGTGGAGATTGTTTTATTCTGTCTCTTGGAAGAGGGTTGTTTTATCCTGTCTCTTGGAAGAGGGTTGTTTTATCCTGTCTCTTGGAAGAGGGTTGTTTTTATTCTGTCTCTTGGAAGAGGGTTGTTTTATTCTGTCTCTTGGAAGAGGGTTGTTTTATTCTGTCTCTTGGAAGAGGGTTCTATTCTGTCTCTTGGAAGAGGGTTGTTCTATTCTGTCTCTTGGAAGAGGGTTGTTCTATTCTGTCTCTTGGAAGAGGGTTGTTTTATTCTGTCTCTTGAGGGTTGTTCTATTCTGTCTCTTGGAAGAGGGTTGTTCTATTCTGTCTCTTGGAAGAGGAGCCATAATCTGCGTACCTGGACTGGAATTGAATTTTTTACAAACAAAGCACTTCCTAATGATTTGACATGATTATTTGCCTTCCTTTTGGTATCCAGTACTTCTCACGAATTTGAATCAAAGTATCTGCAACACCTGAGTGTACACCTTCTCGTGAGCATCTTTTGCCAGGAGTTCTGTAAATCTGATCTTCACTGGAATCAAAATTGGATGTTTTTCATGACAGCTCAGCGTTGACTGATGCAATCTTCCACTTATCCATACAATACCCCTCTCATTCAGAAATGGATTTAGCTCTCGGATTTTCGAATCCTTCGGTAAATTTTTGTTCTTTCAAAACAACTGATCTCTATTCCAAAATTTTCTGCTTGTGCTTTCTTGATCCAAATTTTCTCAGCGTCTTCAATTTCTTCTGCCGTCAAAGGAGTTTTGATTCGATCTGTCTTTATTAATTTCATGTTAATAAATCTTCGAATCCAAGCCATAATTCGGAATACCTTTGATATGGGACTGAAGTTATTGATATCCAAGATTGGTTCTTCACATTCAGGAATTCACTCGAATAACTGATTGCTATATTTTTAACTCTTCTTTCTTCGTTAGTAGTCTCTTGAAATAATCTTTCGTTCTTCGGCCAATTTTCTTCAGATAATGTAAGCCAATGTGGTCAATGCCATAATCTTCTATTTTTCAACAATTCTTCTGCCCTGCAACCCCTAGAAACAATGTCTGCAGGATTTTGTTCTCCTTTCACAAATCTCCAGTTCTGTGGGTTTCATGAACCCGATTTGAAACAAAAGGTTTCCACTGTTTTGCATATCCACCTAAGAGGTACTGTCGAATCTGAAAACATTATGTAATTATTGGTTATCTTAAACACCTTCCTCAAAGTTTCTAATAAACGAGCTCCTATTAAAGTTGCAAGCAAACTCTTCATTAGATTCATCAGCCTTAAATAATACCTTGGAATGGATAGATCTACCAATGAGTGAACCTCCTTACACCATTTTTCCCATTTAGTTCTTAATTTTTTTCCTAATTCTTCATCCCAATCAAAAATCCCCCTTCCCAAATTTCCTGAAGAATAATTTTTATTCTAATTGTGAATACAGCTATATATCCAATAGGATCAAATAATTTAGATGAGTTTGCAAAACACTTCGTTTAGTATTTTTTAATGAATCAATAAGAGATGACAAGTGTAATTTAAATTCATCAGTTAAAGTGTTCCAAATTAATCCTAAAACTTTTATGGGTACGGCGTCGTTATGAGTAAGTGTTCAAATTTACCTTCTTCTCATTTTTGACTTAACTCTATAGAAATTTTTTTCCATTTTCTAAGGCTCATATTTACATCTTTTAAAATTAATTTAGTATGTTTAGACAACTCTAATGCTTCATTAACTGTATTTGTTCCTGTTAATAAATCATCCACATTTAAGTATTCGTTTAAAACCTTGTATGCTAAAGGATGCGATATTTCGTAATTCTTAATGTGGTGTTTTATGGTTGCTGCTAAG
Organism: Trichonephila clavipes; assembly: GCA_019973935.1. Classification (NCBI taxonomy): domain Eukaryota; kingdom Metazoa; phylum Arthropoda; class Arachnida; order Araneae; family Nephilidae; genus Trichonephila; species Trichonephila clavipes. Next base: position 60,122 of record BMAU01018218.1, read on the forward strand.
AGAAAAGGTGAAGATTTTACACCGAAAGTAACTGTTTTGTTTCTATAAATTTTTAAGTTATTTGGAGGAAAATCATCAGCCCACAGAAATCTTTGACACACAATCCCTATCTTCTTCAGTCAAAACTATTTGAAGGGAAGCCTTTTCCACATCTGATTTTAACCCTATTCTAAATTTCAAAAGTAAAATCAATATATTTGGACTTAGATTAGGTCCTTTAAATTATAATTTAATGATAATTAATTTTTTCTTTTGACGAAGCGTCAAATACAATTCTCAATTTAGTTGTTTCTTTATCATTTCTGATTACAGGATGATGCGGCATATAAAAAATAGGATTTTGAGTTAAGGTTTTGTATTTACTGATTCTATAATTCCATCCTTCAGCTGACTATCTAAAACTCTAGTATAATTTTCAAACAAAGAATTATCTTCTTTAAATCGCGATGCTAAACTCTTTAATCTATTTTTTGACAAATTAAAATTACTACTAATATTTACGTCATCCTTGAAAGGCAATTGAACTTCGTATCTACCATTTTTAAATTTTATATTTTGTTCAAATTGTTTTAACATTTCTTCCTCAGATGATTCTTTAGCTATGTTAATTAGCTAAATTTTCAATTTCCCAAATATTACGCAATTGAGAATATCTTCCAATGAATAACCTTCCGAATTGTAATTTGTTTGATATTCACAAAAACACAAATTTTCTACAATAGAATCCGTATTTTTCTTACATTTATTCCTGTTAATATTTCAACACAGAATAGATTTTTATTACTCCTTTCAACACATCCAGTATGAAACTGCCAGTAAAGATCTGCTCCAATTAAAACATTCATCTCTTTATTGCTTAGAGAAAGACATAAATCTAAATGAGTCATATGGTTAGCTTTTATTAGGTTTTCTAGAGAAACATTGGGTGTCGGAATGACTGCATTTATTATCCGTATCCGAAATTAATAATTCACATTCCACGCTCCTCTTGCAATTGTGACCTTGACCGCATCAAATATTTTTTCTTTTGGTTGTCCATTTCCGAATGTATAAACTATCAAAAGTGTTCCTTTCGTATAACTGGAAGATTAAGTATTTCAGCTAAATTTTTACAAATAAATGATCTCATACTGCCTGAATCAAATAATAAATTAGCTTCTATCCATGTATTTTTAAATCGTAAATCAACTACGCATGTTTGAAGAAATACTGACTGCGATCCCCCTTTCATTCGATCAGAGTTCGAAATAGTAGTCACAACAATATAATTATCTTTTTTTATTTTCAGCGGATTCTTCATTCATTTCGCTCTGTGTCTTTTGAAAACAAATAGATACGCTGTCGCTGGGCATATGGCTCGCGAAGCGAGCCTCCACCCATATCATAACCTGTGAATGGCGCCTGGGGAAGTAAATTGTCCTTGATTACGAGAGACACTCTGGCTTTCGTTGATAGTAGAGAGATGTGGTTAAATCAAAATTCAAAGTTAAAAAGTTCTTCCTGAGAAAGCTGTGGGGGTTCCTTATGATTTGAGAAGTGAACTGGCACTTGGCTGGCTGCCCTGAAGTTAAGATAACAAAATTGAATGGGAAGGTAGCCTGTGTGGGTATGCGGTATATGTCAAATAGATAATTTAGATTAAGTTAAAGAAAAAAATTCGAAAGTAAAGTAAAAAATTTAGCAGTTCATTTGCCAAAAGGCAAATGAGGTTATTAAATGTTAGGGAGGATTATAGGAGTCAAGGAGAATTCTCCTTGGTCTTTTAGTATTGTCATGGGGAATATAATTTTCGAGATTAATGATGTGATAGTTATTTGTTTGAGGTAATGAGTCAAAAAAGTTTATGGCAAGTTTTTGAATATAATTTTTAAAATTCTGAAGTTTTAATGCCTTGTAGATATCTGCATTTCTCATGTACATATTCGCATGAACAATCATGCGAATAGTTTTATTTTGGGAAATTTCAAGAGTTTTTAAGTTGCTTTTAGCGGCATATCCCCACACAGGACAACCATAACTCAAGATGGGCCGCAGGACGGCAGTGTAGAGAAGTACCTTGTTATCTCTAGTCATTGTAGAATCCCGGCAAATTAAAGGGTAGATTAGTCTTAGAGCATTCCGGAATTTGTTACGCGCATGTAAAATGTGTTGTTTCCAAGTAAGTTTACTATCAAGTAAGAGTCCTAGGTATATTGTGTTTTGAGACCATTGGAGTGGTGTGGAGTATAGTGTTGGCGGTGTTGCAGCTTTTCGTTTCCTTGTGAACAGCACTGCTACTGTTTTTTTTCTCTCTCTCTCTCTACATTTAGTTTAATTTTCCATGTGTTAAAGTATGTTTCTAGTAGTTTTAAGTGATTATTTAAATGTTTAGTGATGGATTTGTGATTTTTGAAAGTGGTAGCTATAGCAGTATCATCCGCATAAATGTTAAGACTTGTGTGTGGATGTGTTGGTATATCGTTAATGTACATATTAAATATAATTGGACCAAGCAAGCTACCTTGCGGGGCCCCTAAATTGACTTTATAGATATTTGAGAGATAATCTTTAACGCGGACTTGATAAGATCTGTTAGTAAGATAAGAGTTGATTAGGTGTATGAGAGCAGGTGGGAAATTGTTAGTTATAAGTTTGAAAATTAGTCCACCAATCCAGACTCGATCAAAAGCTTTCTGAATATCCAGAAAAACAGCTCCAAAACAGATACGCGATGAGATTTCTTCTTATATATTTTCCCGTGTTGAATCTTAGAATTAAAGTGGAAACTTAAATGTGAGCGTTTCAAACATTTGAAGTATCTTCCTTCACCTTTTAATTTATTTATTTATTCCGATACCGAAAATGATTCACAGCAGAAAGAATTATGTTCTGACTTACAAAATAAACAACAAGATTTTATATTTGTATTTAATGCTGTAGCGGTAGGAATAGTACGGTTAAATGGTTTTTTGTAACCTTCTTGAGAATAATTATTAAGAATATGCAATAATTTAGGGTTTTCGCGACATTCCACTTCTGTTTTTATAAAATTAACTAACTCCGAAGCGTCAAATTCTGAATTAGATTTTCTTTTACGATTGTATTCTAAGCTAATATCTTATGGAATTAACTTTAATAATATAGGACACAAAAGTGGGCCATAAGTATCAGATACTACATTTAAACTTTCAAGAGATCGTATGTTAATTTCTAGTTCACCATATAAACGACGTAACGCCCTTATATTTGAAGAATTTCTTACAGATTTCAAGTTAAGTAATTTGTTCAGGTGACTATTAATTATGAGATCTTCGCGACCAAATCTCGATTTAAGTAAACTTACGCTTTTTTCATAATTCTCCTTAGTTAATGCAAACCCTTTTATAGCATGTAATGCTACTCCTCCAAGTAAATTTTTTAAATATACAAATTTTTGCACTTCTGATAAAATACTGTTTTCATGTATGGCTGTTTGGAACTGACTCCAAAACTCAAGCCATGAAACTGAATCCCCGAAAAACTTATTTATATTAAGCTTATGAAGTTTTACAAATTTAGAATCCGAAACAATTTTAGTTCCCTCATTAATAGAACTATCCAATGATTTATCGATATCATTTCCATTTAAAATCTTAGTATTTTCTTTAGTAAATCTAGATATTATCGATAACCATTTAATAATACTTTCGGAATATTCCTCACTTCCTTTTCAATTTCTTCCGATTTTATGAGAGATTCAATCTTTTCATTCAATTCCTTTAAACTATTCTGTTTTTCAAGTAATTGTTCTTTGCAATCAATTAGATCTTCAACTTTTGTTATTAATTTGGTCGTTCAAGATCGAAGAGTTTTTCTTTTACTTTTAATGTCTTCTACTGACTTTTCCATCTTTATAAAATATATATATATAATCGCCAACCTCTCTGATTCCTGTAGATTCGAGCGAGCTTGCAGCCCCACGTTGGGCGCCAAATAATGTTTTCCTTAAATCCCAATTTCCATGGGTCAGTTAGGCGATTATATCCAATTATTTTTTATATTTAGTTTCCAGTAATTAGTCCAATTCCATCATCTTTTGGTTAATTTTGTTTATTGGACGAGAAACACACAGAAGACATCACACAAAGAACATTACGTAAACAAAAACCTACCTCTACAAGCCAAAGTATATATAATCTTAGCCGACTTGCAGCGCCATCTGTATTAAATAATTTAATTTACAACAATGACACTTTGGATTGAACTGCTTATTAATTTCGAAACAAGCCCACTTTTTATCATTACACATTTTTTATTACACGAGCACTTTTTAAATCCTTGTCCAGCACTGCAACTTTGAGCTGTAGCAGCAGATCGAAGCGTTGTGTCAATACTTGGAACTTCAATGGAAATTAATTCTCGTTGACATATACTGAACTGATATAAAAAAAACGTGTAAACTTTTTCAAACAAAATTATAAGAGAATATTAAATTAAATTTTATGAAATACCTTTATTTTAGTTTTCATTATTTATGAGAGCAGGGATTGCTGTGATGGGACTTTGAATTGGGGTTTAAAATTGACTAAAAAACTAAAACCAGTTCAAAGAACTTTCGAAGGCCGTATTTCATACTTTAACGATGAAGTGATCGTTATTCTATAGAATACCTAGTTAAATCGTAGAATTTAATAATTTTATATACTTCAACTGACTTGTCTAGTTATTTTATGAAATACCTAGTTATTCTATGAAATAACGGATTTCGGACTTTAAAGGTAACATATATAATCAAAGTATAATTCTCTTCATCTTACAATGAAAGTTAAAATTCCGAAATATTGTGGTTTTAAAGTAAATTCATAGTCACAAAAAAAACAACATTCTAAATGCAAAAAAACACCATTTTGAGAAGAAAATACATGTAACCAAAAAAAATTATCATTATTAAATGCAGCAGATGACATAAAATTGATTCCTTCTAAATGTGTTTTTTTTCCAATTAAAAAAAAAGTTCTTTCATACATTTTTTCTACTTGTGTGTTATTTCAATACTCAGTTTTTGATAAAATCGAAAAATACAGAGGTAATAGTAACATTACATTATCTATCTTTTCTCTCGTATGCATAAGAAAACAATGATTTTAAATATTTTTTAACTGGTTTATTATTTATCAAGAAAGTAAAAACTGTGGGGCAGCGAGATTATTTTATTTATACACACCATCGAATGATTAAAATGTACTGAATACATTAACTGAGCATATACCGAATTAAAAAAAGATTAAAAACATATTTTAAGGGAACATTTAAAAATTCTATTAGATTGATTTAAAACTCTTTTTCAAATCCTACTATTAGTTCACACTCTCTATATATATATATATATATATATATATATATATATATATATATATATATATATATATATATATATATTCCCGACTTCTGAGGAGTCCGATTTTTATTTGAAGATTTTAGTCGACTCCCACAGAAATATATATATATATACACCATTTTCAATCGTTATTAAAATACTTTTTATGTATCCACTCAAGTTCAAATAAATTTTTTAAAATTTGTAGTCGATGACATTTGATGTTAATACATTTTTTTTAAATATTAATTCATTATTTCTAATTAATTAATGAATAAATAGTAACAAACAAAAATAATAGTCCAACACTATATATAAAAAGGAAAATCGCTCTTTCTGTCCGGTAGCGCAGTGGATAGCTTGTTGAACTTAAAGATCGTGAGATCGAATCCCACCTAGGATGGCCTCATTTCTGTGAGAATCTGATTTCTTTTTACTGACTTATTTTATTGAAATAATGAATCAATAATTAAAACAATTAATGAATAGAGTAACAAACAAAAATAATAGTACAACACCATATAAAGAAAGGCAAATGGAAAATCACTTTCTATTTTGCCACTTAAAATTGAGATTCTGTCTTATGTATATACATATTTATATTAACTGTAATTATTTTATAAAAAGTAACTAAAATAAATTTTTTCTTTGTTGACCCAAGTAGGAATTGACTTAAATTTTTTTTTCATATATATATATATATATACTAGCTGGTATACCCGTTCTTCGTACGGGTGAACTGAAAAATAAACAACACAGATTGAAGGATAAAGAAGTTTTTAATGAGTTAATTTTACGTGAATTGCAAATTAAACAAAAAAAGCTATTTGCGTAACTCAGCTAAACAAAAAAAAAAAAAAAAAAAAGAGAGAGAGAGAGAAATAAAACACCTTTGTTAAATTTTAAGTATGTAGATCTAATAGCTGATAAAAAGGAATTTTTTTTTAACTCCCCGTAACACTCTTGAGGGTCGATTTTTGAAAATACCTTCCTAAGCAGCAAAAGTAACACATTGTTAAAAGTTTTGAGTAATGAATGCTTAAAATAGTGTAAATAATTTTTATCTGAAAGTATAATACATTAATATTACTTTCTGTAGTATTTATTTTATGTTAAAATTGTAATATTCGCAAGCAACGCCGTTTCTTAAATTATAATGACGATTCAATGAAAAACATAGCGAAATGTTAACGATAGAGTCAAGTTGGCAAATGCCTAGCTTTCATAACTCGAGCTTTGTAAGACCCGCCGTGTAGGGGTAGGATGCACGTTAATACTTTATCCAACCGCATTATGATTTACTGCAGTTTTTTTCATACAATATTTTTTTTTTGGATCACTACATTTAAAATTAAGGGATATACATAAACAAAATACTCCACTTTGGAAAATTTAATCCGTTAGAGCTAATAAATTAATTAAAGATATTCCACTGTAAAATTAATCATACAAATTTTGAAAATTTGTCCAAATGAGACAGTGCGAAAGAGAAAGTTTATTTACTTTAAGTATTAGAACTGATAAAAGCATTTATTTAGAAAAAAGATCAATTTCTTACTACCAAATGTGCATAATAAAATCATAAAAAAAACATTAAAATAAAGAGAGATTTATAACAGTATCTGCTACAAAACTATTCGCCTTCCCCAGTATTATACTCATCATAGAATCCGTGCTGCCATATATCTTGGAAGAGTGGATTTCAAAGAATACTCCTGCTAAGTATTGGTAGAATATTCCTTCTAAGTTGGTGTAGTGTGGTAGTTAGGAGAAGGGGGTGCCAGCTCAGGTGTCGTCCACGTCACTTGACCATGGTTCAAAATTACGTGGTCCGTCGCCAAAAGCCCTCGTGTAGCTGAACAGTGCGACGTTAATATTAACTCACTAACTCAAAATTACATGATCCGTTGCCAAAAGCGCTCGTGTAGCTGAACAGTGCGACATTAATATTCACTCACTCTCACACTCCAAAAAATACAGTACAGTAGTTATTGCGTTTTTAAGTGTAAAAATAATTATATCTGCCTATTCAATTAAAATTATATCGTTATAAATAACTACTAACCACAAACAAATTTTGAAAATTTGTCCAAATGATGCAGTGTGAAAGAGAAAGTTTATTTACTTTAAGTATCAGAACTGATAAAAGCATTTATTTGGAAAAAAGATCAATTTCTTACTACCAAATGTGCATAATAAAATCATAAAAAAACCATTAAAATAAAGAGAGATTTATAACAACCTCTCCCTTCAAAACTTAGTTTTATTCTGAAATAAAAAAAAATAGGCATTATGCTCATCAGAGGAATTAATTAGAAGCGAGCACCTTGCGTAGCCTAAACAAAAAGAGTTCTTTCACAAACAAAAGATAGATATATGCTGACGTGGGCCTTTTTGCAGCGCACGCTAGAATTGCTAGCAGATGACAGAATTTTTTCCTGCTTACTTGACAAATATCGTTATATTTTGGACACTTAATACAATATCTTTATAAATTATAGCCTATGTGCTATTCTGATGTATAGGCTATATTACTGTAAAGTTTCATTAAAATCCATTCAGTTGTATTTGCGTGAAAGACCCACAAAGATCCTCACAAACTTTCGCATTTATAATATTTATATAACTCGGTTTTTTTTAACTAAAACTTATTTAATTTGAAGCGAAATTCCTTCTACACATCAGTAATTTTGTCATTATAACACAAATTGCAATGCGTCAATTTAAAGAACTATATTCCAGATTCACCTTAAGTTAGGGATACTGCATTTTTTTAGAACTACGTTTACTATTCAATCATATGTTAATTTCGTAAAAAAAAAGTTAAAAACTCTTATATCTATTTTATTTAAAAAATATCTCTTTTCATAAAAGTGTTCTACATAACGTTTAAGCAGCTAAAAAGTAATCTAATTGCTAAAATATTTTAAAGCATTCACAGTGTGTTGGAAAATATAATGTATTTTATAACTTTGTAAAAGAAAACTAAAAATAACCTATATGCAGAAATTAAAAGTAAATATTTATGTATTGATTATGTATAAAGTAAATTTAACTTCAGCTGTAATATATGCTAATAAAAGCAACTCTGGAAAAAAAGGGCTAAACTTAGTAATTTCATTGTACATTTCAGTTATTGTAATAAAAAGTAAACATTTTAAACTCCCAATACTCAAATCTATCACATCTATCTAAATAATTAATAGTTAAATAATAGAATAACTTACTTCTGGCGATCCGTACTCGTTTTTGCAAAATAAGTTATAAATGCATACCAATGAGCCATTGTAATGTTTTTCATTAATTGCTTCAACAAATTTAGAATCAATATTGGAACTTATTGATAACAAAGGCACAGAACTATCTATTGCATATTTTTTCAATCCAGCTCTGAAAAGATCAGCCTTATTTTTGTGGTGGAACACTTGCTCAGATATATCTTCCAATTCTTCTTTCTGGGTAAAATCTCCAGTCCACTTTTTAAATCTGATGAGATCACAAATCTTTCCGACAACAATAGCACTGTTCTCCCTCCATTTCGTCCCAGGAAAAAAGTTTCTTCCCAAAAAGTTTTTATGGAACGGTTCCAAATCTTCAAATGGTACAGTATCATTACCCATCAAGCAGGCAAACAAAGGCAATTGTTTGACTTGAATTCCCAAATATCTTTCCGCAAAACACTTTCTGTCATAGAAACTTGTCATCATTGAACTTAAATCCAGGTGATAGGGAGATAACTGTGGTTTGGTGTCATGTATAATGAAATCAGAATCACCGCTCAGAATGGCAAAAACGTCGTCGTTTTTGTTAGCATATTCAGCTATGAAATTATCTGGATCCACTTCTTTGTTCGTTTGATGAATTTCAACATTAAGTTCAATCAGCGCTATTCTAGATAAAATTCTCAAAGAATTCGGATGATATCGGCATATCTGAATAAGTTTTTCATTGCCATGGAGCAAGAGGTCAAAAAGAAAATCTACAATCCTATGCTTTCGTTTTGCACTCTGTATCCATGCTTGCCTTTTAGAAACACAAATGGTTCCAGCAAATATAAAGACTAGTTTGACATCTATTTCTTCAAATTCCTTTTGGAAATTTTTTAAAATTGTTACAAACTGTAACCACTGGCCACCATAAATGCTTTCTAGAGAAAATTCCTTTTGGTGTAAAGACAAGACACAACACTTGAACCATCGACAACAAGTACCGGCTGACGATCATGGATTTTCCGATGTCTATCAGCCATTTCTTTAATTGATACCTTTTTAAAAGCACCGTAACAGCCTTCAAAATAAGAGGTAAGAAATTTCACACCCATTGTTGAAATAAAATTTGCCTCACAAAAACGATTGATGCTTCGATTGAAATAAAACCCGCTCAAAATATTCTAAAAGTCACGTTAATGCTGTTATAACAGTGTTGGTGGATAAAACGGTTGCGTAAGAGAAAAGGCAAAGTGAAACTTTTAACTCAGAAAGTGAATCACGATAACGAAACCGAAACTTTTTGACCGTTACCACAAAAATTTTCTTGTAGTAACTTCTATCGCGATTAGACGGAAAAATTCATTGATATTAGTTGTCATAATTAGGGCAAACTTTAAAATATGTCAACAAATTTTAAGGGAACGCAATTTTTATCGTTGAATACATTTAAATAACTGTTAAATCGGTTCGATTCGATAACGATGATGTTGCTTTTCTTTTTTATTATGTTCCTAAAAGACTCATCACGAAATCGGAAAAGTGATGATAAATTAAATGAGCTAAGAGAGATCAATATCATAGAAGTGTTATAAAAAACAGTGGCGTAACGTACCCCCCCCCCGCATGGTGGTGGGGCCCAAAACCTGAGTTTAGGAAATAGCTTGGTAATGCGACCTAAGCTCCATTTATTTACAGGAAGGTTATCATCCTTTATTAAGACCATTGTATTTAATTTCACGTTATCTTTGTGAAATTGCCATTTGTTTCGTTGCTGTAAATTGTTTAAATAATCGCGAGACCATTTTGTCCAAATATGTTGAACTATTTTTGTTAATTTTTGCCACCGAGAAAGTGCGTTTTCTGTCTTGTCTAACAAATTAGGTTCAGAAATGGAAGTAATGGGTCTTCCAATCAAGAAATGGCCTGGAGTAAGCACTTACAAGTCGTCAATATCTTCTGACAAAGGAGTGATTGGTCTAGAATTCAGAATTCCTTCAATCTGTGTTATGGTTAAGAATTCTTCCAAAGTCATCTTTAGGTTTCCTACAGCTCTTTTTAAATAAAATTTGAATGATTTAACTCCTGGCTCCCAAAGTCCACCAAAATTTGGTGCTCTAGGTGGCATGAAATTCCAAGAAATCCCTTCAGAAGAAAGTTTTTCTTCGGGAAATTTTAAGAGATTATGTAATCTTTTTAATTCTCGATTAGCTCCAACAAAGTTTTTGGCATTATCTGATGATATAGTAGCACATTTCCCGCGTCTAGCCACAAAACGCTTCAATGTAGCAAGGAAGGCGTCTGTGATCAAATCCGAGACAATTTCGAGATGGACGGCCTTTGAGGCTAAGCAAACAAAAATGGCTACATATATCTTTTGGTAAGTACCCTTTCTCTGGTGTTTATACCTTATGAAAAAGGGTCCACAATAATCAATTCCTGTATGCAGGAAAGGAAAACTAGGGTTTACTCTCTCTCGAGGTAAAGATCCCATAAGTTGGTTTGCTACAATAGGTTTATTTTTGAAGCAAACTACGCATTCGTGCACAATTTTCCTCGCTATTGATCTGCCACGAAGTGGCCAAAATCTTTGTCTTGTACAATAAAGCAAAGCTTGAGGGCCTAAATGAAAATTTCTATTGTGTATATTTATCATAATTAATTTGGTGAGAAGATGATCCGCTGGGAGTGTAGCTGGATGTTTTTGACTGTAAGTTAAATCCGAGTTTTGCAAACGTCCTCCAACCCTCAAAATTTGATTTCCATCGAGGAATGGATTTAAAGAGAAAAGTTCACCTTTTTTTGAATTACAACTACTCTTAGCTAGAAACTCGATTTCTTCTTGAAAGGCAGAGGCTTGAAGATTTTTAATGAGGCATAATTCTGCTTCATTCACTTCACTATAATCTAATTGACCAGACCTTTTTACACTAGGATTTCTAGAGTTGTGGAGGAACCTGAAAATATAACTCAAAATATGCAACAATTTAGTATAGTTATTAGAACGTTTTGAAAGATCATCTATAAGAGAGAAATTACAAGAAGTTAAAAGCACATTTGCGGGTTTAAGTTCCTTTAAGTAGTCACTGTCAGAAGTTATCCTTTCAAAGTCAATTGGGTTTGCTTCAAGTTCTTCCCTTAAAAGTCTGGGCCATGCCACCAAAGTTGTTTAGAAGAGATGTCCGAAGTATTCAATCCACGTGATATTAGATCAGCCGGGTTTTCATTAGAGGATACATGATTCCATTGGCAGTTCTGGGTTAGTCTCTGTATAATTTTTATTCTATTGCCGATGAACGTCTTAAGCTGCTCAGGGGGATCGCTGAATCAGGCTAACACAATGTTAGAGTCAGTCCATAGCATTATTTGCTGTATAGGTAGCGTCAAGGAATGTAAAACCTTTTCCAGGAGCTGTGACAATAACACACAAGCACACAATTCCAAACGAGGGATAGTGATTGGTTTCACCGGTGCAACACGGGATTTGCTGCACAAGAGTCTTGTAGATACATCCTCTTCTGAGATCGATTGAGCATATAGTACAGCACCATATGCTGCTGTTGAGGCGTCGGCAAATCCATGGATAATAATTCTGCCTTTTCCTATTACGAGTCGAGGGACATGGATATTTTGAATAACTGGCAGGGTAGACACGAAGTCGTTCCATTCTTTAGCTATTGGATTGGAGAGAGGTTCATCCCATTCTAATTTGAGAACCCAAAGTTTCTGTAATATTAATTTGGCCTTAGTTAGAATTGGCCCCAAGAATCCAAGGGGGTCAAATAAACGTGCAATAATGGATAAAACTTCTCTTTTTGTATACGACTCACGGCAGTTCACAACGGTCTTAAAAGAGAAATAATCAAATTGTGGACTCCAAATGATTCCTAGAGTTTTAATTGTGTTTTGGTCTGATGATTGGCAATGGTAATCCCAAGATTGCTCTTCTTTAGGTATTGAATTCAATATTTCTGGAGTATTGCTACACCACTTATGTAGGCTCATACCCGCTTTTTTAAATAAACTAATTAATTCTAATTGTAGTTTTTGAAAGTCTGAACTACCTGTTAAAATATCATCCATGTAAATGTCTCTGATTGTAACTGATGCAGCCAAAGGATAATGTTCTCCTTCGTCCCTAGCTAATTGCTGAATGGTTCGGGTAGCGAGATAGGGTGCACAAGTAGTCCCGTTTACAGTGTTGAGTTTGTAAGTTTGTACAGGACTATCAACACTGTCTTTCCATAAAATCATCTGTAAATTTCGATGACCGGGGTTAATTAAAATCTGTCTAAACATTTTTGAAATATCCGTTGTAAAGACAAATGTGTGCTGCCTAAATCTCAAAAGAATTGAAAATAAATCTTGCTGCAAAATCTCGCCTTTATACAAAATGTCATTCAAAGAAAGACTTGATGTTGTTTTTGAAAAGAGGCATTAAAAACTACTCTAAGCTTGGTAGTTTTACTATCGGGGCTAAACACTCCATGATGTGGTAGAAAATAAGAAATATTTGTTTCTAGGGGGTCAGCTACTAATTGCACATGTGGTTTAAATCAATATATTGCTGTAAGAACGATTTATAAAGAGTTTGTAATTCATAATGTTTCGAGAGTTTTTTCCAAAGTTGATTCAAACGAGCTTCAGCCAAGAACCTTGAACTACCTAAACAGTATGGATCTTTTTTAAGGGGTAATTGTACAACATAGCGTCCTTCTTCAGTGCGATAATGAGTGTTTTGATATTGGGTTTCACAAATTTCTTCTTCTAAACGATTTTCTAGTGAGGATTCATCTACCCTTTCAATTTCCCAAAATGCTTGCAATTGTTGATTAAGATTATCTGAATTTATTTCCGCATTAATAGCTAAGCCACAATATGATTTTTCCTCAAATTTATCGAAACTCCCTACAACAATGTACCCGAAAACAGTCTCTTGAAACAGCCATTTTTCGCATGGCGATCGAAATTTATTGGGTCTTAATAATTCAAAAAAGAGCTCGCACCCAATAAGCATATCTATTTCTCCTGGTATACCAAAATCTTTATCCGCGAGATCAATGTTCGAAGGAATGTTTACTTTAGTTGCATCCATGCGATGGATAGATGTTGTAGTAATATACGGGACGATTAATAGTTCTAACGGTGTTGAAAAGTTTCCATTTTTATTTTGAATCACCGTTTTAACCTTTTGTTTAACTCTAAAGGGTTATTTCACCTAACCCCGAAATAGACGCGTTTATTTTTTCAGAGGGAGTTTATTAGCCAGCCGTTGTCGAATGAAGGAAAGATGAGATCCTGAGTCTAAAATCGCTTTGCAGGGGAAAAGCTGATCCTCTGCCCCCCTGAGGTAAACCATTGCAGTCGGGAGTAAAATATTTTTCTTTTCTCCTACACAGTTCGAAAACGTATAAGTGATCTGGGGTTGTTGACCCTTGCATATCCGGTAGGGGTGTTAGTTCATTAGCTAATGTCGTGGAGAGGGGTAAAGGAATCGCTTCAAATATATGTAACGATGTATGATGACGTTTTTTACAAACGGAACAAGAGTTTTTCGATTTACAATCCTTAATTTTATGATGTTCCTTTAAATAATTGATGCACAAATTAAGGCGTTTTATTTGATTAAATCTATCTGATACTTTCATATTGTGATAAGCGCTGCACTTATAAATCAAATGAGGCAGTTTACAGATTGCACAAGAATTTGATGAATCATTCGAATTAAGAAATATTTTACCTTTATGGAAGGGTACTTGTTTTGGTTTATGAGTAATAGGAGCAGAACGATTAATACTATCTATAGTTTGGCTTCTTTTTTCTAAAAACATTATAAATGTATCTAATTCAGGAATTTGATTTGAATCAATGGATTGTTCGAATTGTTTACGAGTTTCTGGATCTATTTTTTTCAGAATGATATAAGCAATATAAGATCCGATAAATTATTGCGTTCAAAACCTAAGAGTTTTAAAGCTCTGATATTCTTGCTTAGAACATCTGTCATGGTTCTAATATCTCGAGCTGATTCGCTTGTTAACTTTTCTATTTCTAATATAGCATTAATATGAGTCTCAGTAAGGAGACAAATTATTTTTAAATCTAGTTTTTAATGCTGTGATGAGCGATTCAAAGGAATCATCAACTGCTTCAAGTAGTTTGGCATCACCTTGTAATGACGCTTTCAAATAATAAAGTTTTTGTGACTCGCTCAAGTCATTGTTATTACTTATAATGTTATCAAATTGTGATTTAAAGCTAGGCCATTCGTCGTATCTACCTCTAAATACCGGTAAAAGTATTTCCGGCAGTTTTATTTCTAATTTCAGTTTAGAATTAGTTTGAGATATTGCATTTTCATGATTATGAACAGAACTAACAGAATATTTAGCAATTAAAGAATTGAGAATATCTCTAATTCTTACCTCCAGCTCCTCTAGTCTGTCCTCCATACTTTGTATGTCAGCTTCTATCACTTGTAGTTCCGATTCACTAATATCCTTGATATCATAGTACTGATCCTTTAATTCATCAATCTTTCTGTTCATTTCTTAGACACGTTTCAGTTTAATATCAAGCTTTGTCGGAGTATGATTCCCTGATTCTTCTACGAAAGTTTCTATCTTAGTTATGGTGCCTTTGATTGCACGCTTCGAATTATTAAGTTTATCCATTTTTTTTTCTTTCGCCGGTTAGACGCTCCAAAAATGTAGTGTTGTTTTACAAATGTTCGTTGTCAAATGCTGGTTCGTGTTTTAACTAAAACGTTGCGACCTTTGGACTGTAAATTTGGTTTATAACGAAATAGTGCTATTCGCACGCTGTTCCAAGATGGAAGCTACAACAACAACTGAAGCGGAGGGTTACATCAAAACATTGGTGGAGGTGCTCAGTCGGCGGATGGCATTCGCGACAAAAAATAGATACAATTACGGACTGAACAGTTACTATATATTCATTTTTTAACTTAATGTGTTTGAACTTGAATGGAAGAAATTATTTATGTCACTTTATACGTGTTAGTTGTTTGAAAAAAAAACCCACAGATTTATATTTATACAGTAGAACGTCGTTTATCCAATCGTTTGTCATCCAAACCAGTTTTTTTTGTCAACTACATGTACATGAAAAAGACTTCAATGGCGACCACAGGGAAGAGATTACCGACTTTGTCCAATCGATCTCAGAATTTCAAGAATGCGATGCAGAAGACTGTGGATTTCAAATGCTAAATGATGACGAAATTGTGACTACCGTGCTGAAAAATCCGACCCTGTCGACGTTCAAACGGAAGAAGACGAAAACAACAACGAAAGTATTGTTACGAATTTAGTCTTATTCTAATTGTTTCTACTCATTTGTGTTCATTTCTACAGTTTAATTTGTCGTATCTAATGTGATTTCAACCCTGTTTACCTGTAATATCATTTTCCACTGCATTGCACGGCCCCCATGCTTTAACATTGGTTTAAATGGTAAACTCGCCAAATATTGCAGCTAGCGCCAAGTTGGCGACTTAATTTTGGGTTCAAAATGGAAGTAATGGGTCTTCCAAATGTGGGCGATAAGCTAAGCGACCATGGCAACCCTGCTCTAATAACCCTATCTGGCAACCCTATCGCGGTATTGTAACCCTATTGTATTGAATGTATTACTGTATTGAGCTTTTCTCGTACGCTCCAGGTTTTCTAGACCTTTCTATTTCTAGATTATTCTGGCAAGTGCAAGAGGTTTCTGCCCAAAGGTATAAAGGGCCCGGGCCGGCTAGTCAGTCAGATCTCAGCTTTCATGCAAGTGATACCTCTCTGCTTGAGAGAGACGATTGCATAGTGCGTGTGTTATTGCTTTTATTGAGTTATTATTTTTGTGCTGAGTGTTTACTATTGTTTTTGTTAGTGTATTACATCTGTGTTATCAGTATTTTCATCGATTGTACGTGACTTTCTCGAACTGTTCTACAATTTGTGGAGGACTGTTTGCCAAGAATAAAATTGTTTTGGATCCCGCTCTTCGGCTTCAATCATTTCGAACCCCGAAAACGTAACAATTGGTGTCGAAGTGGGGTTGAATGCCAACAACAAAGAGCGATGGAGGCCCAGTTCCAGACTCTTCTAGAAAAATTGACTGAAATGAAATCGGACTTGACCGCCAGCATGAATGCCAATATGGGCGAAATGAAATCGGAGTTGACCGCCAGCATGAATGCCAATATGGGCGAAATGAAATCGGAGTTGACCACCAATATCGCAGAAGTGAATACCAAGCTTACTAACGTAAACGAGCAGATCAGCGCCAATATGGACGAGTTGAATAACAAACTGACCGCGAACAAGGAAGAGTTGAAAAGTGATTTGAAGGGCATTGGCGACAAATTGACGACTATGGACAAGAAATTTGAAGAAATGGAAGGAAGAATCGAGTCGGTGGAAAATAAATTCGAAAACAAATTTGTGGATATAGAGAACAAATTTGAAAATAAATTCGAAGATATGGAGAGCAAACTAGAGGCGAAAATTTTCGAAAAGGTAGAAGATGTTTCCATCTCGTTCAGGAGTGACCTAGAGAAATTGAGCAGAAAGTCATGACTGGTCAAGGGGATGAATTTAAGTTTCAAGCTCCTTATTCCAAGCCTTCCATCAAGCTTTCTACATATGACGGAGAGTCCTCTTGGGAATGGTGTATAAGAGAAAAGTCTCCATAGTGGCGGATGCAAACCAGTGGGACTCCCAGACCAAGGCCTGCCAGTTAGCTGCTTCTCTTCGAGCCGACGCTGCTGACATTTTGCAAACTTTGCCGGAAACACAGCGGCTGGATTCTCGCGCTCTCGTTAATGCTCTGGAGTTACGCTTCGGAGAGAAATGTGTGAAGGATTACAGCAGACCCAGCTGAAGTCACGGCAGCAGAAAGTGTCCGAAACGCTCCAAGAACTGGCGACGGACGTCGAGAGGCTTTCTCACTTGGCGTTTTTGACTGTCCGACTGAAGTAAGAGAGAAGTCCTACAAGGCGCTGCAACACATTCATCGACGAGGTGCGTGATCCGGAAATCCAGAAAGCTCTCGAATGGCGGATCCTCAAGGACTCAAAGGGGGCCCTAGTGTTTCCCTTAAAATTCGAGGCAGCCCAGCAAAGCAACACGAAAGGACAGACACCCCATACGAGCCGTCAACGAATCGGACACGTCGAACCCGGGTTTTCGGTTAGAGCGACAGATTGAGGAAGCTTCTGAATAGAGTTGAGTCTTTGATAATCCCAGAAAGCAGACGGGAAGAAGACCCTTAAATGCTGGAACTGCGGTCGAGAAGGGCATCTGCAGAGAAGCTGCCGGGCACGCCAAGGCGCTGAAAATAATAAAGCGCCTTCCAGAAGGAGGTGTAAAACTAATTAATGACCATCTCGTGGGGCGGAGGTTGCCAGATTTTAGAAAGCCCCCACTTTCAAGTGTGTCAAATTTCGACAAAGAGCACTGGTGAGAATGGAATTTTTATAATGGGGCATGTTTACGAGCTTCCCTGCAACATGATCATCGATACAGGAGCCAATGTGTCTATCATTCGGAACGATCTGGCTCAAAAATTAAAAGAGAAACTTATCTGGACCCCGCCCCGCGTGGTGCTACAGACCGTGACGG
Organism: Trichonephila clavipes; assembly: GCA_019973935.1. Taxonomy (NCBI): domain Eukaryota; kingdom Metazoa; phylum Arthropoda; class Arachnida; order Araneae; family Nephilidae; genus Trichonephila; species Trichonephila clavipes. The sequence goes on from BMAU01018218.1 coordinate 78,292, forward strand.
GGGAAAAGATTGATATTCACGGAAAATTAAAAGTCAAGATCAAGTTTGGAGACACTACCTACCAACATGCTGTGTATGTCGCAGATATTGCAGACCCTTTCATTCTTGACTGGACTTTCTAAAGGAGCATGGTTTCACTCTCTAGACTTCAACAAGAACGAATTACGTTCCATACACGAAGAAGTCACTATATTCAAAATTGAACACAGGACAGAATCTATTCGACAGGTAACCGCTAACGAGAATATTACCATTCCCCAAGGACTGAAATCATAGTACCTGGATACATCGGTAACGATGTGAGTTTCAACTCTGGCCTAATTGGATCTGATGAAAATAAAGCGAATGGATTGCTAATAGCTTCGACGCTAGTGGACCTTTCCAGAAAACTATCCCGGTAAGAATTTGCAACGTAACTGAAAAAATCTAGAGTGTTCCAGAAAGGTGAAGTGTTGGCAACCTGCAGTCCAGTAACGTGTGTCTGCAAAGTTCGAACTTGCTCTATCCAACTCGCCTCAACAGTTGACTCCCGACCTTCTAGAAAATGCTGAATTGTCCCCTGAACAGAAAAGCTCCGCAGAAAGACTGTTCCAAGAATTTGAAGACGTGTTTTCTAGAAACAGTAGCGATATTGGCCATACTACAGTGACACAACACATAATTGATACAGCAGACCATCCGCCGATTAAACAGCACCCAAGACGCTTGCCGTTTGCTAAACAGGAAGAGGTCGGAACACTACTACGAGAGATGCAGGAAAAATGACATCATAGAACCGTTTCGAGTCCGTGGGCATCTCCAATCGTCTTGGTTCGTAAGAAAGATGGCTCCACAAGATTTTGCGTGGACTATCGAAAACTTAACGACGTCACCAAGAAGGACAGCTACCCTCTTCCAAGGATAGATGACACCCTGATAAATCTTTCCGGTCATAAATGGTTCTCGACTTTAGATTTAAAGAGCGGATACTGGCAAGTGGAGATCCATCCCGAAGATAGAGAAAAAACAGCATTCACTTCCGGCCAAGGACTATGGCAGTTCAAAGTCATGCCATTCGGGCTCTGCAATGCGCCAGCTACTTTCGAGCGCCTGATGGAGACCGTGCTAAAGGGTCTGACTTTTGAAGCTTGCCTTATTTACCTGGATGACGTCATAATAGGAGGGCGTACGTTTGAAGAACATCTTCAAAATATCCGGAAGGTGTTATCAAAATTAAGCGACGCTAACTTGAAGCTAAACCCTTCGAAATGCAAGTTCTTCCAGAAAGAAGTCAATTATCTGGGACACATCATCTCTGCAGAAGGTGTTCGTACGGACCCCGAAAAAGTGTCCGCCGTAAAGAATTGAAACGCCCTGAAAACCTCCGTGAGCTGCGAAGCTTCCTGGGACTATGTACTTATTACCGAAAGTTTGTGAAAGGGTTCTCTAACATCAAGACCCTTTGCACAAGCTAACAGAAAGTAAACAAAAGTTTCAGTGGACAAAAGAATGTGAAGATTCCTTCCTCCAGCTTAAAGAAGCTTTGACGTCTTCACCGATCTTAATATATCCACAACCGGACAAGCCATTTATCTTGACACTGATGCCAGTAATGAGAGTGTCGGAGCAGTATTATCTCAGGAAATAGATGGCCAGGAACGAGTCGTAGCTTATTGAGTAAGTGTTTATCGCAACCGGAAAGAAATTATTGTGTCACTCGAAAAGAGCTACTGGCTATTGGGAAAGCCATCGAGCATTTCCATCACTATCTCTATGGCCAAAAATTTCTTCTACGTACCGATCATGCCCTTTAACCTGGCTAATGAATTTTTAGAAATACTGAAGGCCAGGTAGCCAGATGGATACAACGGCTCAACGAGTATTACTTTGACATCAGACATCGTAAAGGCTAACCTTTTGGAAATGCTGATGCCCTTTCAAGAAGACCATGCCCAGAAAATTGTCGTCATTGTTCCAGAGTAGAGACCAAATATGACTATGCTATACGCCAGATAACAACTTCAACAGCGACGCCACCCGATCCCTGGAGTGACGAGAAAAGTTCGAGAAGACCAGATGGCGGATCCTGATATTAAACCCTTATAGAGTTTATGGAGTCCCCCAGCAATAAACCAAGTTGGCAGGACATCTCGGCTTATAGTCCTACAACTAAGCAGTATTGGGCCCTCTGGAATTCCCTTACATCTCAGGAATGGTGTTCTATACCGAAAATGTCGAATCAGAGGATGGAAAGACATTCAGGTGGCAATTAGTACTTCCTCGATAACGTATCCCAGAGGTACTCAAAGAATTGCATGGCAGCCCAACAGGAGGTCATTTCGGCGTCATGAAAACTTTGCACCGAGTTCGAGAGCGATTCTGATGCACAAAAGTGAGAGCCGACGTGGAACAGTGGTGCAAGTCCTGTGATGCCTGTTCAGCTCGGAAGGGGCCAAAGATACGTAGCCGAGGGAAGCTGCATCGCTACAATGTTGGAGCACCCTTCGAACGTATCGCTTTCGATATCCTGGGACCTCTGCCAAGGACTGCGTCTGGTAATAAGTACCTACTTGTTGTCATGGACTACTTCACGAAATGGCCCGAAGTGTACCCCATTCCGGATCAGGAAGCCCCCACCGTAGCGGAGGCTGTAGTGCAGCACTGGATATCGAGATATGGGGTACCTCTTCAACTTCATTCCGATCAGGGAAGAAATTTCGTCTCTGCGGTATTGAAGGGGTCTCAGAACTATATTCGAATTGACAAGACCAAGACCACACCTTTGCACCCACAGTCAGATGGCATGGTGGAGAGGTTTAATCGCACCATCCTGAATAACCTCTCACTGATGGTCTCCAAGAACCAACAAGACTGGGACCAGAAAGTTCCTCTCTTCTGCTAGCGTACCGCAGCGCCGTTCACGAGACTACCGGATATTCACCATCCCAGATGCTTTTTGGCCGGGATCTTCGTCTTTGTGACCTGCTGTTTGGTCGCCCTCCGGATACACCTTCATCGCCTGAGGAGTACGTGCAGAATCTCCAGGCACGTTTTGAAGATGTACACAATTTGGCTCGAGAACGGATCAACCTGAGGACGGAGAAGATGAAGACTCGGTACGACACAAAAGCCACAGGACATCAATTCAAGGAAGGTGACAAGGTGTGGTTCTACAACCCGACTCGACGCAAAGGACTTTCTCCTAAGCTACAATCGCATTGGGACGGTCCTTATACAATTTTAAAGATAATAAACGACGTCGTAATCCGGATCCGTAAGTCAACGAATTCGAAGCCTAGAGTCGTTCATTACGACAGGCTTGCTCCATATTATGGACATAATTCTTAGTGTCAATTATCGTGTAATTTATTTTGACCATGGTCTTGTATAAATAAGTTAGTGTGTAACAATCTTGTAAATAATTTTGTTTGTTGTTTTGTAAGTGTTTATTTTCTACTATGCATTACGTGTTTATTTTGTACTCATGCATTAGGTGTTTATTTTGTACTATGTATTACATGTTTATTATTGCATATTCATTTAATTGTTTTTAATCAATTGCTTTATTATTATGTTAACGTCTGATGAAGGGTTGTACTGCCCGGACGTGCAGTTCTTGAGAGGGGGGCAATGTTACGAATTTAGTCTTATTCTAATTGTTTCTACTCATTTGTGTTCATTTCTACAGTTTAATTTGTCGTATCTAATGTGATTTCAACCCTGTTTACCTGTAATATCATTTCCACTGCATTGCACGGCCCCCATGCTTTAACATTGGTTTAAATGGTAAACTCGCCAAATATTGCAGCTAGCGCCAAGTTGGCGACTTAATTTTTGGTGCCAAATGTGGGCGATAAGCTTGGCGACCATGGCAACCGCGTTCTAATAACCCTATCTGGCAACCCTATCGCGGTATTGTAACCCTATTGTATTGAATGTATTACTGTATTGAGCTTTTCTCGTACGCTCCGGATTTTTTCTAGACCTTCTATTTCTAGATTATTCTGGCAAGTGCAAGTTGTTTCTGACCCAAAGGTATAAAAGGGCCCGGGCCGGCTAGTCAGTCAGATCTCAGCTTTCATGCAAGTGATACCTCTCTGCTTGAGAGAGAGACGATTGCATAGTGCGTGTGTTATTGCTTTTATTGAGTTATTATTTTTGTGCTGAGTGTTTACTATTGCTTTGTTAGTGTATTACATCTGTGTTATCAGTATTTTCATCGATTGTACGTGACTTTCTCGAACTGTTCTACAATTTGTGGAGGACTGTTTTGGCCAAGAATAAAATTGTTTTGGATCCCGCTCTTCGGCTTCAATCATTTCGAACCCCCGAAAACGTAACAGTATTAAGGGTCCATCAAATGCTGACGCGTTTCCTGCTGATGCGTAAGAGACAGATATGGAATGGTGCGAACAACAATCAGAGTGCTGTCCTACTCAACTACTGCTGATCAAGAGAATCAGATACCTTGCAGAAAAAAAACGAAGGTGTACAATAGTACAGCGAAAGATAATGATAACTTTCCACAATAAAGGTAAAATTGCGACATTTTGTTTTTTCTTCAAGCCCGTTTCTCGCATGATTTTCAATATTCGTATAGTGTCCGGTTTCATATACTGCATGGATCGCATTCGGTTATCCGAAAGGTGTCCGGTCCCAATTGATTCGGATAAACGACGTTCTACTGTACTGAAAACATCGATATTAGCTTCGTCATTTAATTATGCAACAAAGAAATAGAAATGATTGAAGATAAACAAATTCTTTCACATTAAGATTTTAAACATTTTCAGAGGGAGAGGACAAATGTACGCGAAGTAAAATTACATTTAAAATAAGATCCCCCCTATTATAATTTGAATCAAACATTATTTGAAATAAATCTGCGATTACAAATAAATAAATAAAATGCGAAGGAATTCAATCAAGAAATTTCGAATGAAATCTATGTAGTAAAATTTGAAAAGTTTTCTTCGAGTTCGCATAAAATTGAATAACGGGAAAAAAATAATAATGCTTGGAACTTAACTATAAAATTAATGTGTAATATTATTAATAATCTTAACTGCAATGAAAGCAGGGGCGTAGCTACCGCCGTATCAATGATAAGGGGTCACCAAGGTACAGGGTTCCCAACATGTGTAACTACAATATCACTAACAGGGCTTTCTTTTCTAAACAAGTAATAATAATAAAAAAAATTAAGTCAATTCCTACTTAGATCAACAAAGAAAAATTTTATTTCAGCTATTTTTTATTAAATAGTTACAATTAATATAAATATGACAGAATTACAACATTAAGTGGTAATTAATTTTTATTAATTATCATTAAAGTATCATATTGTCATCCAAAACAATCGTGTATATAAAATTTCAGTTCAACTGAATGCTTTAAAACGTGAGAAAAAAATCTTTCAAGTTTTGACACAAGTCGCCAAAAATGATGCCAACGTGGCTGTATTGTAATTCTTTGAATAATTAATTTTTATCAATTAGTATTTATTAATTATAATTAAATTACTGTATTGTCATCCAAAGCAATCATGTATGTAAAATTTCAGCTCAATTGAGCGCTTTAAAATGCATTTTTTTAACGATTGAAAATTCCACCAAGATGAATAAATATATAGAGTGTGAGCTAATAGTAGGAATTGAATAACATTAAAAACTACGCTACTTGCGTATTATCGCAACATTGTTTGAAACGAAGCACATGGTTGCTGAATTCAACGCATGTGAAATCAAGGTTGCCAACTTGGAGAATTATTTTGAATGTTGTCAATGTTGCGATCATATGTAAGTACCCAAACTACTTTCATATTTATATCGATAAAAGAAACAATACAAAAGATTTATAGCATTTTAGTCAACTGAAATTAAAAAATTGTGAAAATTTGGAAATGAAATACCATCTTCAGTTTTATCCTTCACATAACATATTTTGTAACGATCATTAGATATTGATTGAAATATTAATAACTTGAAACAAGTTTAGATACTACAAATGTTGTTTCTTCCTAAAAAAAAATATTGAAAAATCAAGAGAAACTTATAATTTTTCTTCATATGGGTTTCAAATTTTTGGTACAGTTTAAGAAAACACGCTTTCTTGGCTTTTATTTGAAAACATATGACATTATACCGTCGACCAGTTACGACAAATGGTGGCACACACACATGCGCCTTTCATTTTAACATGTAGACAAATAACTCGTTGAAGATTAAGAAAAAATTAAATAATGTATTAAAAAAAACCTGAATTAAATGAAAGATATACAAACTACATTACTCAGGTGGCCAAAATGCTGAAATTGCTTTCAAAATTGCAGCAAATGTATCTTCATGTGGACTACACCACAAAAAATCACATAAGTACGAATCTAAATGTTGCTTTTCTTGCTTTGCTAAATCATATAGTCTTTTAGGTACTTAAGTTTTAGACAGCCCCTTTTTAGAAATACTCACTTGAGTTCTTTTACGTAGAAAATGCAGTAAAATAAGAGAACTAATTTTTAGCAATGTATTATTTTGAAGCAAGCACAATCAAGATTTTACATTTCAACAAGTGCAGGCATTAATGATTACTATTGGCTGCATATTGTGGCATTTAGCAATGTTTTTTTTTTTTTTTTTGCTGTGATGAAATTTGTCTTCATGGTATATCACCTAAGTACACACCAAATAAGACACTTGATGAAGCAGGTATTAAATACAATAGGAAGAAAAGAACTAATTTTGATTTGGTTCATTACTCCTTTTTGGTGTGATTTTAAAATCCCTCCAAATAGATCTTGAGACCAGTCTAATGTAATCACCACAAAATTGCGAAATTTTGCAACCATTTAGCTTAAAATTCCTTAGCATACAGTTTAGTTTCATCAAATCACAACAAATTAGTTTCATAGTCATAGTTTCATACATAATTAGTCATAGTTTCATACAATCAAATTAGTTTCATAGACATAAAAACAGTTTCATTTCAGCGACTATTTCATTTGTTACATTTGTTTGGACATAGTATCACGAACACCTGGGAGTGGAAGTCCTAGAGTTACAACTGTCCTCAAGGACCATTATTTGTGTCTGCAAGCTCAGTGTTATTGGATGACTTCAACCTGTCAACTTTCTTTGAGGGTTGCAATGCCATCAGACAAACTGTTTGTTGCATGAAAGTCATCTGTATTCCAGAGAATCATGTGTGAGTTTTAATGTTATGTTTATGGACGATAACGTATGAATGCATAGAACTCACATTGTCAACTAATACATGGAACACTGCTTCGAATTTAATGGTCAGAACGTTTTCTCAACCAGAACCTGATAGAGCATGTCTGGGACATACTCTGAGACTTAATCCTGTTCTATGCAATCCTTTCCAAAACCTTAATGACTTGACATGTCTTTAAGAATGGGTACAGATCCCACAATGTGTGATTGACAACCTGCTTACAGACATGAATCGTCGCTGTCGAGCCTGCACCTCCAGTAGAAGTGGTCACATGCCCTTCTGTTAAATGTTTGCAAGTAAAAACTTTTAGCACAAATTAGGAACTTTATTGTTTATACTGCTCTTTTGAAAACTAATTGTGGTTTTCCTCTTATTTTGCGTGGCATTGCCTCTTTTGTTCAACAACTGGTGAAAATTTCAATAATTTTTCATTTCATTACCATTTTTCAGTTTATAGAATAAAGAATGTGTTCAATTAGAATATTGGGATTTTCTTTTTTGATGCATAGTATTGAGAATATTAATAAAAAAAACAGATTGTGAGTGCATGGACAACACTGCATAAAACCTCATAGAATGAAGTAATGTAATGATGTGCACCTCAAAATTATTTTTTGAGAAATGCACTTAATATTTTTTATTCATTGTTGAAATAAATTGTTATACTTTTCAACCTAACTCTAGAATGAAACCATAGGCGTAAGATATTTACCCATCTTTTCAGAGATCCAATCTTTCAAAAAAGAATTAGTTTCAAGTATATTAACTAATCAACCGATTTTTGATAGTTGTTGCTTTACAGCTAAATTTCCAATATATTTTTAAACTGCTCCATCTAGAAATCTATTGATTCAAATCAATTTTTGAATAAACATTTTGCTGTAAGAAAAATTAATTACTGAATTAAACAAATTTTCAACTGCGTAATTGACGAATAAGTTTTCAATCTTTCCTCTTTCACAAATGAAAATTATTCCACGTAGCTCTGAGCATATTGCATTACAATTCATCTTTTAGTCGTTATTTATTTGCTTGCTCTTTGCAGCAGCATCAATATAACTTTTTCCAAATGAATAGATTAAAAAAAACCTTTAAAAATTCAATTTTTTTTGCAACACTCATAAGGAAATTGTTTTTTTAATGTTAGTTTACCGTGTGAAGATTTGTCCAGCTTTAATATGAAAATTCACCTAAGTAAAGAATGGGCAGAGCAGCTAATTTTTTTTTTAAAAAAAATGGAATAATTTCTCAAATGAGCAATAAGATATTGCAATTACCATTTAACATAAAAGAGTACCTTTGTCTTATTGTGAATTATATTTGTTTTTAAAGCGCTTAATTAAAAAACTAGAAGAAAATACATATACTTCTTTCCATATCGAAGATATAAATAAGTTTTAAGGGATTTACAAGACATGTTACTATTATTAAGTCACATTGAACAATAACCCTTTTTATATTAAAAGTGTCATATTGTGTGTGTGTGAGGGGGGCTTTAATTTTTAATATCTAATTTTATCAAAGAGTGCTCATTTTTTAAAACTGAACATTGAATTTTATGGCAATGAAATGTAATTTGCAGGAAGCTTCACTTTCCTTTCCTTTCATTTTAAGTGAAAAGCAATTGAAGGTCAATTGTTCTACGGGGCTTATGGTGAGCTTGCCCAGTAATTTAAATTTTTGAGTGTTTCTAAAGAGGTAATTTCGATACAGAGGATAAGAAGTGACGCCGGCTGGTTGGAGTGCTTGGTTTGTCGCTGGCCTTTAGCACCTAAGGTAGCAGGTTCGACCCCGGCCCAAGTTGATGGATTTTCCTGATGCAAGAAATCAACAGCAACCGTATCGTATGATTATACGGCAAGTAAAAGATCCCTAGAGTGTCTGTTTGGCTTGGGTGTTCATGGCAAAATTAAATTCCCAGGTACAAGATACTAGCTTCTGGGAATATACTAGGTCTGCAATAGTAAAACTCCAATTTGTAGCCCATTGGAAATAAATAAATTAATTAAAAAATAAATAATAATAAAGAAAAGATAAATAGTGTGAAGGAAGGTTAGAAGCATTTCAAGATACAGAATTTGGAGGTATTATACAATGACGATTTTTTATCAAATGCAAGAATTTGTAGAATCTTTAGGAGTGACTCAACAAGCAATATCATTAGACTTCACAGCAACAGAAATTAATAATAAAGCGGCCACATGAATTAAATCTAAGACATGAAAAGCAGATTTTTCACTAGCAACCAGCTGCTCTAAAGGCAAAAATGAAAAAGTTTTTCTTAAAATTGAATTGTAACTGGTGAGATAAAAAGTGGACCCATTAAAACCAGGAGCGTAAAACTCGCAGCCTGCAAGGTGCATTTTCGTTGCCTTACCAATATATTGGCACCCAATAATATATAATAAAATAACACATCGATGGAGAATAAAAATAAAACAGGTAAAAAATTCACTAAAATTTTTTTTAACTATACTTTTTTTTGTTGCTATTTTGACATGCCTGATTAAAACAATTCAAAACATGAAATTACAAGGTAAGATTGACCATCATCAGCATCAATTGAGAAGCTGAATATTCATGGATCAAAGCTCATGATCTGTATTTGGTGGGACCAGCTGAGAATATTATAAGTAGCTAAAACCGAATGAAGCCATCACGGGGGATTGCTACTGCATACAACTGATACGTTTGTGCTGAGCATTAAAGATGAAACAGCCTGAAGTGATTTTGCTTTTGATAATGCTTAACATGTTGCAGCGTCAGACAAAAATTACTTGGAAACATTCAAATGGAATATCTTACCCAATCCACTGCATTCTCCTGATATTACTCCTTCAGACTTCTATTTCTTATGAGGAAAAAAGGATTCTTGAACTGCCTCTCAAGAACAGTTGTTCTTCCAATATTAAATTTTTGTGATGCCAGAACGAAGAAGAAAAACAAAGTATTGGCTAGCAATAGACAATGCTTTGAGTAAAATTTTTCTCTCATTTTTACACAATAAAAGCTCAATTTTCTCAAAAAATCATCCAAAACTTATTTGTACACCCAAAATAATTTAATTGCAATCGGAACTGAATAATTATTTATATTAACTAAAATTTTTCAAAAAACTTCTTATTTAAAAAATTCCATTTGTAATCAATTACAGGGTAAATTTAAATTATGAAGCAATTTAATCAAAGCATAAATAAATTAATTTGCATAAAAGAAATAAATGTAAAAAAAAAAACCTGCATGTATTTGTAAAAACTATTTTATTAATAATGCCTTAACAGAGATTGTTATTCGTTACACTTTAAAAATAGTAACAGTTAATAGCTGTGAGGTACTTCTTCAATGTGAAGTTCAACATCATATCAGCAGCAGAAAAATAAAAAGGTACATGTAGTAGCTGCATTTTATAATAAATTCCAGCCAATTGCAGTAAAGCAAGCACATTTCCAAATCACTCATCGTTTCCAGTTGAAATCAACTTTCACCAAGTATTTGATATTTATTTGGTTGGTATTATACACAATGAATCTTAAATTATTAAGGAAATAAATGTTAAGAGAAGCAAATGAATAATAATAATGCATAAGTAAACAACACATAATAATTAATCGAATACACATATTTATAAATTGGTATTCTTATAGAACACTTGTGTTATTAAATACACAATATAGGAACTTAATATCTCTTACAGTACTCACCAAGGTATGTAAATCACCCTGAAACAATCAAAATGGTGCATAAAATGCCAGAAATAATTCTCCCTTATAAATTAAATAGACATCCTAATTAAATACAGATAAATAAAAATCATTAAAAAATAACTATTCCAACCTTAAAGTTAAATAAAACAGGCAGGATTTTTTTTAAGTAACAGAAGGATCAAAATTTTGACAATATTAGGGGGACAAAATCATAAATATATCTATAAATGGTTTGATTTCTTATTAACATTACAATCTAATGTGCAGCAAAGGCTACTGGTGACGTCCCTCATAATTTCGAACATCGGTCAAGTGATGAGGACAAAACGGTAGCTGGCACTTCACTCACTAATCTTATACACCACACCAACAAGAGGATGTTGGTGGCATCAAGATTCAAACCCTCAACTCAATGGAAACACTGTTGACCACAAGCTAATTTCCATGACTACTCACCTACCATAGCTATAAATAAAAATTTATCACAATAACTTTAATGATGTGATATTTGATAAATTTGTCTGCAAGAAAATAAATAACGAATAACTTTATTGGTTCCCTCCTTTTACTCAGCTCATTAATCACTAAGAATGAAATTTAAAGAAATTTCAACAGCCCAATAAAAATATAATTTTATATTACTATAGCTATCTTAATATTTAATAATTTATTCAAATATTTCATGAGTATTTTGTTTTCTGTTGCTAATGGCCGTCTGACTGATGATATCAGATCGAGGTCCACAAAATTCATCACAGCAAGGGGCTAGTTTCTTGCCTATCATTAGCCGCTGCTTTGAGCAAGCATCATACAGGCGACAGTTTGATTTGGCTCAGTTCCACCTAAATTTTGAGGGAGAGCTCCCCTGAGGCAGCGTTTGAGGCCTCTTTTCTCTCTTTCCCTTCCACCAACCTCTTGAGAGGACATGCAGCTCGATGAACATTTAGAGTGCCTCCATGCTGCACAGGCACTATTCATTCGCAAACATGCATTCCTTCTCAGGAATTTGAGGCCAGCCCCTACAGTCTGGCAGCCACCGTTACTAACCACTATATTAGATGAGCGGTTTTGTTACTAAACAGGGTTAACAGGATTTTTTAAATATATATCAACCATTCAACAACTTATTGTATTATGTTAAGATTTATTTGTCAAATCTAAGCAATAGCAACAATTACAGCTAAGATGCTAAAATTTGATGAGCTTTTATTTAAATTAAATTAGCTATTTTGCATCTTAGATTAAAAAAAAAAACCTATAATAACCCCTTTTCGCCCCAGTTTTTATGTAAAGAATTAAAAGGAAAAAATTATCCGAGTAGATATAAAATTAAAAGCTTATCAATTTGCCTGATTAAATATTACATCAAGGTTCTTTTAAATTACACTTTTCCTTTTAAAAAAATAGAAGTTTTTTTAATTTTTTTTATGAAATATGTGAATTTATCTTGCAAGAAGGTTGTTAAAAAGTGTTAAGAAACAAGCATTTATTAAAATATATAAAAGGATACTCATTATATAAAAGATCACCAGATGGAAGATCTTTTCTAGCTACAGGTTTACCATATGGAATTTCCACATCTTCAATATAAGCTTTTTGACTGGGATCAGGAATAGTTTTTCCCATACCTACAAAAAATTCACAGAAGAAAAAGTACACCTTTATTATGTTCTTTCAAATGTAATTTTAAAAAAATTAATGTGTAAAGGCCATTTTTTTAGCACTTTTCATCTGCATGTATAAATACTATAGGATTAATAATAGAATCAATATAATAACAAGTAATATAAAAAAAAAGTCTACATATGACAAAATCACAAGATTAAGCGGCAATTAATTTTTGTTAATTATCATTAAAGTATAGTATCGTCATCCAAAACAAGCTTGTATATAAAATTTCAGTTCAACTGAATGCTTTAAAGCATGAGAAAAACATCTTTTAAAGTTTTGACCCAAATCGCTAAAAACGACACCAACGTGGCTGTATCTGTAATTCTTTAAATTCAAGTTTCAGTCAATTAATTATAATTAAATTATTGCATTGTCACCTAAAACAATAGTGTAAAGAAAATTTCAGCTCAAATGAGCACTTTAAAATGTAATTTATTAACAATTGAAAATTTGAACAAGATATATAAGTATATAGAGAGTGTGAACTAATAGTAGGAATTGAAAAAGTGACATAAGCAACTTCATTTTAACTTAGTATATACATATACCGAATACTAAGTATTTCAGTAAATCCATAGGAAGTCTTTTTTTAAATAATAAAAAAAATATTGAATAATTTGAAATTTTTTAAATTGTGATTTGATGTATCAATTTTGCCTATGTTTTGTAAAAATATACAAATTTACTTCAATTTCATTAAAAAAAATCATTTTCTTTTTTTATCACATGGATTCCAAATTTTAAGAATTTTTAAAAGAGATTCCTTAAATAAATATCAATTGGCCAGAAGAATGTTAATTTTAAAAATAAATAAAATTTATTCTAGTTTCTTTTAAAAATACATTCAAACCTTAGAAATGTTAAAAGATGTGAATAAATTTTCAAGCAATGAATTAGCAGTTTCAAAATTAATAAAATTGTTGCTTGAGGAGTTTATACTTATATAAATACAAAAGCAGGCAGAGTACTTGATTTAAAAGGCCCAGAAAAATCATTTTTGAAAGAACGCTGTTTCACGAATTCTTTTGATGTATTGTAAGTAAAATAACTTACCAAATGTGCTGTGCTTTTTATCTGGTAATTTTTCAACATATTCGGCTCTTGTTCTTTCATACCTAATTTTTTTTTAAAAAAAACAAGTGCTTAGAAAAGTTTGTGATTACATTCAAAATAAAAGAATTAAGGGAGGAAAAAAAGAAAAATCTTACATATTTCCAAGAGCCACTTCACACAGCAGAAGTAGAGCAGTAGTATTTTTTTTATTAGCCCAACAATAATTTGCACTTTTGGATACCATATCTGCAAAATATACACCTTTTCCAAACATGTAACCGGTCTGAGTAAAAAAGGAATAGATGTTAATTATTATTTAGCATAAAATGATATGCAAGAACAATCATATATTATCTGCTATAGTTTATTGCAAATCTTAAAAAATAACATTTAACTTATATATTGACTTTATTAATCTTGCACTATATAAAGAAAACTGCTATACTTTAAACTTCATCATAAATCGAGAATACATTGGATTCCATTTGATTTTATTCTAAACCACAGTTCAATGACAAGACCACTTTTATTAAAAAAACATATTGATAATTACTGTCTCAATTCATTTTTAGCAGTCTTTTGTTGTTTATTTTTCCCCTACCTACTTTTGGGATACATCTGACAAATTTCTAACCCAACTCTTTATTTTTCATAACTTCAAACTACTGAGCATATGTAAAGCTACCATTGTCACTTAAAATTGTACCATAGAAGATTGGAGCCCAACAGGGTTATGCATTTTAAATTCATCTCCCAATGAGTATACAGATAATTAAACACTAAAAGAGACAAAAAGGAGGAGGTTAAAATCAGAAAATTTTTCATGAGAAAAACTTAATCCAGGTTTCTTTTTCTAATAAAAATAGAATTAACTAGAATTTTAACCCTAAGTTCAAAGGCTGGATGCAAAACAAAACTTTTTTTGTTGCTAAAAACAGAATATTAATCATTTATAAAAATAATATATCAACCCCTTCTGGTACAATTTAATAATGAAACATTGTGCATGAAATAACCATTTAGTTTTTATTTAAAAAAAACTTGTTTCTTATTGTTAAATAATATCAACAGTAAAATTAAAAAAAAAACAAAGCAAAACTTTAAAGGTACATAGTAAATAGTCTTCAAGCATGTGGTATTTTTCAAAACACTTTGGTAAGTGCAAAGGAATCCTGTTGCCAGGGAGTCTTATTTCTAATTGTAGTCTTGAAACACACACAGCACCTCTTAGGTTTTCTTTTATTCTGAGTTGAAGGAATGTATTCTGGAAAATGACCCCATCTTTTTGACTGCAGCCTAACCGGGGTATTATTATATGAAGGATACTTAGGAGGTTTATAATTCCAGAAGGTTCACCGTCATCACTTATTAGTCACCTAGCATGTTTCTGCTTTCTTGGTAATATTTTACTATCATTACTTTCATTATCATTATCAGGTAAATGTATACTTATTCCTTCTGATTCTTCGAAATCGCTCCAATCAGCTTGACCTTCATAGTCTGCACTTCTCTCATCTATTATGGTATTTATTATACAACACCTTTTTCTTTAGCAAAAATATCTATTGACCGATGTTCACACTAAATGTTTACAACAATGAAATCCTACAGACTAACAACAATTTGGCCGGTGACTTATACCAAGAAATTGTAAGGGTAAACAATATGTTCAGTGATCTGTGATATTTCCACAAGTAATAAAAGTGTTGCCAAATTCAGTACACCAGAAATTTTAAACTGAATTGTCATATTCAACAGTAACTTAAGTCGTATGATGAGTGTAGCTCATCATTGTGCGGCATGGCATAAAAAAACCACTGACAAGCTAGACTTGCCATTTTACCAGAAGAGGTTAATAAAACAAAAACTGGCCACTTGAGTAATTAGATTTTTGAAGCATTATAACAAATGCTAAAAATGCAGCAGAATAACACACATTAAATTTTATATTCAATGCATATCATGAATTTTTAAATTTGAATAGAAAGAAAATAGGAAACTTTGAATTTAGCACATTTTCAATAATTTTTCTTTCCCCACCTAATTCTCAGTTTGTAATAGAACAAGCATATCATTAAAATGCTTCATACTGAACTCAGTGGCACAACAGCCAATGAGGGCCAAGGTCTACTGTGCCTATCTCAGTTTACATGCCCTTAGGCACCGGGGTGCATCTGCAGGTGTTTCAGTCAAGTGGTCAGTCTGACGTGACAATGTTTCATAACAGATATATTAATCCTTCTATGAATTCTGTATCTTGATAATTTAGTTAATGCTACTGAAAATCGGGCGCAGCTTAGAATAGAAAGCAAAATATTTGTTGGGTGGGGGAATTGAGTTTCCACCCCTTCTAAAAGAAAAAAATGTAACCATCCATTCAGGCCACTTGCATCAATGACTTATCCCAATCTGTAGTTTATTTCCAGTATTTAGTCTATCCTAAACATTGTAGGAAATTTTTTAATATTTGTCTTTTTTTTTTAATCACCTAAACATCAAAGATATTGGTAACAGTATCAAAACGAGTTCACTGCTACGCAAGTACAAAAAGAAAGGCAACTTTATATGCAGAAAAAAATAGAAACAGCAGTGGCCATTGAAAATTTGAGTCAGTGGTGCAAATTAATAACATAATTTTTTATTGAATTGTTTAATCTTGAAATCTATAATCATTCCTTTCATTCTTCAAAAAATGCATTCTTTAAAAAAAAATATTGCATAACAAATGCATTGGATGGTACAGAAGACGTCATGTGGGAAAATGGCGACGTCGGCACCAATTTCGAAGTCAGCTGTGACAATGGGAGAATCATTTTGAAACATGTGATACTGATGGTTAGAGTACTTACAGATTCATCTATGTAATCAAAAGTTTTTAATACTGGTAAAATAAATAAATTAGTAAATTATTATTATTCAGAAAATTTTTTAAAAAAAACTTCATAAGTATCGAATATTGATGAACCCGTTACATAATTCCTCCCCTCCCAAAAAACGAGTAGGGAATTGGGGGTGCGGCTTGGAATTAATATGGCGGCTTAGATTCGAGTAAATACGGTAATAAAGTAATTTGGTTTAAAACAAGAGTCATAAGTTGGAAATTTATTTGGACCTAAGATGGGGAGGGAACTAATGGAATATTTGAAGACTAAACAAAACCCAGGAAATTTTAAAAACTGAAAACACTTACAGAAGGAGCTTCTGGAGGAGCAATGCGCAGACCTTGAGATAAAATGCCGACAAAATTAGTAAGTCTAGAACCGTGCCACAAAAGTTTCTTATTATGCATATTTTTAAACTTTTTGTACTTTTCACTTTCACCATGTCTGTTTATCTTAAATACCTGTAAATAAATTGAAAACAAAGATTAATATGAATTTTTAAAAAAAAGCAAGAAAACCCGTCTTGAAAGTCACAAAATATACTTTATCTTTAAAACAGTAAATGATTTATTTTTCATACACGTTTCAATAA
This sequence comes from Trichonephila clavipes, assembly GCA_019973935.1. NCBI lineage: Eukaryota > Metazoa > Arthropoda > Arachnida > Araneae > Nephilidae > Trichonephila > Trichonephila clavipes. The sequence continues at coordinate 95,403 of BMAU01018218.1, forward strand.
TATAGTTCTTAGATTTTTTTAGAAATCAAATATATTTTCTTGAATGAAGATTTTTTTTTTTATATGGTAATACTATAAATGTTGTTCCTCGTTACGGCAATCTAAAATGAAAGCAGTTATAACATGGCAAGAAGGTGATAGTTAAAAATTAATTTTTCCAAAGTATAAATACCAGAAATAAAAATAAATAAAAGTATTGAGCACTATTATATTAAAATACAGTCAAACCTCTATATTGCAAATTTTTCTATATAGTGAACTTTTCCTGGAACCAAAAATATTTGACGATTTTCTTCGTAAAATAACCTCTCTACAGCCAAGTGCCTTTTCTATATAACGAATTTTTTCTCCAGTGATTCAATTTTTTTCTCTCCCTATTTTTAAAGTATTTCTGGACTTTTCAAGTTATTCTCAAGTTATGGTGGTCATAAACTTTGAACTGGTTTTTATTAGGTGCCTAAGTCGCAGAGAGCAATATAATTCTGGGTGTTTCATCCAAGAAGTGCAACTTTTGACCTCCATTGTCCAGTTAACTGGAAACATCTTCAATATCCCCTTTTAACCTCAGTGGAGTTGTCTCATGTCCTTGAACTAGTCTGTTTGTAGTGTTGGTCAGTCGTACTGGTAACTTTGTTTCTCATAGCTTGAAAATGTTGAAATATAAGTGATTGAGCATCAAAGAAATATATTTAATTCTTCAGGAAGTACATAAAGGCATCAAGAAACTTTACTTGCTATTTTTCTTTCTCTTTTTTGATAGTTAAGATATATAAAATAAATATATATATTAATCAACAAAAAGGTATGCATAATTACTTTTTTCAATATATAGTGTTTACGAACTTAAAATTTGTTTTATGTGGTTTATGAAGTATATCCAAAGGTGAACCTCAATTTAACTAATTTTCCAGAAACAAACTTTTTTGGAGGATTTAGGGATTGTGTTAGTTACATGGAGGCAATGGCGTAACGTACACCCCCGCAACCCTCGCACTGCGGGGGAAGGGGGAGGGGCTTCTAGGGGGCCCAAAGCTAGACTGACACCATTAACAAAGAATTTCACAAAACTAGCTTTACATTTTTTTAATCCAACTTTTAAGCGATTTTCAAATTGGCGATCTAACATCATTCAAAATCAAAACTTTGATCGCTTATTAGATATCTTAGATCCAATAACCAAATGAAAAAAAACATTAATTTGCTGTAATCCCCACGACGAAAGAGATACTTTTCTTTAGTGGGTTTTCTTTTCAAACCTAAATTACTAATAGATAAAAAGAAAGTCGGACGGAAAATTGGACAAAATGCTAGAAAGATAAAAAAATTCACTGTTTTTTTTAGTATTCTTCATGTTAGCGGTAGGGAGAAAAAAAGACATGTTACTTTTTACTGAAGTAGCAAAGTAACTTATTGGCGTCTTTAGCTCCCCTCCCCCCTGTACTTCATTTTCATTTAGAGAACTCGTAAATAACGTACATCTGTTATGCTTTTTTCATGAAAAATAGTATTGTGATACTTGAAAACGCATAGAGCATTTTAAATGATTATATGGTCTAGATTTATGATTTAGAAACCCATATGCCCACAGAAATTTCTGTAGATTTATGAGTATTCAATCAAATAAAGTATAATGAGAAATGTTTCACAAAATTGTTTTTAGAACATATATAATTTTATATTCAATGCACTTCAATATAGAGTGTTCCTTCGCTGTTAAAACATTTTGATCTCACTTCTCTCGTAATATTAGAACTGTTTTTTGTAAACGGAATTAATTATTCTGGTTCTTATACTGTTATTTTGTTAAGAAGACAAGAAGAAACGCGGCCCTAAAATGAGTGGAGTTAAAAAAAACAGTAGTTCTCAAAAACGAAAAATTCAAAAAGAAAAGGAGTATAATATCAATAGCAAATATGCAAAATTGGATAACTTTTAATATCCGCAAGTTCATCATCTTGTGCAAATGCTAGTAGTAGTAATGCCAGGGAACTTGATGAACAAATCCTGGAAGGGAAAATTAATCCACAAGAAAAAAAGTTTCGGACACTTCAACTAATAAGATTACTCTATCTAAAGAAAAGGAGTCGGAAAATGAAAACGAAGAAACAAAATTGATTAGAAATGATTTTGCGCATTATGTAGGTACGCCCATAGATGCAGATTTAAGGGAACAAATTTGAAAATTGGGCCCATACCAACCAGGAGGTAATTTCCAAAAAGATGCCAAGGGAAGGAGCTTTTCATCATCTTATTATAGTTTCATATCCAAGGCAGGACAAAAGATCGAAAGGAAATGGCTGTGCTATTCAACACAACTTCATGTTGCTTACTGTCAGGTATGTTGGCTCTTTGCTGATAGAACCAATATGTATTTTAAAGAAGCCTGGTGTAAAGGTGTGAATGACTGGCAAGGAATATCAAAAAAAAAAAAAAAAAAAAATTCAAGAGCATGAAAATTTTATAATTCATATCCAAGCATGTCGCACATATGACATCTAGAAACAAAATAAAACGGCAGATTCATTATTGAAATGCAATTTTAAAGAAGTAGTTAATAAGGTTAGCCAAATCTTACGAAAAATCATAGACGTTACAATGACTCTAGTGATGTGCAATCTTCCTTTTCGGGGACATCGAGAAAAGTTTCAATTTGTTTTTTTGCTAATTTTCCAATATCAAATTTTATAAAGCATAAATTTAACTTCAAAAGCATTACAATCACCAAAAATAGATTTGGAAAACGCTAAGACCATATTAAATTCTAGCTTAACGTCTATCAAGAATCTTCGTAACAATTTTGCTAATATAAAGAAAGAAGCTATTGTTTGGCTAAAAAATGGGGTATCACCCCGGAGTTTGAAAAAAAAGAGACATAGAAAAGTTAGACAGTTTTTCGATGATTTCAATACTGATGAAAAACTGCAAGACAGAGAAAGATTGTTTGAGGTGGATGTTCTTAAGGCCAATGTTGATGTTATTACTACTCAATTAAAAAATCGCTTTGAGAGTATGAATGGCATTTACAAATCATTCAGTTTTCTTTCTCCCAAAAATATTGTAAGCACTACAAATGATTTCTAATATAATGAAGCCAGTAATCTTCAAAAAGTATATAGCCTTGACCTATCTAGTGAAGTTCCAAATCAAATTATGTCTCTAAAAGCAGTTTTTAGTGAAGATTTAATTAAGTAAATTCGATAAAAGATTTAGATAATTTTTTGATGATTCAAAATAAGTTTGCTGTGCCAAGTTTACCAGATGTATGTATTGCAGATTTATTATTTTTGACTCTTCCAGTTACTTCTGCAATGGCGGAAAGGTCATTTTCTAAATTAAAATTAATAAAAAATTATCTATGTTGTTCGATGTCAGAAGAGAGGCTCTCCTATTTGTCTTTGATAAGTATTGAACAACAAGAACCAAGAAAAATTGAATTGGATGAATTAATAACCAACTTTGCTAAGAAAAATGTGAGACGTCAATCACTTTTTTTGTGATTTACTTCTTGAGTGTAGTGCTGTATATTAGCTAGTAGTGTGTGTCGCAAACAACCCAACGAACTAGTTACTTTTGTACTTCAACCTGAGTGGTACTGCGAGCGCATCCTTTTTTCTGTCCATGCTTTCTTATTAGTAACAGTAGTTGCATCTTTGGATTTTTGACAATTTATGCTAGAATTTTATCGGACTTAAGGTCAAGCTCATCCCGGGATTCATAAACGAAGAATTTGGTAAGTGGATACCATTTTTCTATCATAAGGATCTGAAATCGAAAATATTATTTTACAGTGTTTGTGTTTTTCTTAGTGTATCGTTTTTATTTAAGTTACCAGGTTATCAGTCGACTGTTGTTAGATTTTCCATTTTTTAAACACTATAAATACTATCTAATGTTAAACGTTATTTACTTTGTTTTCTCAGACACAGGTAGATTTTATATTCAGTTATAAGTTTAATATTTAAATATTTTTACGTGATGTGTATAGGTATATTATGTTATGGTTTTGCATTTCTTTGTATATATATATACATATATATCCGGCTTGGGGCTCAAGATCTGACCTTGTGTGGGGGCAATGTTTTTCCTTTACGCCACTGTATGGAGGTCTGACTGTATATATATATTTTTTAATAAACAAGCACAACAAAAACACATACTTGACTTTTAAACAAAAATAGAACACTTAATTCAAGAAAATCAAAACAGAATACATACTTCTTGTAGAACTAATTTGTACTGGTTATGAGTTTCAGCATGAGTATTCTTAAGATATGTATCAATCAGTTTATATTCTTTACTATCTCTTTCCACTGGATTGATATCAGCATTTAATTTCTCATAATGTTCATCAACAGCATCTTTTGATTTGTTAGGTTCTCCTTTAATCAAACTGTAAGCAAATTCTATTTCCAGTAGGGAATCCAACATTTCAATTTTGGACTGAAAACATTAAAAAAAGTTTTAACCGATGAACATTCCTTCCTTTGTAATTCATATCTACAAATCAGTAGTAAGCTAATTTTATCATTTCACAGTTTCATAAATATTAAAAATCTAACAAAGCCTATATACCAGGGGTGGCGGACCTTTATGAATCAATATGCCATTTTTTTCTAAAGAAATGTTTAAAGAGATATAGATGTGCCATCAAATAATTTTGATTTGTGGTTATTGGGAAAATAATGGAACTAAATACTAACAACTGAAAGCTCTGTATTTTCTTCAGAAAAATACATTTTGCACTGTATGATATTATATGTTTTAGTTATACCTGTAATACAAATTAAAGTAACATTAGTATAAGTTTGTGTTACAGACTAGATGACAAATAACTTATATTAAGATTGTAAGAATTTTAATGAATTATTTTGCTCTGGTTTACTTTTTGGACAAAAGGATTTTGTGATTGGTTTCAAAATGCCATTTTACAGACAATGTTCTACGAACGTGAAACACATCTTTGTCACCTTTACTAATCCTGCCATATTTCTTGGTCCACAAAAGTTCAAAATTCTCAGTTACACTTACTATCTACGCTTTTTTTTGTGTGCTGAACTAGCCTTGTTAAATAACAGTTAAAAATCTTAAATATAACAAAATAAACTTTAAAATACAGTTGTATCAACAAAATAGTCTATGCTAAGCGTAGACAGACTTTGCATCATTAGCAATTGTAGTCCACGACATATCTAAGGCAAGACGGTAACAAAAGAGTGTGCTCCCCGTCCCACGACCGATCACTTGTGTTTGTTTGTAATACTTCATAGTGAACTTTGTTATTTTGTACTAAAATGCAAACAGTTTTGATCGGTGGCATGCCCAAAATATTGTGTAGCTTACTATTAATGGCATGCATGCCACTGGTTTGCCATCTCTGCTATATACAAACACACACCCACATATATATCATTTTGCTCATTTAATCTAACAATAAACCATTCAGATAATCAGATTACATTTAAATATGAGTATTTACTTGTTTTAAAATAAAATCTAGGAAATATTTCAAACTAGCAAGTATACCTGTTCTTTGCAAGAGTGAATTGAAAATATAACAATTAAGATGGAACGATATCAAAAAATTTTATAGACAACAAATTTTTGAATAATTTTAATTGAATGACAAATTAGTAAAAGGAACAACAATTAAGTAAATAAAACAGCCAATTCAAATATATAAATATAGCTGAATGAACTAGTATTTTTAAGGCTCAATCAAAAAAAGTAAAACAATAAAGATAAAATAAAATAAAATTTAAGATAGAATTGAAAAATGGATTTTTTTATTTATATTTGGTAAGCAGAAAAATACTTCAAAATCAATTTAATAATATTAATAAAAATTTCAAGCAAGCAATAAGATATCTTAGGTGCATACAGATTCATTTTAGCTTCAGATATTGCCATGTTCCATAAACCACCAAATTAAAGTAGTTGTCCACAAATTTTTCCCTTCAAATTAAAGCAATCCCAGTTATGTAATTAATTTTAATATTTCTGATGAGGAGGCACATCCTTTTTTTGGTAAAGGAACTCTATGATTTACATGCTATTTTCCATACCCCATTGATAATTGTTATTCAGTAATCCTAGCTTTTGGCATGCTTCTTGAAAATTTCAACAAAAGTGACCACTGAATGATTTCAAATGATAGAAAGATGTTGTAGAGCAAAATATGCAAAAAGGATAGACCACTTGAAGGATGAATTACATAAACACAGCCAAGTATTTCCGATGATTTGATTTAAGGATGTCTAGCAACATAAACTCTTTGTTTCCACTGTTGGGTACATTCCATGTATATAATCATGAACCACAGTAGAAAAGGTCCCCCTGCAGATACATCACTTACATAGTTCAGAGAATTATGTTATCCTCAATGGCTGTTGCAAATAGTTTTCTTGGGAGGTTGTCTAGGTTGTAACATAACATTAGTTCATTATCAAGGTGTGAAGATGTTATATCAATAATGTTCGTGAATTTGGAAGCTGAGGATTCGGTGAATAGTTTTGTTATTGCAAACTTTCCCTTCTAACTGAAATGCCAAAACTTTTGCATTTGTTCGTTAGCCAATCCAATGTCAATAAAAGTGTCTGTTGAAAGTTATGTGAAGTTCCAATTCTTTTCATGGGTGAATTTAAAAAAAAAAAAAAAAATCATGCTGGAAAGCTTAAAATATTGAGCATATATTAGAATAAAAAAAAAGGTGTTAAATGTAGTTACATTTTGTGGTGCATGAATTGTTCCTAAGCAAAACTATGATTGGTGAATCATTATCCAAAAAGGACAACATGCAATAGTTAGCTAACAATGCAAAACTATTGGTAAATGAAAGAGCTCCTCAAGTAGTAAAAAATTATAACTTCAAATTATGAAGGAAGAAAAAAATATTTTGTTTGCTTAAAAAAAGTTTTACAAATCTCAACTCTGAAATTCAATCAAGAACAACAGGTCCATTTGAATTAATTTTCTTCCCAAACTATTGCTAAAAACAGAATGAAGTAACAATTAAAAAAACTAATGAGTTAAAAACGAAAAGTCACTGATAAAAGATATCCGAAGTTGCAGCTCTAAAAATAAGTACATCTAAAAAAATTAACATTTTTTCATGCAACAAAACAAAATATTTCCTTGTGTAAATTGATGCTGCTGCCTTCAGCCAATGGTAAAAAGAAAGCTTTCAGAAGAAAAATCTCCTCAAAAATAAACATGAACTTTTTAGTGAGAATATACTTACGATTTCTTCAAATCATCAGTGAAGGTCCTAAAAACTTTTGGAGTGATACAATTGAAGGTATGGATTTTTATTAGGTACAAATAAGGAAACATTCAATTTTATATATAAGTTAATAATAAAAATATAAATAGCAACAATAAAAACTATTTTAAAATTTGCAAAAAATTAATTGAAATTCAAATTTATAAAAAAATTTCAATATTGAACATTGATGCAGGTAAAATGTTTGTAGAACTTCAAATTTTCATGCAATGAATCTATTTTTAAAAATGAAGAAATAGGAGATGTTACCTTTATTATTTCTTCATGATCTAAAAGAGGTGGTTTTTTCATTCCAAAATCATGAGGAATCAAAGTGAAGAAACGGTTTGTCACATCTATTATTTTACTACTATTTGAACCAGTCAGCAGGATCTATAAATATGTTAAGAAATATAGTTCATAACACTTAACATCATTACTGTGTAAATATCAAAATAGCAATAAGAAATATTTGTACACAGAAAAATTTAATTCTAATTCTCTCTATATTACATATCTTAATTAAATTAAATTACTATATTGTACCAGTACAAAACAAAAATAAGTAATAATTTTGTGTTTAATCTAGAAGACTAAAAGAAGCCATGATTCAGCTGCAATAGCATTTGTAGAAAGCAATTCAGCAACAAAAAAGCTCATCAAAATTTAACAAAATGTATTCCCGCAACAAGTATTTTAGATACTAGCACTATTTTTTTAAAAAATAAAGTAATTAACTAGACTAAAATAAAGTTTTAAATAGTACACTAATTTTATATTAATCAAAGAAATAATTGCAAGACTAATACTTAATTTTATTTTTAATTAACTTAAAATGATGGTTACAAGCATGGATCTTAGCCAGTTCACAGAGGAACCATCCAGTGCACTATGAGGAAGTAATATATTCAATCTAAAAGGACTTAAATAACATGATTGAAAGTTTTAAACACAAGATTCTAACATCGTATTCTCTTGCCCAGTGTTAAAACTAACAATTATGCGAATCAAAACTAATTAATTTTAATCATGGAATTTTTATAAAACATAGTTCTATCACATTTATTTAGTACAAATGGGTTTTTATAGAATATATTTTATTCTTAGCTGCATAATATCTTGGAAATAAAAAAAGCTGAAGCATATGCTGAATGACTATGAAGGAACTTACTTGCTGAGCTTCTCCAAGAACTTGATATGCCATATCAATCTGCTTCTTAGATAATTTACCCAGAGGCATTTTTTTCAAATCAATCTATGAAGTTAAAAACAACCAGAAAGAAAAAAAAATGAAAAGAAACAGAAAATTAAGTACAAATGAATTTTTAAAAACACAAGACTAAGAAATTGAATAAAGTATAATAAAAGCACACTTTCTACATTTTAAAATTACATTTGAGAACAAGGTGAGAAAAAACAACCTATTCATCATCAACATAAAATAAAAAGACCATATTTAAAAAATGCATTATGAAATAGTCAAAATAAGAAAATTTAAAAAAAAATCATTTAACAACACTATGCTATACAAAGAAAAAGGTGCAAATAGTAATGCAGATGCATGCAGCTGTTCCACACTCAGTAAATGTAATATACCAAATGGAACTGGCAGATTCCACAGTAGTCATACTAATTTATCAATGAAGGAAACTAGCTAGAGTTGTTTATTATTGGGCTGGAAACTTTGTGATTGAAATTTCAAGTTACATCTAACGGAGACATTTCCAGGAGACAGATGAATTTACAAGGAGTTATCTGATCAAACTCTGAAAGGCAGATTTGTAAATGACATATCACAGTGCACAGCCATTTGAGGGGTGCTGTTACAGAGATAGCCAGTTCAGGATAGCTCCCATTTCCAGAACTATTACCCCCCTTCTGTGATTAGATGCAATAACTTCAAATAATGGCAACCAAAAAAAAAAAAAGATTGCCATTGACTCAACTTCAAGCTTCAGTATTGGGCTAAATCTATGCACACAACAGAATTGCACAGTCATATTCTCAGACAAGTCATGCTTCTTTTTCAACAATAATTGTTGCATACAAGTCTGGCATGAATGTGAGAAAATCCAATCATATCACAACTAGAGTACATTACAATGCATAACATTATGGTTTGGTGCATCATTGCTTATGATAGTCAGTTCCTATTAGTTCATATCTGTGTGTATCGAATAAGAGAGACCAATGACATGTGGATGTCATACTACCATCAGTGCATGGCACTAATCTTCCTTCAAAGGATACCCACTATTATTTATCAGCAGGATAATGCTTGGAGGCTGAGTGGTAGTGTATCGTGTTTCTGCACCATAGGTCCAGAGATCTATCCTCAGGCTGGGCAAGGTCGACCCAGCCTTTCGTCTCTTCAGTGGGTTGATAAATGAGTATCAAGCATGCTTGGGGACTAAACACTGGGGGTTTCACTTCAGACTGACCACCTGATCGGGACATCATGCATCTCAGCGCCCAATGGTCATGTGAGAAGGGCACAGTAGGCCTTTGCCCCCATGGCTTGTTGCACCACTGAGTTTAGTTTAGGATAATGCTTGATTGCACACAACATATATCAGCTAACAAGCTTTGCAAGGTATATAGATACTATCCACACCATCAGTGTTCTCAAACCTATCACAGATTAAACCTATTACAGTTATTTTGGGAAGATGAATAGTTGTAAATAACCAAGAAGAAATGGGTGTCCAATCCTCAGGCATAAATTTTAAGCTCATTTACTTTGTCCTACAATGTGTTGCTGTTGCATGCCATCTACTGTAAACCTACAACTTGCTGATCACCTGGCATTGTCCCTCACTGTATCATTGTATTGTATTGTATTGAAATAAACACCACATAGTGTTTCACACTGTCTCTCTGCCAATTTTCATCTCTTTTTATGTATATGTCTCAGGTGTTGCATTTTTCTGTCACACAGTACATATTACAGTTAGCATATTACATATACAATTATTTTTTTTAAAAAAAAAATTCCTTCATCCTTTCAAGACAAAAAAAAAAAGTCAAATCTATACACAAATTATTATTATTAATAATGTTAATAATTATTATTGACATAAAATAAAATGTTCATATCTGGCATTCTTTTGTATAAGCTTGAAAAATCTCTCACACAAGTTGTAATTTGAACAATTTAATTCAAACTATACTTCCCAACTTGAATGATAGAAAACATAGTAAGCTGATATATATTAATTTACGCTTGGTAAAATGAAGCAAAATATTCAATAATCATGAAGACAAGTAATATTGTAAACAAAAATTGCTTCATGTTATTGTAACTATTAATAGCTGCAATTAGTAAAGTGCTGTTCAGTCAAATTACATTTTATAATAATATTTAGAAATATGAAACAATTAAGATTTAATAACTAATACAAAAAGTACAGTTTAATTATCAAATAAAAGTTTCAAGAGTTCCAATCTCTTTCACAAACTATATTCTAACTCGTAAAATACTAAATAGAAGATGGATTGAAAAAAATAAATGACTGACAACCAGTGCTTGTAAATGACAAGAAGAAATTAATATTTCACCTCAAATTCAACCATAGCTTTTTTCATAGCTTCAATATCAAAAATTAAACATATCAGCTCCTGCACAGGTTTGGGTAATTTGGAATTCTCCCCAGGTTTCAGTTGTTGTCGAATTTCATGGTCCTATTTTTTAATAAAAAATAATAAGTTGCAAAATTGCAATTAAAATATAATATATTAATAGTTATATGAAATGTTCTTGGAAAAATATTTAAATCACTGAACACTTTTTCCTCACAATCTGAAATGATAATCTTAATTTATGAATGAATTTACAATTTTTTAAAGAATTACTGATTAAATACAGTATACAGTAAAAATCGCTTACTTGTGTTAAAGGATATTGCAAAAAACATATATCAACAAAATTAATTTTATTAGAGAGAGTTTATTTTATTTACATAGATATGTATGTATGCATATATTTAATGAAAATAAATGAAACAAAAAACCTCACAAGAACTTAATTTTGTTATTCATTTCACCCATTGCATTATGCATCTAAATAACTGCGCTTACTTTTCATGATGTTCCTCATTTTGGATGATGTGGGAACAGGAGCTGCATTATTAATTTAATTTTCATTGTCAGAATTTGGATATTTTTTGAGTTTTGAACAAACTCCAAAATGTCTTTGTCTGTCATAATTGGCGCTGTACACATTATCGTCATCTAATGCAATGAATTCTTCCGATAATACAATAGGACAGTCCAATCTGGCTGGTGTTTTCCTGTATTTTGTTCATTCCCACAAATGAAATTTTTTCTTGTGAAGAGAAAAAAACTGCATTAAAATACATAATAGTTAGTCGGGGCCATTGTATTATGTTGTGTTAATTGATACTTCCCCTTAAGCGTTTTTGCGTTAAACATTTCTGTGTACAAGCTGAGAATTTTTGGAACTTTTAAAAAGTTGAAGTTTAAAAGTAAAAGCGCTTCCATGCCACAGGTCTGGAGTTCACACTCCAGGCCGGGTAAGATCTACTCAACCTTTCATCCCTTCAATGGGTTGATAAATGAGTACCAAGGTTACTTGGGAACTTTACACCGGGAGTTTCGCATCAGACTGACCACTTGACTAGAATATCTGCTCATACACCTCAGTGCCCAAGGTTATGAAAACTGAGATTGGCACCGTAGGCCTTGGCCCTCTATGGGCTGTTGTGCCACTGAGTTTAGTTTTGAAGAAAAAACACACTTACAGCTCTTACACGCATCAGTTTATATTATCAGTATATACATATCAATTATATGGTGTAACACTTTAATATTATTATCTCAGAAGAAAGTTGTTAATATTGAATAACCAGTCTCAAGACTAGCTATATAAAATCTTTCCTTATTAATTAATTTTTACAATAAAAATGCTTTGGGTTAGTATTCTTATTAAAATTTTCAGCACCACATATAAAATTTTGGTTTAATTTCTTTTTCATTTAATTTTGAATCAATATGTATCAAAATTTTCTAATGTTTGAAAATGGGGAAAAAAATTATAACAGATCTTTATCATTTTAAAATAGAATTTGTTGTAATACCATAGCTTAACCAAGAACTTTATAGAAATTCCATACAGGATAAATTTAATCATTCTAAATTATTTCCATCTTACCTGTCCATAATCTATGTCTAGAGGAAACATGCAACCAGGTTGTTTAACGAAGTTTTTCCTATTACACCACATATTTCCTGTCTTTTCCTGGTATAATGATGTAAACTGATCTATTGCTTCCTGAACATCAGAAAATTTTTCAATTTTTTTCCCACCAATCGTTGTACCAACTCTCCCCCATTGCCTAAACAAATGGTATCTGAAAACAGAATAGAGAATGTTCTTTGAAAAATAATACAAACAGTAGAATGTTACGGAAAAAATACATTGTGAAAATTGTTTAACACGAAACTGAGGGGACCGAAATATTTTTTCATGTTGAAAGGTATTGCACATATATATAAATCAACAAAATTAAGCTTATTTTATTTAGGTGGATATGTTTATATGCATGTATTTAATAAAAATAAACAAGACAATCACAAGAACTTAAAGAAATTTAATACAAAATTTCAAGTTCTTTGAAAAACAAAACATACATTGAGTTTTTGGGGAAATAATCGGATATTTTTCTTTGCATTGCATCAAACTGTTCAATTTTGTTATTTATTTCACCACTGGAATGTGCATCTAAATAACTCTGCATACTTTTCATGATGTGGGGACAGGAGCTGTATTAGTCATTTAATTTTCGTTGTCGGAATCTGCATCAATCATTTTTTGAGCTTTAAACTAACTCTAAAATGTCTTTGTCAACTATAATTGGTTCTGTATACACATTATCATTTACTGCAACGAATTCTTCTGATGATACAGTAGGAGAGTTTCATCTGGCTGGTGTTTCCCATATTTTGTTCATCCCCAGAAGAGAAATCTTTTTGTGTTAAGTGAATTTTGTTTCAGGTTGAGAAAAACTGCATGAAAATACGTAGCAGTTTGTTGGGATCGTTGTATTATTTCCTCTTAAGTGCTTTAAGTTAAACATATTTCACAGTATATAAATAACAAGGATTTAATTTCTTTTAAAATAAATAATATACCAGAAGTACCGTAAAATTTGGCATATAACGTGCACCTATACTTCCAAGCTGCAGTTTTTAAATTTGAGGTATATTTGCTGTATAATGTGCAACTGCTTTTTTATGAATAAACCTGAAGTATATATTCACTATACTCTTATGTTTTGAAGTCATTTATTCGAGGTATTGTTACAAGCTCTAGAACAACAATCCTTTAAGTTCATAAGGGATTTCATTTCATTTAAATAAATAGTATAGCAATATATGTAGAAGTCTAATTTTTTTCTATGCTCATCTTTTATTTGTAAAGCTCATTTTTATACCCGTAGCATAACGTACCCCCAGTAAATTTGGAGCTTATTTCTGGTGTTAAAAGTGTGCATTATATGCTGGATTTTATGGTACATAAAACCAACTAAATATACCTTCAAAAAACATTAACACATTCTTTTTAAAGGAAGACATTAAATTCGAAAAAATGAATAACTTAACATAAAAGTAAGCTTTATTGAAATTCAATATTTTTAGTTCTTATACATTTAAATGCTCATTTCTAGTTAATATTTGAAGCAAATATAGAATATTTAATATATAAATAGTTTAAAAAATTATTAAACTCATCATGATTAAAAATAAGCATATTCTTATTTCTCATTAATCCATTTTTATATAACACATCCATATTATTAAAATTTAAAAATAATATCTCTAAGTTTGGAGAAAATAACTAACTGAATATTGAGACAACTCCTCCCTCTATAATTTGACAGTATAAATTTGTAAGCTCTGCAATCAATATTCGAAAAGCTTTAGATCACATATCTTGATTTAACTTCTGTCCTGCTATTGGATTACGTGGATACCATATTCTGAAATACAATCCTTATAACATCAAATGGGGAAAGCAATATCAAAATGAAATGGCATACATGCTTTCTTTTTGCGAATTGAACCTTCTTCGCATAATGACAAAAATTTCCTAACAATAAGTGAACAAAACATTCTACTCAAAACAGGTGCATTGTAAATTGGTTGTTGCTGGCACCTTTTTTCATGACTATTGTATAATAAGGAATGTAGCTGTAAAAAAAAATGTTACAATCATTATAGTGCGTTTGAACTGACATTCCACTGTTTGTTGTGGTTAGAAGAAACGTGCAAACGCTTGAAATATTTTTTTTATAAAAAATCAGAATGATAACAAGAGGGGAAAAGGTTTGCTTTTTGTGCTTCTGTTAATTCTCTATGCAATTTACATCAAATACCCTATATAATCTTCCTCAAACCATATGACAGAAATTTACATCACTTCCTCAAACAAAATTTTTTATTTTATTTTTGTAGAGAAATTTAGAAAAGAGGGATATTGATAATTACATGGACCAGTTAAAGGCGATTGGCTTCAAAAGATGGCCCCAAAGAAATTTTTGAAGAGTACTGTGATGCAGATGAAATAATTGTTTTTTTACTTATCAGGAATAAAAATGACACACAGATATTATCTTTTATTTATTTTGTACTGAGCTGAACATATATAAATTCGTATGATGATGGACATTTCTATCACACTGTTTTTTAATTATTTTATATTAAATATTTATACTAGGATTTTTTAAAAATATTTTCCCTTTAATCTACGGCATGAACTACATCACTGATTCATTTCATACACACAAAAAGAAAATCATGCAAAGGGTAAATTTCAATAGTCAATTATAATATTAATTTTTTTTGTAACTGGAATTAGGTTTTATGGGTTTAAGATGACCTTACCACAAGATATTATTCCAACATTTAATAGGAATCTCAAGTCCTGATTACAACTAAAGAAGTAGTAAAAAGTGTACTTTTAAGCCAAAACAGAAATGATGCAATTTAAGCGCAGTTTCTTAAACTTACACTAACATTGTCCACATTTTCTGTTTTTTTATAAAAAAATTATCATAGTAACAAAACAATTTACCGTATTTTCCTGTATATAATCCGCGGGTTATGTGTTAAAAAAGTTTCAAATTTCGCTGTGCGGATTATCTGAGAAAAAACATTCTCCATCAGAAAAGTTAACAAAGTTTTGAAAGAAATGCTGTTTATGTTTTATAACATAAATAATAGATGGCGCTTTCACGACTCTGCTGACGTATTACGGCCATAATTAGTTTTTGTCCAATTACTTTCAAGAACGAATTCGGTTCCTCGGAAGGAAATAGCAGTTACAAGTCGCTGGCGTCATTTACAACTTTGTCTTGACTAGAGGTGTTGCATCCTTTGAAAGTTTTTATCATGATGAAGCGTAAGCGTGTTAGCTATACTGCAGACTTCAAATTAAACGCTGTAGAGAAGGCTAACGAAGTCGGAAATTGAGAAGCTGCAAGATTTTTCAACGTTGACGAATCGAATATTCGTTTGTGGAGAAGGAACAAGACTAACTTCGAAAATTGCGATAGACGTAAAAGGGCCGATCGTCGTGGAAAACCTCACTGGCCAGAATTAGAGGCAGAAATAAATAAATGGATTTTAAAAGAAAGGGACGATGGGAAAGCTGTCTCGACAGTTAGCATCAGAATGAAAGCCCGAGTTATTGCACGCAAAATAAATATTGTTAACTTCTCTGGTAGGCCCACGTGGTGTTACCGGTTTATGAAGAGAAACAATTTAGTCGTTCGTAGTCGTTCAACGGTCGGACAGAAATTACCTGATGACTGGGGAAAAAAATCTGACAACTTTTTGACATTTTGCAAGCAAATTATTGTAGAAAATAATTTTACAGAGGATTTGATTTTTAATATGGACGAAGTTCCATTATCATTTGATATTCCACCTACCAGGACCGTCTACGTTCAAGGAGCAAGTAGTATTCCTATAAATACTACTGGAAATGAAAGAACGTCATTTACTGTAGTTTTATGCTGTACTGCAAATGGTTTGAAATTGCCGCCGATGTTAATTTTTAAAAGAAAAACGCTCCCAAAAGAAAACTTTCCTAAATGTGTGGAAATTCGTGTGAATGAAAATGGCTGGATGAATGAGCAAATTATGTTGTCATGGCTGAAGACTACCTGGAGAAAACGCAAAAATTCTTTTTTTCGTCCAAAGGCATTTTTAATTATGGACTCTATGAAATCACATGTGAGTGAAAATGTAAAAAATGCTCTCAAGTCCGCGTCGGCAAAAATTGCCATAATACCTGGAGGACTGACAAAAAAATTGCAGCCTTTAGACATCGATATTAATAGATCGTTCAAATCCAAAGTTAGAAAGTTATGGGAACAGTGGATGTCCGATGGAGAAAAAAACTATACAAAAACGGTAAAATTGAAGCGGGCATCATATGAAAATGTCTCCCACTGGGTCCTGAAAGCATGGAATGACGTTGCTGAAACTACAGTAAAGAACACTTTCCGAAAATGTAAATATTGTCAAAAATGACTCTGACGATGAGTCTTTACTATCGAGTGACTCGGATGTGTTACGCGAAGATTTGATAAATTTATTCATTTCTGAATCTGATGAATCAGATTTTGAAGGCTTTTTTAACTGTTAATAAATTTTTTCATCATTCAAGATTTTTATTTTGAAAGTGTATATAAGTGTAAAAGGGGGATCTTAATTTTTTTAAATTTTTTCCTCGTGCAATGTTTTGCTTAACTTAAAATATAGATGGCAGTAGCAGAGAATTTTTTTTGTTTTATTGAGATTATCATACAAAATATATTATAATACATATTTAAATTGATGTGTTTTATTAAAAATGTTGTCCTCTGAACAATTTCTTACTTCTATTTTTAGTTATATTTTTTATTTTATGTGTCTCCTTATCGGCAATTTATATTTTTTGGATTATTCGCCGCCAAAACTGCCGCGGATTATACGATGTTTTTTTTTTAACTCGAAAAAAAGGGCTCTGCGGATAATACGCCGCTGCGAATTATATACAGGAAAATACGGTAAATGAATGTTTCACAGTACAATATATATATTATATAAAAACAAGCTTGATTATTTCAACTGTTATGTGCTGTACTTATTCAACTTTCAACTAAAAATTATTTTATGTTAAAAGTATTGATGTAACATACTTTGAGCCATTATTAGATTCTAAAATTTGAAGCTTGTAGTATGAATTTGTTCCTTTTGACATATCAACATATGAAAGCACAGCATTATAAATATTATCTTTTCGCTGATAAACATGGCAGCTGCTTTCAAGCCCTAAATAAGAAGAACATGTACACCATTTAGTAGCATAAAACATTGACGTTACAAGTTAAAAAAGAAAATCATGAGATAATTATAGTTATATGAAACTTTAAAATAATTTCCTTAAGTCCATTAATAGACACACATTTAAGTTATTCTTTTAAAACTATTCTTACATAGAAATACACCTAACTTTTTTTACATGATCGATATTTTCCTAAAAAGCATGAATATATATACAATTTGAATTGTAAAAATGGGATGCATTCCATGTTATCCAAAAATCATAAAAGATTTTATAAGGTTATTTAACTTAAAACACCCCATGATTAAAGGTTAACTAAATAAGTGTATTTATATTTGTATACCTAATATTAAACATGTTTTAATTAATAATTAAAATAAAACTAAGAGCCCACAAATTGTTAAAGAGAATGAAAACTTCAAATTAAAAAATATCAGAATTTATTTGTTGCTATACTAGGTAATAATGACAAGATGAATCAAATTTGCTATTTTCACTAAGAGAATTTAAATTCCACTCAGCTTGAATCCAAAAAGATTTTTGTTCTGTAATGGCATTCTGCATAAAAGAGCTGCCTTTAGAACATATTTTGCCAATTGATTTTCAATCCAATAAATGAATGTAGGATTTTCCATTTGAATCATTTTGTAAAAGGTTGAGTCATATCCTTTTCAGATGACTATTAATGTCAATTTTGTTTATTACTGCATTCCGAAGCAGCGCCATCTGGTGGGCTTGCGGAGCGCCGGTGCGAATGATTTTTTGGCAGAGGCCTACTAACCCCCGCTGGTTCAACACATCATGTTTTTCGCGCATTTCACGCCCACAGCGGTTTCAGTCCAAGCATGAGAAATGTAATTAATTTCCCCATCTTCTAAAGGTATAACTCAACTTTCAATTAACCTAATTTCTGCATGTCTCTTTCCCTTTGTAAATTTTCCCCTTTAACTTGAAATAAATTATTTTTTTACTTAAATGAAGTATCTGCGTTTAAATGACTTTGATTCCATTAATTCATCACTAACCCTTTAATACTTACCCCTAGACAACTACCTCGCCAATTTAAAATCCCGACTTCTGAAGAGTCTGATTTTTATTCGAAGATTTATTCGGACTCTCACATTAATATATGAGAGAAATATCTATATTTATACATATTAAGTAGAAAAGCAACTCACTCACTCATTCATCATATCTCCGGAACTATCAGGGGCGTAGCTACCACCGTATCAATGATACGGGGAAGATTTTAGTCGGAATCCCACATGAATTAATATTTAAAAAATGATTTTTTAAGACTTGTACTACATGTAAGACTCTCTGAAATTAAACTATCCATTTACATATTATATAAAAAACATTTAAAAATAAAATCGCATAAGTGATACTTAGCATAAATTATTCATTTTCATTTACCACTTTCTGGATCAACTGCAGCTGCTCCTTTAACTGTTAGCTTCACTTTTTGAGAGACACTTTTAGTTTCATTTTCTTCTTTAATTTTTGAAAAGAAAATTAAAACAATTTGAAATTGCTAAAAACATTAATACAATGATTTACTTAAAAATTAAGTTCATTCATCATTTCTGAGAATTTTTAATAAATACCTTTAGCATTTTGATTTCCACGTTCATTTTTAATTCCAAATTTCAAAATTGGCTAGAAAAAATTTATATGTTTAATTACATATTTATAACAAATACAAGCAATGATTAATGCAAGCCTGCAGATTTTTATTTAAAGATTGATCTGCTATAAATAATTTTTATAAGCTCTTTCACATGGCATTTAAAAAAAAATATGGATTTTTTTTTTCAAACTTTTACTAAAAACATTTGAATTTAAAGAAATTATTAGCATAGCAAATTTTTATTTAAAAAATAAATAAATAAACAGAAAAAATAAACAAAAACTTACATCTTCTCCCCAAGAGGAAAGTAGATTATCTTTAATGGCTTGAGCAACAGGTGTTCCTTTTTTTAAAGATTCCAAAAACCCATATGAGACAACGTGAATGCTGTTTTCACGAGCTTTTTGAATTTTAGATGAGTCTGAATCAATTTCGCCTGAAACAAAATATTGATGGAAATAAATCCATATAACATTTTAAAATTTTCATGAAAACAGATATAACAAGATTCAATAAATAATCTTAGCTATATCTCAAATATTCAAAATTATAATGTAATGTTTCCAAGGTTGAAGTAACAAATTCTTTAAGCTGAATCAATTAATGAGCAGACGTTGCTATTTTAAAATCCCTACTTATTTTACATACAGCTAAAGCAGTGATACGAAACACATGTTGCACAGCACAAATAGACAAACATGTAAACATTCAAGACCGTTACAAAAGCATTCTTTTTTCTATCTGGAAATCTAATCTTTTAATAGTAATCATAAACTGGAAGCTATTAAAATTATATGATTTATGGTAAAGGTTTTTCTAATTGGTCATTTAAAAAACACTGAAGTTTTAGTTTTGGGGAGATGAGGTTATGGTTATATCCTATTGGGCCAGTGTTTCTCAAACTGTGCCCCCCCTCTAGGGAGACCTGATTGATCATTTGTATGGTTAAAGTCATATTGTAGTTTTAGTATCAAAGTACATTTTTATAGAATTCAATACAATGTTGTATGGGGGAGGAGGCACACGATGAAAATTATGAATGAAAATTAAGTCGCAAACACCAGAAGGTTGAGAAACACTGCATTTGGTTGACAAACTAGAATTTAATTATCATGCAAAGTCTTGGAAGGCTCAAAACCATTATGGATTAAAATCCCTCAAGAGAAAATTAACAAGAATTATTAAAAACATAATACAGAGGCTTTGCAAAGCATTTAGATGAAAGGAGAATCATTCATGTACTTATAAATAACCAGATATACCTTATCTTAAAAATTAACAATTCTGACATGTTCCATTCATTCATACTTCTTAGTAGTATATTGAAAACAGTGACATATCACTGTATTTAAAAAAATTCCAAAACCTGTACTAGTGAAATAAACAAATAATCCTCCTTCATCTTTCAACTCTTAGCTGCAATGATACACCATCTGATGTTTTATGCAGTAAGCCTAATCTTTCAAACAACCAAAGGAGATTACATGCAATTAGTTTAACTTATGGTGTCCCTCCATCAAATATTTCCAAAGCTATTTAGCAAAATAAAGAAAAGATAATTCAAGCAATGTGACTGAAAAACAAGACCAATACAATTAAAAAAGAACCCAACAGTAAAATTTCAGTTTTAAATACTTTCCTACCCCAAAAGAAAACATATAGAGGTGGTAGGTGAACGTGAAATAAAAACAAAAGAAATGAGGATATTATGTTGCAATTACTATTTCAGTTGAAGAATAGTTTCATACACTTTTTCAGCATTAATATGTCGATGGACTTTCTGGAAATAATAAAAAGCTGCTTGAATGGAAAAATAAATGTTATGTTTTTAGAGCAGCCATTGAGATTTTTGAATCATTTTGTAGAACTTCACTCTTAATGAAAACATTCATAAAATAATTCATATGATTTAGAAACAGAAATTTCTGAAAACTCTTACCTTGTGTACTTATGCATAAATTAATAGAACCGTTGACAGTTTTCTGGATTTTGGCACCCAATTCTTGAAGCTTTTTTGTTAAGACATCTTGTGGAGTTTTCAATTTCCCAAAAATTGCAATTTTAAAATTTCCTAAAGGTAAATTTCTTAGGAAAAAAAAAAGAAAATCTTCAGACATTTTTCAACTTAGCAAAAGGAATTACATAAAAAGTAACTACACATTAATATACATCATAATATTAAAACATTATTGTCATATTACATCTCTCTATAAATAAAAAAAGTTTTTTTATGATGCTGCAATAAACTCTTGATATAGTTAAGATAGCTGCAACAGATGGCGCAAGGAAATTTTAAAAAATTAATTTATTTTAGGCTACGAATACTTTAGAACTACAAAATACATGTAGATTAGTTTTACAATTGGAGCAATGAGTATGAACAGTTATGTAATTTGTATAATGGGGGGGGGGTCCCACCGTTAGTTAATAGTTTATTAAAAAAAATTTTTTAAATAACTAATGCTTTCAAAAATTTTTTATAATAACAGTTTTAATCTTAAATTAATAACCACTACTTAAAATTCTAAAAATATTCTTAAAGACATACATATTTCATATAAAAATTATTAAGAAATGAAACAAACACAAATACAGTCGAACCTCTATATTGCGAATTTTTCTATACAGCGAACTTTTTCTTGGAACCTTGAACATTTCACGATTTTCTTCGTAAAATAAACTCTCTATAACCAAGTGCATTTTCTATATAACGAACTTTTTCTTTTGTGATTCAATTTTTGTTCCCTCTTTTTTTAAAGTATTTCTGAATATTTCAAGTTATTCTCACTTTTAACATATTTTCTGTTGGTCATACTTGTTGAACTGGTTTTAATAGATCCTGACTCGCCGAGAGCAATATAGTTCTGGACGTTTCATCCAAAAAGTGCAACCTTTGACCCCTATTGCCTAGTCCACTAGAAACAACTTCGATATCCTCTTTCACCCTCAGTGGAGTTGTACTGTGTTCTCATGTTCTAATTATAAAATAATGTGTGTTTAATATTACTTGCATGCTTTAAATTATAAAATGTCCTTAAAGTTCATTAATTTCAGTATAAAATTATTTTCTTAATATTGAAAATACAGTGAATTTTTCGATGTTCTTTTTTCTTATTTTCCCTGCAGTTTTTCTTTCTGTTTTGATGGGTAAGATATATAAAATAAACATATATTAATTTATAAAAAGCTGTGAATAATTACTTTTTTAATATACAGTGTTTATGAATTTAAAATTTGTTTTATGTGGTTCATAAGGTATAATAAAAGATGAACCTCTATATAACAAACTTTTTTCCGGGATTTAGAGACTTTGTTAATAGAGGTCCGACTGTATATAGCTTTTCAATATACCAATGATACATTTCAGAAATAGGCAATAAGTTGCCATGAAGCAATTTTTGATTATTCATAGCTGACAGAAGATGATTTCAACTTAATCATCATCTTTAAACTAAGCTTCAAATAATTCTAACTCCACCATTTGAACCTGAGCATTCTTCATGCATAACTACAAAAATTTCTGCACAACTACTACTCAAATCTCCATAGAATTCTATTCTTAAAACCTTCTACAGTTTTCACTGCATATTTTGGATGAATTACCTGTTAGATATCATGATTTTGAAAAAGTTATTAAGATCTGTTTTTACCGTTCAAAAGGACATTGTAAAACTTCTACACATGTAATACAGAGGAAGGAATAAGGAGTGAGAAACACTTTGGAAAATGAAATAATTACAAATTAGTCTAATTTTACTTGAACTTGAAGAACTTTTAGAAATATGCCAAGTGAGAAAAGTATTTAACTTATCAAATGTTTTAGATATAAATATTTATGTAAATCATTATCTTCACATTTAAGATTAAACACTGTTGTTCCTACCAATTAATTCTTAAACTGAAAATTCACTCTACCATTATCTGGACAACACTAAATTATGTTAGAAAAATGCTTCTACTTAATGAAAAAATGATTTTTCTGAAATTTTTTAATTAATAAATATTTTTGGTAATATACTTTGGATTAATATGTACTCTCTCTACCAGTTACTACTTATTAGTACAAAAGACAAATTTGAAAGTATAAATGTTAATATTTTAGAAAGCAACATATATTGTCAAAAAAGTTGAGCACACACATAGGAGTTGACCTCCATCAAATTATTTGAATATTTATTAGATACACAATTTCTCATTGTACAGAGAATCGCAAAAAGCAAAAGTTGTGTAAAAAAACTTATAATGGAGAAAATTTTGCTACAGAAACTGTTTGAAACAGGTTCCCATTGTCAATTAAAGCATGAATTAAGACAATTAAAGCTTAAATATGGAAGGAGGACAGAAAAATATAAATTTCCTCTCTTTTTTTTTTGATCAACATACCTTAGAAAAATCCCTTCGCTAAGCCAAAGGAAAAAATGTTTTTAAATCAAAAATATATATTCTTCTAGTGCATCTCCCTTAAAATTTCGCTATTTATAGTCAAAATTCTTTTATAACTATTTCTCTTATCCATTCCTTATCTTTCAAGAATTTGAGAAACATCTAGATCCTGTTAAAAGTTATGATTTGTGCAATGGATATGCAGTCAGACTCTGATTTAACGAATTCATCAGGACCAAAAAATTTGTTTGTTAATTTGGGATTATTCCTAATACTGAGGTCCAAACAAAATACAATTTTTTTAGTACTTACCTTTTGAAAATTTTATAAGCAACTACATAAAAAATAGAAAAACTTGGAAATTACACACTTTTTATTCAAAACTAAAAATACTATTAATGAATTATCACGCACCAGTTAATCAGAAATTTTAAAATACCGACTAATAGATGTTTGAAATCTCTTAGATTTGTCACTCAAAAGAGTTCTTTTTCGACTCTATGCAGAAGAAAATACTGCATCATTTACATCTTGCTGCATAAAGTATGTTTTCGGTTTCTAAACAATGTAAAACATTAGAAACTAATAGTTTTTATAGGAGTTTCATTATCAATTTTTGTATAAAAATTGTTATTCATTGGTTTTGACAAATCAACAGTTTCCTCAACTTCATTTGCACAAATAGGCAGTTTGCCATTAAATGTATTATAATCATTAAAATATCCCCTGCATTGTGGATTGGGATGAGATAAGAAATGAATTTTGGGTACTCACACGATAGGTTACACTCATGACTCATATGCACCTGCTAAGTCTAATAATGGTATTCACCCTTACCCGTTGAAATTTGCTGCTTACAAGAAAAACCTTTTCTTCGACCCCCCCCCCCAAAAAGTTATTTGGGAAACAAATTTTTTCTAATGCACACCCATTATCAAAGTTTTCCAACTGAAGATGAAATAATTTGTTGATTCAGGCTTTATTATTCTTTAAATAGGGGGTTTTGCCTTCATTTTAATCGGGGAAAGAGAAAAATTCATTAAATAGGGGTTCATTAAACCTGGGTCTGTCTGTACTAAATTAGCAGTTGACGATCGGTGGTTTGTAGAAAAGTTTTGATGGTCCACAGACATTTTTTAAGATTCAGTTTCAATAATGACAACTAATGAAACGCATCATGGAATATAGATTATACTTTTATTAAAAATTTTAGCTACTACTTTTAGCAAAACTTCTGAATTTGTGAAATTTTTAGTTACTTTTGCAGGTGTATCTAGTGGCATTTGAAAGTGAGAGTTGGCAACCATGGTAAATTGGCGGCATAACACTTTAATTTGTCGATCAAGCTTCACCTTGCCAGTTTGTTCATGTTTTTCATGAAGTGGGATGGAAATGTAAGTAGAGATGTAAATAAGTAACAATATAATTATAGTGGTCAGCCATATAGGGGTAAATTATATTAGAGGTTTGCCATGTAGTGGTCAATCATATTTGTCAAAAAAAAAAGATAAAATTGCACAGTTAGTTAGCCCCAGAGTTCTGAAGTTTGGCAACCGTTGTACTAGATCACCACAAAAAACTAAAAAAGTGAACAAGAAAAAAAGTTTAGCAGTCAGGCATACAGGAAGCATTATTTTATATTGCAACTAATATAAG
The DNA here is from genome assembly GCA_019973935.1 of Trichonephila clavipes. Taxonomy (NCBI): domain Eukaryota; kingdom Metazoa; phylum Arthropoda; class Arachnida; order Araneae; family Nephilidae; genus Trichonephila; species Trichonephila clavipes. Next base: position 120,681 of record BMAU01018218.1, read on the forward strand.
TTATTCATACATATAAGTAATGGAAGAGGGGAATCTGTGCAAATTTTCTTGAAATAATATTCATAAAAAATTATTACTTTTTGTTGGCACCAGCTTCATCTTCCTTAGGAAATTTTCTTTCCCTTACTACACATTTGTAATTTTCTCTGAAATAGAAGAAAAAGCAATTTTTAAAGATAAAACAAACTCTATGCAAACTACACTAAAATTAATAAATAAAAACTCAGCCCTACAAAACAGAAAACATGCACTTCCTAATTAGTTTTGTAGCAATATCATTACATTATGCAAACTAAAAAGTATTTAAACGATGAAAGAAGAAATAGCTATAGACATGCTATCTTTTTCTAGAATAGATATAATTCTTACAAAAATGGATATTCTTCTTGAAGTTCTTCAGGTACAACAAATTTTACTCTTTCAGGATATTTCGTTTCGTACTGGCACTTTGTCCATTCAGTCAAATTTCCAGAGCAAGCATATGTATTGTTTCTGGGAGAAAAAAACAACAACCTCAAATGAATTTTTATTAATCTCTTCTAGATGACATGAAATGTAAAATAAGAAGAAAGCAATTCAGTAAACCTATTTCAAACTTTCAAAATCCAAATAAATATAGTAACTTTTATTTCTTATAAAATCATGACTAAATAAAATGTAATAATATGACTAGAAGGATTCTTTCTTGAAGGAAAGAATCTTCAGTTAATTTAATAACACTCAAAAAAACTTTAAGATGCATTAAACAAATCCTACTTTGCTTTGATAATTTTTATATTAAAATGGGAAGTATACTTATGTACTACCGCAACCATGTCAACTTTCAAGATCACTCGCCAAATGGCCAAATGGTCAATTGCCAATCCCGATTTTGCACATGTTGTACGCAACCATGTACTTTGTTTTCTATGCAACCATGTACTTTGTTTTCTATGTCTCCACGTGTTGTTATTCTAAGCCTAATCATTCATTAATATGGTCAGTGCGAAAACTAAAATTAGAATCTGAGATTTACTGAATTTTTAAATAATAAAAATTAGTTATTCTTTTTCTTATATTGATTTATTAAAAATCATTATTTTTTACATAGTATTTTTCAACTACGCACTTCATATTCCCCTCAGCATAATCATTTTTTAGAATTTGAACAGTTTTATTTAATGTCACCAATATACTTGTACCTAAGTATTAAATTCTAATATTTTAGAATTTAAAATAGGAACCAAAAAATGTTGCGATCCATACTTTTTTTTCTATAAAATTAACTTATTTATAAAGAAGCATTTAAAAAAATTCAATTTTTTAACTAATTATGAATTTAACCAAATATTGAATTTATAATTTCAGAACATATTACTTAATTTCTCCTATTAAATATTTGCTAAATTCATTATGTGCTTAGAGTTTAAGATAATTGATAAATACTCTGAATCAGTTTAAAGGCTAATTCCACTGTAGATAGATGTGAATTATAGACTTGAATATCAAAAATATATTTATAATATAAATACTAACATGAAACGAGGAGTATCACTTTTACATTCTGGACACTTTTTTAGTCCTCCAAATACCAAACAATCAGCTAAATGATCTAAAAGCTAGAAATTGAAAAGTAATTTAATTAGCGCATTATGTCATTATTATCAACTGCACATGGTTGTATGAAATTTAAAGAAAAAGTTCAATGAGTACAAATATATTTAATATTACATTGTAGAATGTTTCATTTTCCAAACATGGAATACACATACAATTTGTATCAAAAGCAACTCAATACATTTTAAAATTTATTTGCCATTAAAATCTTACATTACTTGAGTATCCTCCCCCTTATTATTTAAGAAATTTCTTTAAATGTATTGAGAATAATCATACTGTACTGTATTAAATACCATATTTATTCTAATTGAAGCCATCATCAATTCTAAGCTGCACCCCAAATTCTCAACTAGTTTTTGTGAAAAGAAAAATGGTTTATTGATATCCAATTTTATGAATTTAAAATGAGAACTAATAAGAAGTGAATAATAGATTATTTTACCAGTATATTAAACATTTATATACATGAATTTGTAATTGCTCTCATTGCACCATCCAAAAGATTTTTTCTCATTTGATTTTAAGCAGCACTCAATTTTCAGGAACATTAACATTGGGGGAAAAGTGTAGCTTAGATTCGAGTAAATATGGTAGCTTATTACACTCTATAACAAAAAAAAACCGATGCACCAAGGGGTTGCCCGAATGTGATGAAATTTCATATGCAAAGAAAGACATTTGTGCCGAACATGCAAATGATTAAAATTTGGTGTTCAATGAATGAGTAGTGGGAGCTACAGCACATCAGAGCTGCGCACACAGGTGTCTATAAGAAGCAATTCTCAATCTGATGGTCAAAATTTCTGTTGCATTGCAATTTAGGATACCTTTCAACAACTGAAAAATTGCCTCACTGCAGGATTTGAGCTCATTACGAGCAACTGTAAGAGTTTGAAAGAGGTTGCATCAATGGATTGAAAAAGGCAGGCTGGGCAAATCGGAGAATTGCTCTTCATATGGGTCGAAGCGATTGGGGTCATTACAAGATGTTGGCAAGAACAGGTGAATAATTGTAGATTTCAACATCATGATGGTAGGGGTCAACCTAGGGCCACAGCAGATCTGGAGGACAGATTAATTGTCAGATCAGCTGTCAAAGCGTCTGATTCATCGCTATCAACCATCAGAAGTGCAACTTGCAAACAAGTGTCCATCATGACCACTCACAGACAGTTAATAAGAGCAAAATTTACGCTTGTATTAACCGCTAAGCCACCTGCCACTCACGCCTGCACACAGTCAAGCCAGATTACAGCGGTGTTTGGCTTAATCAGGTTGGAATCATGCTGACTGGGGACGTATAGTGTTTAGTGACGAAACCTACCTCCAAATGTCCTGACAATCATCGAAGATGTGTCTGGAGATGCCCAAGACAGCATGCCAATCCTGCTTTCACTATTGTGTACCCTCAACCAGGAATTATGGTCTGGGGTGCCATTTCTTTTGACAGCTGGACCCCTTTGGTCGTCATTAGAGGCACACTTAAAGCACAGCGGAATGTCGACGACTGAGAACTGTTTTTCTACCGTTCCTTTTGCAGTACCCTGGCTTTATTTTTAAGCAAGATAATACCAGACGACATATAGCACATGTTGCTATAAACTGTCTTACAGCTTGTGAATCACTTCCATCTCTCTCCAATCGAGCATGTCTGCGATATATGATAGGAAGGCAATTGCATCTACCAGGGAATTTTGATGACCTGGCCCAACAATAGGAGCAAATTTGGCAAGAAATATCGCTGGAGACCATCAGGGTATTTTATCACTCTCGCCACGTCATGTGGCAGCTTGCATCCAAGCTAGAGGTGGGTCAACACCTTATTGAGCTTGTTACTTTGTAACAATGTATCTCTGAAATAAATCATTCAATTTTTCTGAAATTGTAATCATTTTTTATCCTGTACATAAGCTTCTGTCTTAATCGGACAACTCATTCTTGGTGCGTTGTTTTTGTTACAGAGTGTATCAGTAATCAATGAAAAGTAAGCTAGTATCTATTGTATTTCATACATATATATTAAAAATGTGAAATGATACAAAATGATCTCACAGTGAAGGAAATTGTCATGTCTTTAAAATGCAGGTTTGTTTGTTATAGTTATATTCAGTCTAGCAGGTATATATTTTTGAGTATGCAAATCATTTGACTATTTCTAGAGAAATATTTAATATAACTAGGTAAAACCAACTATTTTGCTAAGAAAACAGAAGTAAAAACATCATTATGAAATATAAATACAATGGCATAAATAAAAAAAATCAGGATTATTAAAATCTAATCTTTAAACAAATAAAACAGTTATTAGTAAATACATTTTAATTAAAACTTTCACTCTTTTTAATAATAAGCAATAAAATTGTAAACTCATAACAAAACTAAAGCACATTTATATTTTCTCAATTTAACCTTTTCATGTTTAGATACTTAGTAATGAAGAGTTATTGAGGGGGGGAGGCACACATGTGGGAGCCCATAATAACAATAATGATGATTGACAAATAAAACAATATAAGTAAAATTTAGCATAGTTTAAATGTATCACTTTTTTTTGCAATACATTTATAAACTATGCTAAATTTTAGTATAATCTCGTTTCATATCTTTAATAATACAAAACAGAAAAACATTTCACACCCTCAAAATGTACATATACAATGAGAATTCTTTAACTTAAAGAACTATCCGAGAACCTGAAAAAAATTATCAAAATGTAAAAAATACAGAATCATTTTAAAATTCCTTTGAAGAGTAGGTATTTATTTAATTAATCATATTCAAAGGAAAATAAATACTCAATTTCTTATAAAATAAAAATACAATTTTAGCAAAAATAAGGTACAAAATATTGCATAAAATGACTTACCCTACTTTCTCCATGAACAACATGTTGGTCATTATGTTCCAATAAGATTACCATATCCTTCTTTGAAAAAGAGTTTTTAATGTTGTCTCTCATTTTAAAAAGCATTTCATTTTGTCCCTAAATAAAGGAAACAGATTATAAATAAACACATATCAGACAAGTGAAAAATGTTCTACTTGGTTTAGGAGATGCAAATTTCCTGCTGACTGATTATGAACATAGAACTTCATAGCAGTATATGAGAGCTATAGTAAATGATGGACCTTGTAATTTTGAAACAGTCTCATTTGATAAGAGCACTTGAACTCTCATTCCACTCGCTAAACTTTCATACCATACCAATGTGAAGATTTCTAAATGATAAGTCTTCAGTGGCATCAAGACTCAACAAAAAGAGCACCAACCTAAGTCCATAATCATTAATCATGACTACTACAGCCAATTTCCAGTAAAACTGATATTGCATGATATTGTGATAACCGAGTAAGATACTTAAGTATAAATATGCAGGATATGTCAACAGTGATTTTAAAAATTCAAGGAAGGAGACAGAAGCTGTCAAGTTCAGGCAAGGTAAGAATATGCTTCACCTATTGAAGAAACATTTGATCAAGCCATAAAAAAATTCTATCAAGCCAGAACTAACTGAAACCTTCAACATTGCCTGGATTACATTTGAAAGATAACAGAAAGTATGGGGTTTCACCAGAACACTGATCTCTAGATTCCACATCAACTTACTACAAATCAACAGAATTGACAAACATCTGTTCCCCCCCCCCTTGCATTCATAGTGCAAAAGTTAGTCATTCTTAAAATGAATCACAACAGGATATGAGAAGCACGAGTTGTGTACTGTTAACTACAAAGTTATAGACTGTGTCTCAGCCTTCTGAACTGCCTTCATTAATGATGACATCAGAATGTCATCCCAATAAGGTTTTGTACAGTATATAGAAGGATCTGCACTACCACACATTGAACAAAATAATTCACTGGAAGGTCTCAGCTGCCTTCTACTGTTTTCAATTAGACAAACTGCCATCCCTATTGGTCTCAAAGAAGCAAGTGGATTCAGTCAGAGGGTAATATTCTTCAGCATCTTAACATACCCTGTGCTCCTATCTTCACTCATGAAATAAATAGATTTAATTAGCAAATTTTACTTTATCTTCCTATTTTAACTTAATGTCAATTTTGAACACCAAGCAATTATTTCAATCAAGACATTTTTTGATGATACTATAAAACTACCTTCCAAGACTTTTTTTTTGTTTCAAAATCCAGGCCTTTTACCGACATGGAATTCAGTTCTATAGCAAAAAATGGCCAGAAATTATATAGAATGATAAATAGGTACAATCATATGTTATATACTCTTAAGCACTTTTTTAACACACCACAAAAAGGATCAAAACCTTTGTACTTATCTAATAAACACATTTTATTCACCTACATGGTAAAAATAAATATGGACAAAATTTTATGAAACAAACTCTAGAGGTATCAAGTTTAATTTTTTAATTGCATTAAATATTAACCACTTTGCACAAAGTTTAAAATTAATTATGTTCAGCTAATATACAGCTCCGATTCATTTGAGCATCGAGTCTGCATGCTTCAGCAGTGCCTTTAAATCCAGAGAATACCCTGCATTGGCCATGTAGCCTTTTAGATCTTGTAAATCAGATGGAAGAGGAGAGTGCTGCCAGATACATCTTTACATCTTATTCTGCACGTTTTCTATAGGTTTTAGATAAGGACTATGCGGTGGTGAGGGAATGTGTTGGAAGTCATACTGATGTTTAGCATACTAAATTTTGAACACTTCTGGCACGATGTATAGTTGCATTATCATCCTTGAATTATCCATCACCGTTAGGGTAAACATACAACATTGCAGGATGAAATATCTGTTAGTATATCTAGGTATCTCATGGCTGTTTGTTTACCCTCGAGGAACACCAGTGCACCACTTCCATGCTAGCAGAACATCCCCTTTATCATGGTACTCCCACCAGACCTTAGCATAGGGAGAGTAAGGCAAGATGGATTTGTGGGGTTCTCGACAAATTTGATGTCTTCCATCAGTGCAAAATAAGGTGTAGTGTAATTCATCTAACCACATCACCCGTTTCCAATCCTCAGATGTCCAGTGTCCTCTTTCCCAACACCACAGCAATTGAATTTCTGCATGTCGGGCAGAAATTAGTGGTTTTCTCCCAGGCACCCCCAACTATGTATTCATAACCTCTGCAATTATTTGTGTATGGCTCGAGATGAAATCTTTTGGGAAGAGCCTTGGTTGACAATTTGTGTCAGTTGAAGCACAGTAGGATCCCTGTTCTGCCGTATAATTTGTCTGAGCTGACACCGAACATGCTCTTAGAAAACTATGTTTGAACTACAGTGTCATATCTTCTAGAGAAGGACTGTGGATTCTGATTCAAACAGAAAACCTTGTATATGGCTGCTTTTGAGAATCCAATGAGATTTGCTGCCTATGAAATCAGGGCCCCTGCTAAACAGGCACCAATAATAAGCCCTTTTTTACATGATGAAAGATCTGTCGTTTTCTTCCATTCTACTTCATTCATTGTGAAAATACTTTTACTTATAGTCTCATTCTAAAAACGTGTAACCCATGTCAGAAAAAAAAAATCTCAAAGGTTTTTAATTCATTGGGTAGAGTGTGTATATTTTTAAAAACCAATCTTTCCTTTTATTGCAAAGGTATTACATGTGTGAATTAAATCTATTTCTATTACAACAATTTATACGAATTTTAAGATTAGAGTGCTACAAAACTTATTTTTATTGTGTAATGTTAGAAGAATTATATATAATTTAATTTCAATGAAAATATTTCTTAATTAAAGAGTTCTTATTAATATAAGAAAAACTAAAAACCTCACTTTTAAAATTACGTCTTCTTTGCTCAATTTTTGCACCTTGGCTTTAGGTTTTGGTGAGTCATCTTCAGATTTTCTTTTTCTGAATCAAAGAAAAAAAATAAAGCATGACATGGGTATTAACAAAAGAAATATGAATACTTTATTACAGAATATATGCTGATATATTAGCTCAAAAATATATCAAATTCAATGCAGTGCAGAATCCAAGAGTCTTTAATACCATAGCTTTATTATTAAAACTCATAGGAAAAGTTTATAAAATTCAAAGAAATTAAAACATAATAATTTAAGTATTGCATAAATTTTAATAGCATTGTTTGATTTTAATAACTAAGTCAAATAGAAAATATTTTCCTATCTTTATTGTTTTCATAGACATGTCTAAATTTAATAATTTTAATGTTAAATACAACTTTCAAAATCATACCACACTTTAAACACTTCCATTTGAAAATTGGAGTCTGTTTAAATTAAACACATGCAATTACACTTCCATATTTCAAAATGGTAATCAGTAGAAACTAGATTCAAATGCATAACTCATTACTCCACACAAAGTTTGTCACTTTTCCATAAATTGTATGTCTGTGTTTAATGAGCTCAATACAGAAAAAATCATTTCAATTTAAGCGTACATTTTAAGTACTTATCAGCGACAATAAATACTTTGTCCTGCAGACACTTACCAATAAACCACAGCTCACATTTCTTGATAATAAATATTGTTCCACAAAAATATTGCCTATACTAATTTAGTGAAATTAAGAATACAATTTTTCTAGACAAAAAAAAATACTTTTAAAACAAATTAGCACAGCATAAAGGTTTAATTTAAGAATCAAACAATAGCCATTTAGAAAATGAACGGAAATATAATCAATCACAGTCAATATTAACAGATGTAATATTGTGACAAGATACTTCCAATTCATTTTTTTCAAGTAAACAAGATATATTATGAATCATATTTTGTTTTACATTTTAAAAAAAATGGAAATAATGAAAAAATAAAAACATGAAAATCTCAAAGAAAACAAAAATAAAGTATAAATTGCTTTAAATCACACAGATAAAATATTTGTTAAATAAGTTACATAAAAAAGGCTTACTACTATATCATTTTTTTAAAATAAAATAAAAACATTTTTCTAAAAAAGTTATTGACTGACAATATGTTAATGCATATATTTTTAAAAATCTGTTAGAAAAATTGTATATATATATATAACATTAATTTTTCACAGCCTTAATCCAAAAAACTTTTATACTAGAGTAATTTGAAAACAAGTTTCTTTCAATTGTTTTATGCTATTTACTATGAAAAGTTTTATTTTTTGTATAAACCAAAGGTTTTAAAACAGTCATAATTCACACATCTATAGAAATTTACTAAACAGGAAGGGAAAGAGGACAACTGGTACAAAAGAAACCAATTATAAAAGGCAAAACTGATTAAAAAAAAACACATACTTTCCAACAGATCCAATTTTTCCCTTTAACATATCTTGGTCTTCTTTTTTCAGTGTTTGATATCCAGGTAAACTAAAATATTGTACATTTTTTTTTATTACATTAGGTCTTCGATAAAAAAAAGATTTTTTGCTAAGAATTAAGAAAAATAAACTTACTCTTCAGCTGATCCATTATATTGTAGCTTTTGTTTATTCTCAAGAAAACAATCAACATGATGCCATAAGGGAGCTGGACCATACCGCTGGTTTTCAGGGTCGTCATCCAATTTTGAAATACGTACTTCATTCTTTTAGGAACACAAGAGATTCAGGAAAACAAGTAGGGGGAAATAAAAATTTAAATCAAAAAGAATACATATTTAACAACTAATAAAAATAGTTGAACCTAACATTTAATTAGACACAGGAGAAAATCTCCTTACTTTTATCGCTTTGCGAGTAAAGAATTTTCTCCAGTAAGATGAGGGAAACAAGTGTCCATTGGATTATATATATGACATGTTTCAAGCAAGCCAGAATCAGTCTGAATTTTTAAAAAAAGGATCTTTATTCGATGAAATCTGTACAAGTTCTGACATTGAGAGGCAGAGAGAAAAAGAACGCCAAAGTGAAAAATCTAAGTGTTTTACCACTTAAGCCAGATGTGAGAAGTACCTCCAATTTTATGAGTGTACTTGAAAGTTAATGCTGACATACAGGGCTATGAAATATAATTATCGGGGATCAGAAATGTTTTGGTAGTTAGGCCATATGTTTCAGAGAAATAATTGGATGATTAATTTAATACTTGAAGATGTAATGAAAAATAAAAGTTAAGTGCTATATAGGGAATTTAATTTTAAATCTAATTTAATTATCCTTACATATACATATATATATCAATATGCTAGCTTGGTACTTACATACTATTGCAACCATGCCAACTTTTAAGAAAACTCACCAAGTTGGCAACCCCAATTTAGGCACTGAATCAGCAGCCATGTACTTCGTTTCATATTTCTCTATTCCCCACCATTCTAAGCCTAACTATTTATTTATATGGAAAGCTTAAATACTAAAATGTGAATCTGGGATGTACTGAACTTTTAAGCAATAAAATTTAATAAAAATTAGTTATTCGTTTTTTTAAATTAGTTATTTTTTAAAACAAATTATTGCTTATTTAAAATAATTGTAAAATCTGGCATATAACGTGCAATTTTAACACAAAAAATAAAATTGAAGCTTAAGGATGCCCATTACACACCAGGCATAAAAACGATAGCTTTAAAAATAACAAAAGAGACGAGCATGAAAATTTCTTTACTTCTATATGTATTGAAATGTTGTTTATTGAAAAGAAATGACTAGCCTTATGAACTATAAGAGAGTTGTAGTTGTAGAAAAAAAACTATTTTTTCAAAAGTCTGGGATAATACCTCGATATAAAATGACTTCAAAACATAAGAGCAATGCATACTAATATTTCAGATTTCTTCGTAAAAAAGGGGATGCGCTTTATATGGCAAATATACCCAAAAATTAAAAAATCAAGTTTGAAAGTATAGGTGTATGTTATAACACTGGATTTTACAGTACTTGTTGTTTACATACTGCAGTTTCCTGTATATAATCTGCGGATTGTGCGTTAAAAAGTTTCAAATTTTGTTGTGCATATTATACCCCGCCACGGATAATGTGATAAAAAACATTCTTCATCAGAAAAGCTTACAATAAAGTTCTGATAGAAATACCATTTATGTTTTATAAAATAAATAACAGATGGTGCTGAAAGCTTATGCGACTCAGCTAACATACTTCAGCTACAATCAGTTTCATTCAAGAATGAATTCGATTCCTCAGAAAGATATTACAGTTGCTAGCATAATTTTGCAATGCCTTGACCAGAGCTGTTTTGTCCTGAAAATATCCAAGTTCAAATATCGTCATATTGAAGCGAAAGCATATAAATTACAAAGCTGATTTTGAACTAAACGTTATAGAGAAGGCTACCGAAGTAGAAAATCAGGAAACTGCAAGATTGTTTAACGTTGAAGAATCAAATATTCAATTGTGGAGAAAAAACACAAGGCTAATTTTGAAAAATATAATCCAAAGCTTTTGAATTATGGACTAGATGAAGCACATCTTAATGAGAATATTAAAAATGCCCTGAAGTCCGCATCTGCAACTAATACATGCAAGATTGACAAAGAAATTACAGACTTTAGATGTCGGAATTGACATTTAAATTGAAAGTTCAGAAATAATGGGAACAATAAATGTCCGACAGAGAAAAGAATTAAAAAAAAATTTCTGTACAATTTATTACACATAATTTTAATCATATTGCATATATTTTTTATTAAATTTTATCTGACGCTACATTATTGTGGCAGTATATATTTTGGATTATTTGCCATAAAATATTAATACAGAAACTAGCAACAAAAGTAAAGTACAATATGTCATTTTGAAAAAAATCTTGAAGTATACATGAGAAACTTAATTCAATGATAAACAAATCTTTAAAAAATGGTGTTTTCTCCGTAATCAAAAAAGAAGGCATGTTCGAATTTTATTTAAAAAAAACAGTATGCTTTAAAAATTACTTTTCTTGGGAAGGATCAACAATAAGAAAGTAAGTGCTGTTGTTATATTTTTTATCTTAAATGTTAAATTTCTGTATTGTTACATGTATTTTCATTGCGCATCCATAAATGAATGAAATCCTAGGAGTTTACCCAAATGGTTAAAAAATGGTGAAAAAAAAAAAGAACTTAAAAAAAAACAGTATGCTTTAAAATTATTCAGTCGTTATAAATGAATTAAATCACATTTTTTCTTTGTCAATATAATTTTATCAACAAATTAAATGTTGTATACATAAAAAAACACATTAAAAACTAGGAAAAAAAAATTGAGATATTTCTGTTACTTAGAAATAAAATTGACATTTAGAACATTTGAAAATTCATCTACAAATGACATTTTAAGTGAATTTAATCTCATCAAAAGATAAAAAGAACTTTTAAAAATCCTCATCCTCAAGCATTAAATAAAATAAACAAATGTAAATTATAGACCTTTGAAAAAATTACAAACCTTTGTAATTTTTTCACCACAGCCTCTGCAAGTACTTTTATTAGATTTAGCATATTCAACAGAAAAATCTGAGTATCCTGAACTGCTGGAGCTGCCATTCTTTGCATCACCTTTACCACTGTCACCACCACCAGCTAAAAAAACCCATAATGATCCTTATTATTAAACACTTTACATTAAATAAAGTATAATTTCTATTATTCATGCCAAGTAAGTAATCTAAAAGAAAAAGAAAAAATACCTAGTAATTTCTTAACCTTTTCTTGATCTTCCCACCGTAGATTATTAAAATTTGCAATTTCTGATGTGCTTGTCAGTTTGTTTTTTTTCTTAAAAAAACATGCCAAATGATGCCACAGAGCCATTTTTCCATCATATAAATGTGACTAAAATACAAAAAAACTATCAAGTTAGTTTCTTTTCATTCATTTTCTCTTAAAAACATGAAGGAAAATTTTAGGCACTATTTTGTCTTAGTTCCGTATTGATTCAAGTAAAAACAATAAACTCATAAGAAATATATATTTATGTTACTTGAAAAAGAAATTACAAGAAAATCGTCAAACCAATTTTGATTACATACACTCGTAACTAAAAAAATTAAGGAATTTATCACATTGGAAATATTATTACTGTCTGCTACTGATGAATACCTTATGAGGATCATGATGTAAAATAAAGCAACTCATTCAAGTAAAACTTGCATTATCCTATATTGTCTAATAGGATACAACTAATAAAAGAGATGAATAATTTTTTTAATTCACAATGAAACAGCATTTTAAAATTTTTTTTGGAGAATTGACCTTTATAAAATTTGAAAAAAAAAAGATAAAGTAATGCTATTTTTGAATTTTTAATTAAGTTTACGATCAGACAAATTATTTAATTGTAACTCATTTCCTCCAGGAAAAGTATAAATAAATTATTACAAACTAGCTGGTACACCCGTTCTTTGCACAGGTGAATTGAAAAATTAAACAATACAGATTAAAGGATAAAAAGTTTTTAATGAATTAATTTTATGTAAAATGCATATTAAACAAAAAAAACATGTTTGTTAAATTTTAAGTCTTTAGATTTAATAGCTGATAAAAATGATTTTTTTAAAATTTATAAACGCCCTTAACTCTCTTGTGGGTCGATTTTTGAAAACACCTTCCTAAATTGATCTCTGCTCAGCAAAAGTAACACATCGTTACAAATTTTGTGTAATGAACACTTAAAATAATGCAAATAATTTATATCTAGAGGTGTAATACGTTAATATTACTTTCTGTTGTATTTATTTTATGTTAAAATTGTAATTTTCGCAAGCAATGCCGTTCCTTAAATTATAAAGGCGATTCAATGAAAACATAGCAATATGTTGGAGATAGAGTCAAGTTGACAATGAGGTGAATGGTGCAGAAGTTGATATGCTGTAGCACCACTTAGTGGAGCAAACAAAGATAGCACAAAAATCTTCTCCATAAAAAAATACATATACTGCCAATTTTCATAGTGATTGGTTGAACGGTGTTGGAGTGAAGCGAGGTCCAACATACATTTTTATAAATATAGATAAACAAATAGCATTAAGGAATCTTAAACTTCGGATCATTAAAATAGTTTATAGAAAATTTCCATGCAGTGAAAATCCTTTAACACAAAACTGAGGGAGTAGTTAAACATTAACTTGTGCTTCCTTATTGCCCATGAAATAAACTTGCAAAAATTTTGGTTGTGTATTGGTAGCAGGAAGAAAAGAGCCAATTGTGTGGTATATTTGCAATTGTATTGTGAAAAAAAGTTGGGTAAAATCCTTGCATTGAAACAATGTTATGCCCTCCAAAAGATGTCAAGTGGAATCATGTATTGTATTTTCTTATGTTTTTTAGAAAACAGCGACTCATCTGTTTCATAAGAGAAAAGTTCTTTAAGAGGTTCAACTAGCTCATCTATTGAAGGAAGGGCTACTTTTCCTCCCGAACAACACATGCCTGTAGATTCCTCTTTCCATTTAAGAGCACCGAAAAATCTGCATTCTTTATTAATCACTTCTATTTTTATAAGCTTGTGACTTTTGTAATCAAGAGTCTTGTCATACTCAAATGCAGTTTTATCGAATACCCCCAACGTGATTCTTGTGAATATTAGACATTGCTGTTGTGCCCTTACAGCGACAAAGTGTTTGTGAGAGATTCAGCTGCTTTCAATGGTTTCTGTATATCTTTGAGACGCCATGTAAGTTGCCGAGCTTGGGACAGTTCAGGTGTCTCAGCAGCTCTGTGAGTTGCTTCACACTCCGCCTGTTCAAGCCTTCGCAGTTCGGCTTGTGGAAACGTTTCGTTAAGTCTAGCTACTTTCATTGCTCGAGCTTTGGGAATGATTAGACACGTTTTTGCAGCATAATTCTTAGTAGGTACTTTTTCTACACTTCCAAAAAAAAAAAATACAGTACGGTAGTTATTATTTTTATACTTAAAAAATGCAATACCTGCCTATTTAATTAGAATTATAGTGTTAAATGTTTCAAATTTTTGTTTCCTCTGCCCTCTCACCCCTCATTTTTTCTTCTCAATCTTTAAACCTTATTTTTTTTCTTTCCCATAATATATTGCAGCTTCCTGGTTTTAACTCTTAGTCAACAATTTGAGTATACTTTAAAGTTAATTTCTTGTTTTTTTTCTTTTCTTTTAGCAAAAGTGATATTGATCTCCAAAAAAATAATCCTCTTTCCTATGCATTTCTTTTAAACTGAAGAACCAATTAAGAGAAAAAAATATCAACAGGAAGTGTTCATGTTAACTGAAAACATGTGATTAAAAACATTTTATTTTTTTAATATTTTTGTTTCCTGTCTTTCTCTTTTTTCTTCTTCTTTTGGTCTGTTTGGTGCATTTGTACTACTTACTGGACAATTACCCTTATATTTAGGACACTTCCCACAATACCTTTATAAATTATAGCCTATGTGTTATTCTGGTTTATAAGCTATATTATTGTAAAGTTTCATTAAAATCTATTCAATTCTTTTTGCATGAAAGAATAACAAGCATCCATACATACTAATATTATAAATGCGAAAGTTTGTAAGGATTACCAATATAATAATTAAGAATACAAACCCCAGACCAGTGGTCGCCAAACTTTTTGACCTTACAGACCAGTAAATTCATAATTTAAATCCTGCGGACTACTAGATTTTTTAAGTGTAAATATAATAGGTGTACAACTTTGCATCCGCCGTTTTGAATAGATGGCTGTAGCGGTAAGTGGTAGTCGAAATAAATATATTGTAGATGTCATTGAATAAGCTTAGGTATTTGTAAACATAACACCATCGAAATATTAGTCGATTTGTGTCTGCATCACAAAGTTATTCTCGATTAAACATGTCAGCTTACGAGCCAAATTCTCCTCATTTGCAGGAGGTTTTAATTTTCTGCTTTAATATGAAGAAATCTGCGGCTGAGGCTCATCGAATGCTCTCAAATACCTATGGTGAGGCCGCTATTAGTGAAAGAACGTGCCGAGAGTGGTTTCAACGCTTCAAGAAGGGTGATTTTGACGTCAAAGACCAGCATGGCGGTGGAAGAGAGAAGGTTTTCGAAGATGCAGAATTGGAGGCATTACTTGATCAAGACTCGTGTCAAACACAACAAGAATTGGCAGGATCATTGGGAGTGATGCAACAAGCCATTTCAAAACGCCTGAAAGTCATGGGAATGATTCAGAAACAAGGAAATTGGGTGCCGTACGAGTTGAAGCCGAGAGATGTTGAACGGTGTTTGTTTGCTTGTGAACAGCTGCTTGCAAGGCAAAGACGGAAGGGATTTCTGCATCGCATTGTGACTGGGGACGAAAAAAGGGGTTCGTTACGATAATCCCAAGCGCAGAAAATCATGGGGATATCCCGGCCATGCTCCCACGTCGACGGCCAAACCGAATATTCACGGTTCCAAGGTCATGCTCAGTATTTGGTGGGACCAGCTTGGCGTAGTGTATTATGAGTTGTTAAAATCGACTGAAACAATTACAGGCGATCGTTATCGAATGCAATTATTGCGTTTGAGCCGAACATTGAAAGACAAATGGCCGCAATACAACGAGAGACGTGATAAAGTGATTTTACAGCATGACAATGCTCGACCCCATGTTGCGAAAGTGGTCAAGACATACTTGGAAACGTTGAAATGGGAAGTCCTACCCCACCCGCTGTATTCTCCAGACCTTGCTCCCTCGGATTATCACTTGTTTCGATCAATGGCACACAGCCTGGCTGACCAGCACTTCCGGTCTTATGAAGTAAAAAATTGGATCGATTCATGGATCACTTCAAAAGATGACCAGTTTTTTCAACACGGGATTCGTACGTTGCCCGAAAGATGGGAGAAAGTAGTGGCCAGTGATGGACAATACTTTGAATCATAAATGTATAATCAGTTTTTTACAATAAAGCCTCGAATTTCGGAAAAAAACGGCGGAAGCAAAGTTGTACACATATTATTTATAAAAAATTCTTAATCTAAGAACATATAAAATGTAGCTAGTTAATAAAATGAAGCAATTAATTGTAATCAAATTGTGAAAGCTTTATTAATAAACCATAATAAAATAAACAAAACTGTAAAAACAACACAATTAAGAAATGGTTTAAGTATATAAAACTTGTAGCATTATAAATTCCTAGTATGATAGATGTTCCTGCTTAACTAAGTTTATGGATATTTGGATACAATGTTGTTACTGCAAGGCGAAGAACTGCATTTATTTCAAGCTGAGATCAGTACTGTGTTTGAAAAGGCCTTTTCACACATAAGTTGTGGTGAATTGAATCCGAATTTCCATCGCCTGTTCACTAAAAGGGTATTCACTTTTTATGGAAAGCCAAAACTGAGATCTTGATAAGAATGAATGAAGTTTAAATTTGAGAGTTTCATCAGGTCAATGAGGCTTTCATTTGGATGCATGCTTAAATTATTATCCTAAATTTTCAATGTGCATGGATCTATTACCCACATATAACGATGCAGCTACCGCAGTATGGCGTTTTTCTATGAAGTAGCGTTTTTATAACTTTTCACATATTACGATTTGAATTTTGTTTCAAGGCCTCTTAAAACAGTAAGTATATTCCACACATTTTTCTGGAGACCAGCGAAATTTTCTCATGGACCACCACTTCGGCGACCTCTGCACCAGACTGATTACCTGACCAAAACATCTGGGCCAATTAGTGACCAAGGTCATGAAAATTGAGAGGGGCACAGTAGGCCTTAGCCCTCATAGGCTATTGTGCCACTGAGTTTAGTTTAGCACACTTTTTTTAGCATGACAATATTAGGTTCACTCCTAGGAGAGCCCCCACCCTTGGCGCGAATTACTTTGGTTGGCAATAATTGCGCCGTCATGGTAACCGTCATGGTAACCTTGCATTTTAAATACAACATATGGCAACCCTAATTTTTTTACAACATAGAACCCTAACTTTTTCGTCATTTGTGGGCGCGCATTTCAAATTTCATTTTGTTGTTGGGCACCGGGTTGAAAGTATGGCTGCGCTTGTAAGTGAATACACGTTAGAATTTTTTACGTTATTGAATGCAAGAATTGATTGAATGGTGTATGAAAGAAGGATTAATTGCTTCAAGTTATGAATGTCCTAAATGTAATGAGCAAATGGGATTCAATGAACGAAAAAGAGTGTTGTTTTGGATGGATTTGAATGGAGATGTTGAAAAAAGGTGTGAATACGCATGATGTTTGCAGAAGTATAAGAAAGAATTCGTAGTTTTCCAATAGTAAGTTAATCGGCAATAAAACGTTTTCTCCGTAATCACACCAGCCACGCAGAAGGCATGTTCGACCATTACCTCGCTGAGTATTTATGGCGTCTCGCGATCACTCACTCAGCGACGAGACTTTCCAGAAATTTTTAAAAGCAGTTGTTACACTTTACCCTCCACTTGGGAAGGATCAACAATAAGAAAGTAAGTGCTGTTGTTATATTTTTTATCTGAAATGTTAAATTTCTGTATTGTTTACATGTATTTTCATTGCGCATCCATCTTATACTGCTATATTTACTTGTCACCGTTGTCGGGTTTGCTTGGCACCATTTCGTTTTCGCTTGGCGCTTTTTCCGGTTTGGCGCCAAGGGTGGGGGCTCTCCTAGGAGTTTACCCAATATTATCTTGCTACAAAAAATAAATTTTTTGATTTTCCATGTTCTTGCACAAAAATATTACATGTGTTTAAAAAAAAGGCAAATTGTCCAGGTACGTACAATCTGCATATCCTATGAAAATAAATTAAAAAATATTTTGTTAGTAAAAAGATTTTTTTACTTAGTAAAGTTTAGGGTAAAATCCTAGGAGGACCCACTGGTGTTTTTGGCGCCAAAAATTTTTCGCCAAAAAGCGCCAAATTGAAGGTTTTCAAAAAGGCATCAATGACTAAAAACTCTTGGGAAGCATATGTGTCAGCGGGGGGGGATGAAATGGGCGTTTCGCAAAGATGAAATCGAATAAATACGTTAAATTAATTATAAAAAGATAAAAACGGAGAAAGCAATGAAATTCATTTTAAAAAAGCATTCTAAAACCAGTGTGTAGAACATGATTAACGTTTTTAAAAAAGGACGAAAGGGGCGATTCCCAAAGATAAAATCAAAGAAATACATGAAATCAATCATTTTAAAAAATTTTAAAAGGCACTTACCTTACGCTTGCATTTCGTCATGTTCCGTTGGTGGATACACCCTTGCGATGGATGCAAGGAATTCATGAAAATTTTCATCCACCAACTTGTGACCGTTAGATCGTCATTCAACACGAACGCATTCATGCTCTTGCCAAACCAATATCTTGTCAAACGCAAGATAATAGTTATAGCAAGTTTGCTTTCGCTAAACCAAGTGCCCTTTCTCACACTCCGAACGAAGTCGTGGGGATTATCTTTCGACTGGCTGCGGCAACGCCATTCGTAGCCGTCAACCGTTCCCTTTCGCTCTTGCAAACGCATTTCTTTTTTTACACCTCGGACATTCATAACGAGAAGAAATTAAATTAGCTTTCATACACCATTCTAACGTCTCTTTCTTCCCCTTTGTGCCCAGGAGCACAAAGAAACCTGCCGTAGCCTCACTTTCAAGTAATTTCCTTTCACAAGCCATTCTTAACAAAAATCGGTGGAACCTTCTCAAGCGAAGACAAATGTCAAAAAGACGTTTTTTCGGAAAAGGCGAAAAACGTTGCACTTTTTTTAGGGTTGCCATTTTTTCAGTGATTTGAAAATCCAAATTTTTGGATGAAATGGAAGGGTTACCATATTGTAACCTTTATCGCTCAAAATTTGGCGACCAAAAGTGGGTCCTCCTAGGACTCAACCAAGTTTAGTTTAGTTTTTTTTGTTAGTAAAAACAAAATTTTAGCTCTGAAATAAAATTTGACAATTTTAATTTAGTGATCAAAATGTTTAGGACACTTAAGTTCATAACTTTTATCAAAATGGAGACTGTTATAATTGGGTGGAATACATGATGATGGTTAAATCCAGCGATACTCAGCCTGTGGCCCTCTGGGCTTTTCTAAGTGGCCCGCTCATGGTCCATTGCACTAAAAAATTCAATTATTTAAAAGCAATGAATTAAAATTTTAGCAGAAAATACAAATTGTAAGATTTTCTTTTCTATTTGTAACTGAAGCGGTCAGTAATCACAAATAACAGGAAATGAACTGGAGTAGTGACCATTTTATGAGTGAAACTGATTTTTAATTATAAACAAATAATACTGATTTCAGTCTGGAATTCAGTCAAAACTCCTCTTTGCTGCCATTCTGAATTTGATAAATATTAAAAATAAAAATAAAAGAGGCTTTGTCAAAAGAAAAAAAAATTATCAAACTGCATGGTAGCTTTGTTTGGCTCAAGTGTAATATAGGGGAGCCACATTGAATTTAGTGACTTTTTCTTCGGATTTGGCGATTTTTATCTAAATGTCATGGTGAGATATTGAATTCATTCTAAAATAAATAATAAATAATTCCGGAAAAAAGTACCTTGGTGACCGCTTTCAGTCACCAAAAGAAAGGACTGTGCCAAGTGCCCCCTCCCTATACTACTCTTGAACTATACACCCCCTATACTACACTTGGCTCAAGTGTAGTATAGTGGGTATGATAGTAGAATGTATACTACAAGGGTTTGGTAATGGATGAAAGGAAACTGAAGGTACCCCACAGCTCAGTAAGAATGCATAAAGTCGAAATTTTTTTATATGTATATGACAAATTAATTAATATATTATTAAAAGCCAAAAATGAGATCTGAAGTTTCGATCAATTTTCCACATTTTAAGTGTCCAATATTGCTTTGGTCTTATGTTTTTTCCATTAACATTCACGTTGTGGTGCGCATGAAATATATTACAAATGAAATAATTTTACATCCATTTCAGAAGGTGAAAACATTCAACTTTTTTATTTCCTTCACTTTTGGTTGTTCTTATTATATTTCTCAAGGTTGTTCTACTGTTGCTAAGGGAACTCACATTAAACCCCATAATCTGATCTTTTAATTGCCAAATACTACAGGATGAAAGATTACTAATCTGAACTTAAAAATATAGACAAATTATTTCTCTGACAAATAGAGCTAAATACACTACTCCCAACTAAGAGGAATAACATATTCAAGTTCATCTACCTTCCTTTTATCAATCAATACCTGTTACTACAGCACCATACTTTCCCTCCATCTGACCTAATTAGGAAAATGCATTCAAGATACCAAAATTATTAACCATCAAATCATTATTAGTCTAAATAAGGGAATGCAGACTTTTCTGAAAATAGAAGGGTAATTTCATTTCCAAATATAAGTGATTATTTCATTTACACATGCAAACATATTTTGGATACCGTCAGATACAATTTAATGACATACAAGTCAAGTAATGTTTATTCGGTGCTAATTTGACATTGGAGATTCTTCCAAAAAGTACACTTAACCAGGACTTTTACATTTATAAATAATCATGAATTTGAAAAGTCTATAAATTCATTTAAAAAGGAAAATATATAATTCAAAAGGTAAACATGTGTACAATGTTCATTAAAAATATAGGACATACCTGCACCATAATAGCCATACGCATAGCATCCTTTTCAATTTTCTCTTTGCATTTTTTACAGGATGCTCTCCCACTTTTGGCATACTCAATGGAAAAAGGTAAATCTTCGTTCATTGTGATAACAAATTAAAACTATCTTAACTTATACAAAAGAAGAAAATGTTCCCGCAAAAAATCGTATGTTGCCAGTCCAGATTGACAAGCAAACAATTAAACCGGAAGTCAACAATTATTAACCTCTAATTTTCGACTTATGAGATGAAGTTTTGATGGCACTATTTTTGAAATAGAATATTTTTTTGTAATTTTACATCAACTTATATTTGAAATATTTTTTCTAATTCAGAAAGATCTAAATTGCTCTATGATAAAATGAAACTTTTTAAAGAATGGTAATGGCAACCATCCATCTAGTAGACTTGCTTATAAACATACATTCATGTTATAGGAATGCCTGAGCACATGTCACTCTGCGGTAAATATCAGATAAAAAGTAAATAATATTCTTGTACTACGTAAAACTATAAGTAAATAAGTTACACCTAGACAGAAAGTTCGTGCGTCGTCGAGAAGTACTAGAGTCAAAATATAGTCATATTTTTACTTTTGAATTGTCAAAAATTATATTGGCTTTTGAAAAAAAATGCTTCGTTCATTACATACGTTCTTGAAAGATTCAAATTATTCCTTTATTTTTAATAAACGAAAATATCATATACATTCAAATTGCATTGGCATATTAGGCGCGCCATTTAGTAAGGGTCAGGTATGTGTAATTGTGTCCAAAATTATACTTGGTTAAATTCTTTGTTTTTCGTTAATTCGAGCGAATTTATCATAAAATAAAACCTGATATGATTTTTTGTAATTAAAATTATTTCAGTTTTCCATATATTTAGTAAAATTTTTGATAATCCTAATTGATTAGTCAGTACACATGTAAAAATTTTTTTAACACATTACTTAATAAGTGAATAAAGTTAATCTTTTTATTGAATAATGTATTAAATTTGCTAATTATTTGTTTTAAGCATATAAGAAATTCTTAGTCATCAAACCTTCAGATTATTCATAACCTTTGGGAAAATAACTTCTGCTTAGTGAAATATTTTATGATTAGCTGAAATAAGTCATTATGGAAGATCATCTGATCTTTCCGATTTGGTGATAAAATTAAATGTTGTCAACTTGATAGGATAAAGTGCCTAGATAGCAATTCTTTCCTTAGAATAAAAAAGTGTAACCTTCTAGAATAAAAAAAAATGTAATGTTGTTTTCCAATGGTCATTTCTAATAGTTTTCATTATTTTGTAAGCAACAGATTTTATAATAATGTTTGAACAGAGTTATTGTACTACTACTTTTTTAGTTTTACTGAATAAAAAAAGGTAAGAGAATGTACCGTCATAGAATTCTGAATACAGTTTTGATTGAATTCATGCTTGAAAATTGTGGCAAGAATGTGTTTAGGTGAATGAACCTATATATAATCCATGCTTTTGAATGGTGATTCTGCTAAAGAGTTACGAGAATCCTCGTGTCTCCAGATGGTAGAGAACATCTCTTCTAAATAAATGTGGTGCTTCTATTTTGAGTAATGTGGCTGATTATAATTAAATTACATGAATATTCTTAGCAATTTTAAAAATATCCACCATTTTTTTCTTTTTATAATAATTTAACATAAGGGTCCGGACCCCTCGAAGCCCTTGATTTTTTTTCGATTATTATTCTAAGTATATAGTAAGTAAAATTTAATTAAGTATTTGTTATTAATGATTAATTTTATTAATTAATGCCAATTATTTATTCAATAATTAGTTTTTTACTGTGTTTTGTTCCCGAAAATCAAAAGGAGCATGATACAAAAATGGTGAACTTTCGACCCCCCTTGAAAAATTCCTGTGTGTGCTACTGGTCATAATCTAAACATTGAGGGGTATTGTTTGTGCAAAGCTGGTGCTGGAGTTATTGGCTGTTGTGCACATGTTGACTGCCATCAGTCTGTAATAGGCAGCCGAATACAATAAAGTGTACAATGATTTCTGACAGTAGTAGCTGATGCTATATCTCTAAATCCAAAACAATGAGCCCATATGGTCTCAGTGCATGTCTGCAGCATTGCATGAAGGGCAAGCTGAAAAATCTTCTAAACTGAATCTGTACAGGTGTTTTATGAGGTTGTCAGGTCCAGTTGTAATTCTAAAGTTAGTGACACTAATCAGTCTTGGCAGGTCTCGAAGAATGGGACTTTTCGTTAAGGAACTCCACTTCTTTCCCTTTACTGAGTTCTGAATCTTCTCTGAAAAATGAGCCATAAATTTAGCATTAATAATTTTTTTGACATTTTGATAACAGACAGAAGGATCAAGTTGGGGGAATGTCAATTCCAGCCTTGACCATTGTGTCAGCAAACTCACTACCTCTGATTTCATAGTGACTTGGGATCTACTGTAAGGTGATATTGCGATCAGTATCTATCAAATATTTAATAAAAAATGCATCTTGAACAAAGAAACATTTTTATACAGTGAGAAATATGGTACTCAATATTTAACTAAAATTTTGCTCTTGTTTTTTTCTCTCTCCCCTCCAGTATTTTTTTTTTTTTTTTAATAATCATTTATAATGGGACAGTCGAATTTGCTGCCTGGTGAGAAAAAGCATATTTCTTCAAAAATATAGAGCATAAAAGTATGCATTTTATGTGATATTCTTCTTTCTAAATCATCAAATTTGGGAAAACACACGATAAAAAATTGCACGCCCTGATTATTAAAAGAAGAAAAGAAAAATAGTTTGAATTCTAGCATTGAAAAGATAAATATAAACTATATATTTTTTTCTAATAAAATTTCAAGTCGCTTAACAAAGGCTTTTTTACTTTTATTTATCAATAGCACAGTACTAATGAATAATTAAATTACAGATATAATTACCCTGATTTACTAAGTTGTTTGTGACTTGACAACTTTTTTTGGAGAAGATAATGAGTTTATATTATTATCGATAAAGAGAAAATATTTGTTCAAAAGATATTTTATATCAGTAATAACTAATTTTGTGTAGTATTTAACTAATTTAACTCTCTCTTTTTGTGTTGTGTCAAGATTAATAGTGATAAAGTGTTAAAATAATATTTTTAATTTTTTAAAGAACAAGGATGGCGTTGATAAAGCTCCTGATGCATTAAGGCATTTTGGTTTAATAAATCAGCTACAAGAATTAGGTAAAATTTTTAAAAAATATTTTATTACTTTGATTTGTATATATAATTATTTAAATCTGATTGCTTATTTTTATTTCTCTTAATATTTTAATATTTCTCTTCACGGTAAACTCCTAGGAGAGCCCCCACCCTTGGCTCCAAACCGGAAAAAGCGCCAAGCGAAAACGAAATGGCGCCAAGCAAACCCGACAACGGTGACAAGTAAATATAGCAGTATAAGATGGATGCACAATGAAAATATATGTAAACAATACAGAAATTTAACATTTAAGATAAAAAATATAACAGCACTTACTTTCTTATTGTTGATCCTTCCCAAGTGGAGGGTAAAGTGTAACAACTGCTTTTAAAAAATTCTGGAAAGTCTCGTCGCTGAGTGAGTGATCGCGAGAGCGCCGCCATAAATACTCAGCGAGGTAATGGTCGAACATGCCTTCTGCGTGGCTGGTGTGATTGCGGAGAAAACGTTTTATTGCCGACCATGTACCCACAATTGGATTGGTATGAGCACCGGTATCAGGATCTTTAAAACATACACTATGATTCACCTCCAAATGCTTAAAACCCTCATCTGACAAACATTTATACGCCTTCCAACAATCAGAAACAATTGTACTTTCAGGCAGGACCCATTCTTTAATCACACACAGCAATTCCTCTTTCGTCCGTCGTTCAACAACTCGAAAAAACATCTATTCGTTCCTCTTTCTATACCTTAATCCTAATTAATCCTTCTTTCATACACCATTCAATCAATTCTTTCTTGCCTCTAGCATTCAATAACGTAAAATTCTAACGTGTATTCACTTACAAGCGCAGCCATACTTTCAACCCGGTGCCCAACAACAAAATGAAATTTGAAATGCGCGCCCACAAATGACGAAAATTCTAGAAAAAGTTAGGGTTGCCATATGTTGTATTTAAAAGCAAGGTTACCATGACGGCGCAATTATCGTCAACCAAAGTAATTCGCGCCAAGGGTGGGGGCTCTCCTAGGAGTGAACCCTCTTCACTTGTTAAGCTTTTTTTTAATATTAGAATCCAAAGGCTCATTGGAATATATAAGTAAAAAAAAAAAAATTCATTCATAATCATTTGAATATTTTTATTAAAATGCATTTTTACAGTGCAATGCATGTATAAGCATGTGTGTTGAATAGTTTTATTTAAAACATCTGCATAATTTTGAATAACTTAGAGACTAATAAAGCTCTTAATTGTTTATTTCTCGCAAACAATTTATTAGAAATAATTTATTAACTTGTAACTTTTTTCAGCCTGATTTAGTGAAATATAACTTTTTGAAGAAGCCTACTCTTTGATAAAAATGCATATATGCTCCTAAAAACTTAGCAATTATTATTATATTATTTTAGTCTATTTAAATCCTATTGGACACTTTTGCAGTTTTCATTTTTTTATATGGCTGTACATTAAAGCTTTTTTAAAAATTGTGTAATGTGTAAATTATACAAGAAATTTTGTTGTTCCTGTTTAAAATGTTTTTAATCATTAAAAAATTGGAGATGATTTTTGAGGTCACCTTTATATTATGAAAAGTTTACATATTTGTTTGTGTTTTTTCTTTAACTACTCGAATTTCTCCATGAAATTGTGATGTTAAGAAAGTATTATTTTTTAAATGTAACAATACTTGTCAAAAGAGAATTACAATATTTTTTCTATACTTATTTAAAAAAAAAATTTTAATACTTTTTAGGTTTAGATGTGAAAGATTATGGAAATTTAAGATTTGAAAATAGTTTGAATTCAAGCAAAAATGAAAACTTATCTGTTGGTACAGCATGTCATAAGGTATAATTTTAGCTATCATAATAATTAATATGATATCATGATAATGATTAATTCTTTTAAAATTGAATGATTTTAGAAAATATTCCAGAATTTTTGTGGTTGAAAGTATTAAATCTGTCTTAAAAAGTGTAATTTTTAGAACCTTGGTTATGCTTTGATATATCGACTGTCATAGTATTCTTTAGGTTTCTGGCGTAAAAGGCTAATATTTATAAATGATTTATTATTTATAAGTATTACAAAATTCATATTTATACTGCTTTGCTATGAATTTCATTATAGTTGCACAAACTTGAAAAGAAAGGAAATTGCGAGGTTACTTATTGTTGGTAGTTAAAAATATTACTTATTGTTTTAGTTTAATAGCATGGATATTGTGTATATAAAATCTTTTTTTAGTTATCAGAAGCTGTGAAAAAAGTTCTTTTAGATAGAAGAAAATGTATCACTCTAGGTGGAGATCACAGTTTGGGTATCGGTACAGTTCATGGTCATGCACAAGTACATGACGTTTGTGTCCTGTGGGTTGATGCACATCCAGATATTAATACTTCTCATACTAGTCCATCAGGTAATTCTTAAAGCTTATATATTTACTTTTAAATGAATTATTTTTAAACAAAATTGATTAAAAAAAGTAAGGTAAGTTTCAAATGTTTATTTTAAAATTTACTATATTTTCGATGTTTTATTTTTAATCATGGTATTATTAAAAAACCATTCTTTTATTTAAAATGAATATTAAAACATATTTTATCAGTATGTTAGTATATTGTAATATATTATATTAATATTTAAAATTATTTAATATTATATATAGAAATAAAGTTTTTATAAGAAAAAACATGACTTTTTAAATACATTTAAACGCAAATTATGGACGAATCTAGACAACTGTATTGTTCATTATGTTTAGTTATTAGAGAATTTATAAACCTTTTTAAAATGACTTTAAAAAGATAATCCTTGAATTGCATAACCACCTTAAGTTATTCAACTTGTAACGTCGTGTGTAGCTATCCATCAATAATTAAGGATTACAGGCTAATATACAAATAAAAGCAA
Source organism: Trichonephila clavipes (assembly GCA_019973935.1). Taxonomy (NCBI): domain Eukaryota; kingdom Metazoa; phylum Arthropoda; class Arachnida; order Araneae; family Nephilidae; genus Trichonephila; species Trichonephila clavipes. The sequence goes on from BMAU01018218.1 coordinate 147,844, forward strand.
ACTTTATTTGCTAACAATTTGTTAATGAAGCAATATAAATTCAGATTATATGCCAAGCCGGTGTAGTCAGTTCATATTCCATTCTCAACGCCACCGGCGTTCATCGTCTTTTTTTCTCCAATTTCCGGACTCAGCCCTTTTCTTTCTCCATACAAGGCGGGCTCCTCTCTCTTCTTCCATCTCCTCTCCCTTCTCCTTCTGTCCGTTCTCTCTCTCCCCAACTCTCTTTCTTCTCTTTTTCCGTCCGTTCTCCCCGACTTTTCTTTCTGTCCTTCTTTTATCTTTTCTTTTCCCCTGAAAAAGAACCCTTTTAAACACCAGGGGTGTGTTCACAACACGCCCCTCGTTCCTTCTCATTGGTAGGTCACAAAAGTCTCTCTTGACCTCCCTCGTCCTATTTGCGCATAACATGCCAAAACACACCCGAGCCGTCTGGCCCAAGGCGCCATAGTTCCTTGTCGAACATCTGGACACACTTGTCCATCACGCCACCTGTTCTTAGTATCCCCTTCACACAACACTAGAAAAGACGACATGATTATTTTAAGATAGGCTTCGCCTATTGTCAATGGGGCGCCGAACTCTTAAGTCCATTATGGCGACCCGTCTGTCTGACTTCACTCCCTGAGTTCAGACAATAAACAATGGCCACGTGCACTGGTCATTCCTGGTGGATCGTAAAAATGCAGGGACAATCGATGACGTCGTACTTGTCCTTGACCAGCTGGTGAAACCATAAAACCTATTGTGAATCGAAAGATGGGAATTCACAACCATCGACGATGTCACAACTCCTTCCCCCTGAAAAGGTCCATTTCACTGGACTGCTCTGGCCTCAGTTTGGTTCAGTTCGTAACATTTCACACCAAAGGGTTGTCTTATCAATGAGACCGATAAGGACAGCAATCCAAGAAACACATACAATCACAAGTAAAATAAACAAATAAATCCAAAATTCTATAAAACTTACACTTTACAAAAAAAACTTAAATTCCGAAACTTGGACCATTTTTTCCATTTCATACAGTTACATCACACTTCAAAATTTAGGGTTTTAAAGAAATTAACTCAAATTATAATATTTCTATAATTCTAACACATCAATCGCTCATTCAATTGTCTTAAACATCTGTGAGCGTACACAGTCCTAAGAATTACTCATTCCCATCTACTTATTCCAACGATATTAAATAAACAAAATAAACATTTATAAATTCCAAGCTTTGCAAAAAAATATTAAAAACCAAATTTTTAAATTAAGAAGTTTAAACTAAGACTTTTTAAATTTAATTAAATTATGGCTATCAGTAAGCATGATCACAACCATCATAACAGGTTATTCACAATTCATGGTATTGTCTTCCATTACGTTAGTTATTGAGGAAACACTTTAATTGGGAATATAATTAACAAGCCTCAGTAGCTCATGCAATGAATTTTCTAAATCTACATTATGTCTACACGGAACAAACTTGCCCATGTCTCTAATTTACCTTTGGTCAGTCCGACTTCCGACCCAACCCTACTCAACCATTTTAACACAAAGTCTATTTTCTTTACACGGTTTTTCCAAATTTGTATCAGAATGTCTGTGTCGACCATTCGCGATACATCAATCTGCTCTAACAGCCTCAAAATCAGAGTCGTTAATTTACATCCATCATAAGCACAAAGAAACTTAAACCTTGATTTTTTAATAATGTACATGCCAACTGTCATAACGCATGTGGTGTGCTTCGGATAATTCGTCATTAGGGAACGATGGAAATACCACTTCCACAAATCCCGTACAGTGACGCACGATGCCGCATTGATCTTTTCTACCAAACTTTCCCTTTTTAACAGAAGATAAATCTTGGCTCGCGTCACCTGGTTCAAATTCCTATACTTTATACATTTGATACGCGGGTACGGGTACCGGTTCACTCTTTCTAACCAAACAACGGGCAGAGTACGGTTTGACTGCCCCATCCCGTTTACACCTAAATCTAAAAGATACTCTGTATCCTTTCGTAGTGAATTAATTGACATCTGGGATGAACAACAAGTTTTGATTCTAAATGGCTTTCCTGTAACCAAATTAATATCCTTCTGCCTTAAAACAATCGTCCCAGGATCTGGTAGAAACCTTTCTTTCTTTTTAGCGTTAATCATACTTAAGTAGCTACTCCGATCAGGCGGTAATTTAAAATACACTTGACTTTTCCTTAAATTACCCTGAAAACCAAAATCCATAAATAGCTTTACCAAATAGAGAGTTTCGAATCTATTCCTTCTGAGCTATTCTCCATAACCAAATTTGCCAATTCCGGCTTTCTACGGTACAATTTTATTAAATTAAGACGATAAATGGTACTGCGATCTCTTTTTCCGGGTAAATCTATCTCGAAAGTAAATTCTGAACCGATGTTAGACCTATTGTCCGTCTCTAACTTATCCTTATAAATCTCCCTTGGTTCTGAGAGAGGCAATCGCATTGCTAAACCGTCTTCCAAGCCTTTCCGCACATCTGCTTTACATGTGTTTTCTTTCCCCCCATTTAACTGCCCTGCTATCTTAGCCATTGTATGATTTCGAAAACTTTCCTGATTCATTGTTAACTGCTTTTCACAACTCATTAACGTCCCAAGGGTATATTTTTCCTCGCAGATGTTCTCACAAATCAATCCTTCAGGGTTTGCCACTCCCTTATCTCCTTTCAATTCAAAAGAGCCAACTCCAATGTTATCCGGATTTATTACCCGCTATGCACCCATCGCAACAGTTTTGACCCTTCCTTCACATAACCCAGCCTTCATTTTCACTTCACAATCACTATTTCTATACACGTTGAATTCTTTCCCTTTCCCAATCTTAAATAGATTATTCTTTTCTGTTCCTCTCCCTTCAGACGGGTGGGAAACGTTCGTCCATCTCACTGGGGGTTCACAATTCTCCTTTTCAAAATCACAAGACGTAGCGTTCTCCATGCTTTTATTAACTACCGGGTTAATTAAAGGCCTACACTTATTAACCGGTTCACTAACTTCTGTGGTACGATTTTCTGACAAAATACAACCATTTACGAGATCGTTAATCCTATTCCCTGCCTTCAATTTATTTTCATTTAACTTATTACTGAGTTGAGCTCTCAGTCTTTGTAACTCAAATTCCCTAATTAATTTACGTTCTTCATATTCTCTTGTCTCCCTCTCGCTTTCCCTGGTTTCCCGTTTTTCCGCCAAGATACCCTCCAACAAACATTTAACTGACTCTTCGTCATAGTATTTACTTTGACAGATTCTTTTCTTAAATTCTATCTTGGGTAAAGTAATATCAATTTCTACCCTTAATTCCTTCGCAACCTCTAACAATACGTCTTTTCTTTCTCTTAACAGAAACGCCATGATGCACTAATACACACAAAATCAAATTTAAACTTAATCGTTACAAAAATTTCACAAAGACTCAAGGTAACCTAACAATACACTAGACCTAGACTTAACTATATTTTACTCATATGCGCACATCTAAACAACACAATAAGCTACACATCAGTGTTCTCCAATTCAACAAATATAACTACCGTATACTAAATTTCACAAATCTATAACCACAACAATACCCTTCTCAATACTGTGTCAATAAAACAAGTATAACTACTGTATACTAAATTTCACAAATCTAAAACCACTACAATACTCTACACAATACTGTGCCAACAAAACAAGTATAACTACTGTATACTAAATTTCACAAATCTAAAACCACAACACTAATATTGCACATTTATACACTTCATACAAAACTTAAAATCCTTCTAGTCTCTTATTGTTTACTAAAACTTTACCTAGTCTTTATATTCCTTATTTAAAACATTTTACATACAAAAACAATACTCAGTTGCTGCCCCGAAAATCTCAATGAAAAGACTCACCTTCAAATTTATAGAAGACACACAGGAACACTCAGGAATTCTGGCACTTGCAAAATACAGGCGGGCACACTTCATCACTAGCAGGAACGGGAGACACTTGTATCCAGCACTTCTCACAGCTGGGGACACATCTCATAGCAACCAATTCGAAAAAACAGGCGAGCACACTTCATCACTAGCAGGAACGGGACACACTTGCATCCAGCACTTCTCACAGCTGGGAACTCCAGGAATTCGCAGTCATCCAACTCGTCTCATCACAAACGCACCCGGCTGGCATTTTTTTCTCTTCACTTAAAACAAAGGATTCGGGCATCTATTTACTTAAATGCCGGATCAACACCGCTGCCACCAATTTCATATATATATATTAGCTGTAACGTCGTATGTAGCTATCCATCAATAATTAAGGATTACAGGCTAATATACAAATAAAAGCAAACTTTATTTGCTAACAATTTGTTAATGAAGTAATATAAATTCAGATTATATGCCAAGCCGGTGTAGTCAGTTCATATTCCATTCTCGACGCCACCGGCGTTCATTGTCTTTTTTTCTCCAATTTCCGGACTCAGCCCTTTTCTTTCTCCATACAAGGCGGGCTCCTCTCTCTCATCTCCTTCCGTCTCTTCTCCCTTCTCCTTCCGTCCGTTCTCTCTCTCCCAGACTCTCTTTTTCCGTCCGTTCTCCCCGACTTTTCTTTCTGTCCTTCTTTTCTTATCTTTTCTTTTCCCCTGAAAAAGAACCCTTTTAAACACCAGGGGTGTGTTCACAACACGCCCCTCGTTCCTTCTCATTGGTAGGTCACAAAAGTCTCTCTTGACCTCCCTCGTCCTATTTGCGCATAACATGCCAAAACACACCCGAGCCGTCTGGCCCAAGGCGCCATAGTTCCTTGTCGAACATCTGGACACACTTGTCCATCACGCCACCTGTTCTTAGTATCCCCTTCACACAACACTAGAAAAGACGACATGATTATTTTAAGATAGGCTTCGCCTATTGTCAATGGGGCGCCGAACTCTTAAGTCCATTATGGCGACCCGTCTGTCTGACTTCACTCCCTGAGTTCAGACAATAAACAATGGCCACGTGCACTGGTCATTCCTGGTGGATCGTAAAAATGCAGGGACAATCGATGACGTCGTACTTGTCCTTGACCAGCTGGTGAAACCATAAAACCTATTGTGAATCGAAAGATGGGAATTCACAACCATCGACGATGTCACAAACTATTAAAATCGACTGACAAACTTTTTTTAAAGAAGCAAAGTAAGGTAGTCCTTAATCCTTAGTGGCAAAACAGCAAGAAATGTGAATTTCAATATTTTAAATGTAATGATAAGTTCTTTTATTATTTTTTACTGGTTTTTGTAATTTGTATGTATAAACTTGGATAAAACTGAGATGTAATGAGATAAATTTGAAAAATATAATTTTGCCATTTACCATTTAATACAACCATTTATTCCTAAAAAATATAAAATGTTTTTAGATAATTCTGGTTTTTCTTTACATTTGAATCTTTATAAATTTGAGTAAGGAGTGCATATACATTAATTATCTAGGAAAAATCAATTTATCTTGAACAAAACTAATTTTTTTAATGGTTTGATTTACTTCAAAAATCTTTCTTAACAATTTTTTTAGAAAATTTTTAGTACGACCTTTTTTCAGTTTAACTAAATAATCAGGGTTTATTCTCTAAATTTGTAATGAATTTTTTTTATTTAAGGTTTATTATTTCATATTAGCTCTATTTTGTTTTATTTAAAATATAATTTGAAAGGCATGTAATAACCTTTTTTCCCTCCTAAACAAATTATAAAATATATTTAATTCATTCTATACTAAATAAGTGAGACATATGAATAAAAAAAGCAATACTAATCCTAACTTTAGAGGCAATTATACCTTTCCAGAATAAATTTTGTCTATGTTTAATTGTATGCAATGCATTATTAATCAAACTCCAGTACTCATTTTTGTTTCATGAATTAATCTTCTAAGCAAAATATATATTATTTATATTTGAATAATTTATTTTTAGGGCATGTTCATGGAATGTCATGCTCATTCCTTATTAAAGAGCTTAAAAAATATAAAAACTATCTGCCAGATTTTGAATGGTTAAGCCCATGGTAAGCATAATCTCAGATTTAACTATTTTTAATGACTTTTAACAGTATTATTTCAAAATATTAACAAAATATAGAATTATATTTTATTATAAACTTAATTACACTTTTGTAACAGAACAAAAAAAAATAGATACATTTTCTGGTTTATTGCTGAAGTATTACTCTAATTCTGTATGAATATGTGTAATATCCACTTGTAGTGTTATGTGTAATATAATTTTATTTGTTGAATTTTAAAATATATTTTCATGTTTTACCTGTTCCCCTTTTTTTTTTTTGTTGTTGTTACTTAGCGAGACATTTGTTCAAAATTCTAATGTAAGATCTGTAAAGTTTTCCTAATTTTTATCTGATCTGAAATAATATTCTAGGCCTATATCTTTACATGGTTTATGTTTTAGAAACTTCATAGATCAAAATCAGATAATTTTTATAGACTTAAAATCAAATTTAGCTTCATTCATTGATTTATAGTTAATTTTAAAATATAAATGATTCGATTATTATTAAATACATTATAATTATTAAAATTTTTATAAAACATTTCTTCACCATTGTCATTGTTTCATTTTATTTCTTAAAAATTTATACAATATTTTTTAACAATTTTGTAATTTTTATGAATTTACTTGCAGTGTTAAGAAATCCAATATGGCATATATTGGTCTAAGGGATATTGATCCTCCTGAAAAGTAAGATAACCGAAAACTTATTTTATTTGTAAAACCGTAAAATTAAGATTGAAAAAATAATTTTATATTTTTCTTCAGGAAGTGTTTATAAAATTTTTATAAAAATAACTCTTAATCATTTGTTTTTCGTCGAATAAAATTAATTTATATATGTAAAAAATAAAATAATATACTACTGACCACATCAAAATTGTGGACTTTGTATTTTAACTATAAAATGTATTTTTTATAAAACTTAATCAGACTAGTAAAGGAATGGTACTTTTTAATCAAATTAAATTTCTTTAATATATTTTATTATAATAATTAATAATTGTGTGTTATTGTAAATTACACAGGTCTGCAAAAAAACTTTTTTTAAAATTGTTTTGGTTTTATTAACTGATCTTTATTTAGTTATTTGCGGTGATTTCAAAAATGACATGGGTTTTTTTCTATCACGTAAGGCTTGCCTACAAAATAAAGGTATAAAATTTGAAAAAGTACAAAAAACGAAAATTTTGGATTTGTTTTTATTATTTTAACATAAAGTAAAAGAAAGATAAACAAAGATAAATAACTTAAATAAGAATAATAGTGATATACATGTGTTGAAAATGCTATTATAAGTCTTTGTAAAAAAGGTTTTCTTTTCCCTTCGAAGCTTCTTTTAGTACTTTTTCGGCTGTGTTCTTGTGAATTTTTCCGTTTTAACATCCAACAGCTGTTGTTGTGGCTAATGCCACCTGTCTGACGTAGTCAGAACGAGGCCCACGAAATTCATCGTGGCATGGGCAAGAGGTACGCCTGTCGTTGGCCTTGAGCACCATACAGGTGACAGTGCGATTTAAGCTCGGAGAAACTCCCCGAAGGGACGATAGATGACGACACGACCTCTATCTCCACCTCCACAATTTCTGCAAGAACTGAAGGGGAGGGAAATATTCTCCAGTTCCTGCGCTCGTGAATAAGCCCACAAGACTATGGACCCACTGATTTAACGAGCACGTACTCCGTGTGCACTCGGAGGGTATTCGGTGACATCGAGCATCGAACCCAGGCCTTCCTGTCTGGAGTCCGATGCTCTAGCCACTAGGCTACCCACGGCCTATCCAACAGTAGTCTACCATAATGTTGACATTCCAACGACCTTGGTATCTGCGCTCCATTTCTTTTATATCCTGATGGAAACGTTTTCCTTGTTCCTCACTTACAGCCCCAAGATATTCTGGAAAGTAGTCCAGATGTGAGGGCGAATAGTCGAATGTATGATGGTTGGGTATGAAATGTCCTTCCTGTTTTTTAAATTGAAGCCTTGCACTGAACAAGAACAAAAATAACAGTCATCACTGTGATTTTTAAGCTCTCTCCAAATCATGGGTACTGCAAAACAAAATGACTTATTCTTACCTTGAAACCATTGTCTCAGTTCTTCAACACACACTACATGGGGCCCCAAGATTTATCTTGGTCCCCTAATTTAATACCAAAGTATGCAAAATACACCTTCTGAACAAAATTAGAAATGTTCCTTTGTTGCTTCTTGATGGTATAAGACCCACAAATATAACAGAAACAGTTAGGAGAGTTAACACATCCTCTAGTAGCCATTTCTTTTAAATACCGTAGCACAAAACTGTGTGATGTTTACACCACAGTGGCTAGCTCTACACTGAGTCACTGACTGCAATCAAGATCACGGCGCACGACACCTAGCAGCCAGTAGGATTGGGGAAGGGGCAGACAGAATGAGACATATCTCGTTCCAGTAGGAACTGTATTCCGAGTTTAGATTCATTGTCATAACAAATAAATAGAATAAAACTGTGTTTGTAAAAAACATACATTGTTTAATAACCTATTCACCATAAAAGATCCATAATTCAGACTAAATTCACCAATTATATAGGCTATGATATTGAAAAATCGTACGCATACTGAACCTGCAACCCTCTGAAAATAAGAAAATTTCAGATGAAATTTGTGACTTATCTAAGGGAGATGGAATTTTTTCACTATTTTTCCCGTAATCAGCACAAAAAATATAGTTAAACCCACTAGTTGAATATACAACAATTTTTTCATCGCAGACCTGTGTTATTTATAGAATAAATAATAATGTTGAGAAAACATTGGAAATATGTTTGTTTATTCTAATGATCATTATGTGACGCCAAAATATTGTTCATATAAAATATAGTATTTTATATACAAATTTGGGAGAAACGAAAAGTAGTTATTTATGCAATTTAGAATTAAGTTATATTGTTGAATTTGTTTCAAAAGTGACATAATCATTAAGTCTTATATATAATATGCATACTGCATGTTTAATCTCAAATTGAATACTAATTTTCTTATGTTAGCATGAGATTTTTAAACCTTATTTGTATTTAATTTTTTTTATACTGTAGATTAATTTTAACCAAGGAAGAAATTCTTCATTTTACCATGCGTGATATTGATAAATTAGGAATCTTTGAAGTAATTCACCGTGCCTTAGAAGCAATAAATCCTAAGTAAGTGTCTTTTAATAAGCATTTTTTTCTTTCATAAAGTAAAATGTAGATTTCCTGTAAAAATATTCTAATAGATTATTTAGACTTCAATTTATATTTTATTATGAATTTTTTCTATCAATTTCATAGAATTTAATGCATTATTTTCAATAAAATATATTGATTTATGTAATAAATTCTCTTTGCATCTTTTCTTATGAATAGAAATTTCAGTAGAATGCTAACATGTATCATCAAAATAATCTAAAAAATATGTAATGAAATCAAATTTATTGGATATAAACTGTTTAGAATATTTAATTTACTTAGTTTTACAGTGTATTTTTATGACACTGTACAAAGCAATAAATTTAGAGAACTGATTGAACCAACATTGAAATACAATTTCTAAATAAGATATCCGCCACATAACTTTCCTTTAATACAGAACTTGAGATGTTTTTTTTCTTCTGTATCATTTGATTGCAGTTAAATGATAATCATTTGCATATCTCAGCATCTTCCTTCCATGAGAATTATAGGGAATCATCCTTCCTTTAAGTTGCTGTCTTTTAATGGCCAGTAGTGTACTTTCCTTTGTATTCTACGTATTTATTCAAAGCCTTGTAAAATAAAAGAAAATTCATGTGATGTTATTTATCTTATTTAAAAATTATGTAATAAAACTATTTATAAGCAATACTTAAAATATTTGATACTGGCTTAAAAATTTGTATAATATTTTACTTCATTGGACTGGTGCCTTTTTCAATTCCTACTATTAGCTGACACGCTCCATATATTTATATCTTAGTGGAATTTTCAATCGTTAATAAAATACATTATGAAGTGCTCAGTTGAGCTGAAGTTTTATGTACACTATATTATTTTGGATGACAATGCAGTAATTTAATTATAATTAATAAAAATTAATTGATTAAAACTAATTATTCAAAGAATTACAAATACAGCCACATTGTCATCATTTCTGGTAACTTATGTCAAAACTTGAAAAGGTTTTTTTCTCGCATTTTATTAGCGCTTATTTGAGCTGAAATTTTCTATACACTTTTTTTTTTGGTAAAAATACGATAATTTAATTATAATTAATTGACTGAAGCTAATTATTTAAAGAATTATTGATGCAGCCAAGTTGGTTTCATTTTTAGCGACTTGGATAAAAACTTTCTAAGATTTTTTTTTTCTCACGTTTTAAAGCATTCAGTTGAACTGAAATTTTATATACATGATGACAATACAATACTTTAATGATAATTAATTACCATTTAATGTTATGATTCTGTCCTATGTATACACATATTTATATTGATTGTAACTATCGTATTTTCTTGCATATAATACGCGGATGTGTTAAAAAAGTTTCAAATTTCGTTGTGCGTATTATACGCCACTGCGGATTATCTGAGAAAAAACATTCTCCATCACAAAAGCTAACAATAAACTTTTGAAAGAAATGCCATTTATGTTTTATAAAATAAATAATAGATGGCACTTTCATGACTCTGATGACGTATTTCAGCCATAACTAGTTTTTGTCCAATTACATTCAAAAATGAATTCGATTCCTCGAAAGGAAAAAACAGTTATTGGTCACTGGCGCCATTTCCAATTTTCTATTCACTAGAGCTATTACGTCCTTTGAAAGTTTTCATCATGTTGAAGTGAAAGCGTCAAGTTACACTGCAAACTTCAAGTTAAAAGTTATAGAGAAGGCTACCGGAAATTGGGAAGCTGCAAGGTTTTTAAACGTTGACGAATTGAATATTCGTTTGTGGAGAAAAACAAGACCAACTTCGAAAATTGTGATCGAAGTGGAAAACCTCACTGGCCAGAATTAGAGGGAGAAATAAATAAATGGATTTTAAAAGAGACAATGGTCGAAACAACTCGATCTTAGTTTTTTTGCTGTTAACTTGCTAAATTAAAAAAAAAAAGATTTTTTTCCTCATGGAATGTTTTGTTTTACAACTCAAAACATAGATGGCAGTAGCAAAGAATTTTTTTTTTTTTTGTTTTATTGAGATTATCGTAAAAAATATTATCATATTTAAAAAGACATTTCATAATAAATTTTTTTTTCTGTACTATTGCTTACTTCTATTTTTAATTATATTGTGTATTTTTTATCTTATATGACACTCCTTATTGGCAGTTTATATTTTGTATTATTCACTGTAAAAACTGTCGAGGATTATACGTTTTTTTTAACTCGAAAAAAAAAGGCTTTGCGGATAATACGACACTGCGGATTATATACAGGAAAATACAGTATTTAATAAAAAGTAGCTAAAATAAAATTTTTCTTTGTTGATCTAAGTAGGAATTGACTTACATTTTTTTTTTTAGAGGAAAGTTATCTCTTCATGTTAGTTTTGATATAGATAGCATTGACAAAATGCTAACTCCTAGTACAGGGACTCCAGGTCAGTATTTTTATTTATACAAAGAGGTGATTAAAAAATTGAGTAAAACACATTTCAGTTTTGAATATTCTTGTTTACATTACATGTAGTTTTTGAAATGATAAAAATAAACTGCAGAATTAAAACCAATCAATGATAAATTTGTACTTGTTGTAATTTAACATGCAATTGTTATGGTTTTCTAGTAATTACAGCCCCTGGTGGGCCTTCTCCAAAACATTTTTCCACGCTGTTTTTCTTGTCATCAGTTCCATGCCCTTATGATCTTGGAATCAATGTTAATGGAGTCCAGTTATCGAAGTCTTGGTCATCCTCTAGTTCTACTACCCATAGGTTTAGGTTTGAGGATCTTATATGTTGGACTATAAGCGTCCAACATGCCTTGACAATAAAGTTCTACTTAATTTGATGAATTTTATTACATCAATGTCCTTATAATTTTTGCAAATTTCGGCATTTGTTCTTTAAAAATCACCCACTTTAATTTCACCAAAACTGGTTCTTAGTATCTTTCTCTCTCAAGTGGCAATATTGGCTTCTTTCTTGGAGAGTCCATCTCTCTTTATGTTAGATGATCTAAAAACAATTTAAATATCTATTTGTTGACAAGAGTATAGGCTTCATAACTTCATTTATTTATAACTGCCTTAATTATTACCATTTAAGAATGTATAAAGTATACACAGAAAATTAATTTTTATAAAGTGTCTTATTCCTTTAAATATGTTTTATTTCTTACATTAACAAGATATATACTAATATTTATTTAATGAATATTATTTCAGTGATTGGAGGATTAACAGTAAGAGAAGCATTAAGTATTGCAGAAGAAATTTCCAGTTTAGGTAAAACAAATTCTTTAAAATATCTGTGAAGAGGTTAAGAAAAGAAAATATACGTAGCAATTAACAAATAATTTTAACATATATATATTTCATCTAAGTAATTAGAATTACATTTCAAAACAGCATACTTAGATTTCTACTTCAGAATTTTGCTCACAGTTATTAAGACGAGTATTATTATAAACTTTGAATATATTATATTTTTCACGTAAATATCTATTTCCAATTTAGATTTAATGAATTCCTTAAATGTGTGTGAGAATAAATTATGTAATGTCTCATTTACTTATAGGATATTTTATTGAGTTCAGATTTTTTTTTTTAGATTTAAATAAAAACAATTGCATTTTTTTCTAGCTAAGTTCCAACTCTAAATTACATATAATTTTTTGAAAAAAAATATAGTAAAACGAATCAAATTTAAAATGACTGTAAACATAATTCCAGTTCAAAGAATGTGTTTGAGAGAAGAGCAAGAAATTTCATAAATGTACTAGATTTTGATAAAGTTAACATATCTTACTTTCCAAAGGAACTGAATTTTCTTTGTATAACTTTAAAAAAAAATGAAAGCTGTTATTAAACCAATTTTACTACCAATCACCAATATCCGAAGATCACAACTATAATCGATAACTAAATTTCATTCTCCATTTCTCCTATTAAATCATTTTTTTTCTATTCCAGAATCTTTTCGATGTCTTGACTTAGTTGAAATCAATCCAATACTAGGAAGTAAAGAACAAGTAGAAAATACCCTCAATATAGGTCTACTTGTTTTAAAAACTTTCCTGGGTTATTCTAGACATGGCAGCATACCTAAAAATATCCAGGAAATTCCTGCAGCTTAGCAGTTTTTATTATACTGTGTATCTGTAAAGTTCATTTTAAAACGAATTTATGCATTTATCTACTAATGTTATTTTTTTAAAAAAATAAAAGGCTTTTTGGTTCTGTTCATAGATTTCTTTATTATATAAATTTATTTACTGTTGAAAAACATAATGCGAGGATAAAAGAGTTCTATGTTATAGTATAAGAAAATTGAATTTTTATTCAAAGATATAGCATATTAAAACCAAATATATTTTAACTCTTATCTGTATAGAAGAGGTCTGTGTATTTTGTTTTAATATAAATCTAAGCACAATTAAGATTTTTAACTAGTTAAAAAAAATTCATGTATACAAAAAGAATTTTACAAATTAAATTCATTTGCTTTAAAAGATCACTAAGTTTTATTGAATCATTTAAACAACTTTCTTGAAACTCAATACACTAAGAAATAACAAGTATCTGCACTTGTTCATTTAAATAATTTGAGAAAAAAATTATTTCTGTTCGTAATAAATACATAATATGAGCAAATAAAATCAAAAATGATTAATTTCTTTACACTCAAAATTTACTACGTTGAAAAAGTAAGTGCTTAAAATATCGGGTTAGAGGGAAAGTTCTGTCGTATTTTAAAGAAAACATTTGAAGTCATTTATAAAAATATGTTTAATATTAATCAATTATATATGATCCGTTATCTGTTACAACTTGTTGCCATTGTAGAAGTTCTCGTCCTTGGAGTTAAAATAGCCACCAACTGCCTTAGAAACACTTTCAAAAGACTTGAATTTTTTTCCCGTTAGACAATTTTGCATAGATCTGAACAGGTAATAATCAGATGGTGCAATGTCAGGTGAATATGGTGGGTGACCAAGGACTTTCCATCCTAACGCATTCAGTTTTTGGTGAGTCACCATTGCAGTATGCGTTCAAGCATTGTTGTGGTGGAACACTGTTCCTTTTCTGGATGCTAATGCTGGCCTTTTTTGTTTGATAACTGCATTCAATTTATCCAGCTGATTGCAGTACAGATCGGCGTTAATGGTTTTTCCTTGTTTCAGCAACTCGTAGTACACAAGACCTTTCCTGTCAAATCACAAAAAAAGCAGTACTTTTCGTTGATGGATAATTGGTTTTGGAAATGTTGCTGATGATGTTCCTGGTTTGCAGTATGATTTTTTTCTCTTTATATTCTCATAAAGAATCCACTTTTCATCTCCAGTAATCAGCTTGTCAAAAAACGGCTCCACATTGTGTCTAATCAGATATGATGAACATATTCTTACACAATCAAATTCTTTTTCGTTAATTCATGTGGAACCCAAACACTTTGCTTTAACACAAAACCAAAAGATTTAATGTAATCTCCAACAGTTGTATGATGAATGCCAAACTCTTTTGCAATTTCTTGACTTGTTAAATGTGGATTATTTTCCAACATGGATCGCAAAACAATATCCATCTTGGATGGTCGTCCAGATCGATCACTTTCTTGGGAGGCTCAGATCCCCGGAACGAAATTTGCTAAACCATCTTTAACAAGTATGGACATTTACAATATCTTTTCCAAATACCACACATACAACCAATGCATTGCTTCCTTTTTGGAATTCATACAAAATGCAGTGTCGTAAATGCACTTTATCTACTGAAATGTTTTTCATTTTAAATATCACAAGTAAATGATGAACGGTAAAAAAGGACTCCTTTAATATTATACAACAGCTAAAAAAACAAACAAGAAAATCCGAATTACTCACTAGCCAGATGTTTTATTTACAAGAAAAATCACCTGCCTATTTAAAATACGACAGAACTTTCCCTCCAACCCAATAAAACCATATTTTCTTTTTCATTCGGTTAAAAAAAAATTCTTAGATAAACAAAAATATTTTTTTCGAAGCATTTATATATATATGTTCAACTGAGTTTTAAGGAATGTTTAAAAATACTTGGAATTCATTACTAAAACTTAAAATGTGAAAAAAATTCATGCACACTAATAAGAAAATAGGAAACTTTTTTCCTTTTTATTTCCTACAAAAGTGTACATAATGTACTTTACAAGTCGCATAGAAATAACTTTTTGGAAGTGATTATCTACAAAAGTCTACATGCAAAGCACAGCAGTAAAGTTGCTCTTTGAATTTGTTTCTGCAAGAAACTTAGAAAAATATAACATATTTTTTTAACGAGGCCCATAACAATAACCAATATAGACAATATAAAAATTCCTCAACAAGTGATAGATATATGCTTAAAAAATCATAAAAATTATAATGATTGTAACATACAATTTCATCCGCCTACAGCCAAGCTTCCAGAATAATGAATATTGTAAATATTTTTAAAAATAGAAATTCTATTTAAAAGCATATAATGCAAATAAAAAAAAATTCATATTGAATTTTAATTGATTTCAGAAGAAAAAACAATTTTCGTTGTTTTAGGATTTGTTTTGATTTGAATCAGTTTGATTAAAAATTGAATAAATCTTTTCTAATCTTGAAATTTATCTAATGCTGTGCACTAGGTAAGTGAACTAAAAAAAGGAATTAAAGATGGGCTGTAGGGGAAGCAGGAAGTCAATCTTGGCAAACTGACAAGGCTTCTTCACGCTCCTGTAGAAGTTCATCGCCAGTAACCTTCATTTTACCCTGAGAGAAATCGCTGATTTGTAAACCTTGAACAATTTTCCACTTGTGATCAGATCCAATGGTCACAGGAAAACTGTAAATAACATCTGGAGGAGTGCCGTATGATCCATCAGAAATAACTCCCATGGAGACGAATTTTCCCTGAAAAGAAAAATCAATTTTAATACTCTGCACAACATTTTTTTTACAAAATTTTCTTCTGTATGTAGCATTCAATTAGATGCACATTTTTGTATTAATATAGTTCAGATAGTCTTTTGTACAACTGAAAGATAAAATCCAGGTTTTGGGTTTAAAAAAAATTGTACCATATCTAACATAAAATCTGGCGTATAATGCGAACTTTAAACACAAAATTTAAAGGTGAATGTTATACGCTGGGTATGAATATGAGAGTTTTAAGAATACTGAAACGAGTTGAGCATAAAAAAGTTTTACTTCAATATATATTGTAATGTCTATCTAAAAGAAACAATATTTCTTATGAACATGAAGGTTTGCAGTTCAAGAAATATATTATCTTTTCTAAAGCTTTTGATATAATGTCTTGAATAAATTACTTCAAAACAAAACTGCAAACGTATATCTAGGGAAATTTGGAAAAAAGAGGGTGCGTATTATATGACGAATATACCTAAAAATAAAAAAATACAGCTTGAAAGTATAGGCGAACACTATACGTGCTGGATTATATAATATATTAATTTACAGGGATTAAATTTAACTTTACTTTCCTCGAAGTTATCGCAAAATATTGCATTAGCAGTTTCAATTTAATTTATACATTCACAATGGTAAAATACATAATGTATTTAACTATAAAATGGTAAATAGTTGCACAAGAGAGAAATCAATATACTACTGGCATGATATGTATAAAATCAAAGGGAAAAAATACATGGAACATAATAGTTCAGATTCATTTTAATCATCCACACTCATCAGTCGTAAGAAATAACTGATCAATTGTGTTATCTTTCTTTAGCTTTAATCTCCTGGACATTTTAACAGATGATGCTTTAAATGTAACCAGTAATGTTTTTTTTATGTGCACTCCTAACTCAATTTTTTTATTTACAATTAGTAATTTGTTTTTAAATAGCTATTTAGATTAGATAATTTAAGTATTCCATGTAGTTTGAACTACAAAACAATGCACTATATATTCCAGTTATGCATCAATGTACTCAAATTAATCTCTATTAGAGTTGTATTAAACACGATCAGTACAACATATTCAATAAAGGTTAACTTAAGAGTATACTGATACAAAATAAAATATGATTTACCTCTGGGGTGCCTGTAAACCAATCCCTCATGTGATCACAGGCAGCTTTAGCTGCAGACATGGCACTTGAGAGTTTTCTTGCAGCAATTACAGCAGCTCCCCTCTTTTGAACTGTCTGCAACAGATATGTAAAGAGATGTCAATGAATAATTTCAACCTAAATTTATTACAATACTTTTTTAAAGGGTTTTAAAAATATACAGAAAAATTTTAGGATTGATTTGGCAAAATAGGAATTTTATTTTTTCAGTAAAGAATACATTCACTGGTATCTGTGAATATATTATTTCATAAATCAGTGAATATATAATTATACTGATATATCACATGCAAAATAAAATAATTTTAGAATTTTAAAGGAAAAATATAGAAAAATTTTAAATGGCAAACTAATGTCGAAAGAAGTTGAGCCATATGTAACAATTTTTTCTATTGGTTTTTCGAAATTTCGAGCGTATGAACAAATTACTAAGTCTTTTTATAAAACAAAAGATAATTTCATCAAAAATGAATTATTACAAGCCATTAGAAAAACATTTCTCAAAACATTGGGGAAAATTAGGACAATACATATTTAAAAATAGTTTTTCTACAATGAATTTGGTTTTATGACTGCCTTTCCCAATGAATGTGCTTTTACTGGTAAAAAAAAATTGGCTACTTAAAAGAAATGAACAATTTAAAATAATTTGTTTGCAAGATATGTTTATTTTATCAAATGGAATAACTTTTTATATTAATTTAAAAGCAATTTATCCATTTAGCGTTAACAAGTGTCCTGAAAACATTTAATTATTATATCATACATTTCTTTGAAAACTTCATTTAATTGTCAAATAATTACAGAAATAAAATCTCCTTGTAAATAGGCGTCATCTTTAACAGCATCAGGAACACTGGTTACAGAACCATTGATATTAACAACTGCATTGGAAACATCAGGGTATTGTGTTGAAGAATGATTTCCCCAGATAATGATATTTGCAACATTGCTAACATTTACTTTGAGCAGATTTGCTATCTGTAAGAATAGAAAATTAACAATTAATGGATTGTATTTCATCGATTTATAACTATATAGAATAATATTTCAATGATGGAACATAGTAAAAGTAATAAAACAGACTTACTTGAGAAGAAGCTCTATTTTGATCAAGTCTTGTCATTGCAGTGAAGTTTTCTTTGGGTATGGATGGGGCATATTTACTGCAAATTAAAGCATTGGTATTTGCTGGATTTCCAACAACCAAAACCTAAATGATAGAAAGAACTTGTGAAACATTTTAATTTTTGAATTGGCAAGGAAAGATATACCCAACTCTTTTTTAAACAATAGATATGTTTCTTAGAAAATTGTGCAACAACAACAAATGAGTAAAAAAATACATGCAACATAGGTAAATTTGGTAGTATGTTCCATAACTTAAAAATATCGTGTAAGATGAAAAAAGTAATATGAAATCTGTTGCATATTTATAAAACCAAAACAATTCATTATTGACACAAAAAAAATTAAAAACTGTTTGGCATGTTGCTAAAACCTTTGCCACCAATTGAATTTGACTGTTATAATTTCAAAACACAGCTGTATTTTTTAGGCTTTTGATGTATGATAGCAAAATTCTTTTCCAACGAACATTTAAAGTCGATTTGCACAATTATTTGATGGCAAAAGAAGCATGTGTAACACAATCCATAATTTTAAACTTTCTCCATGCTTCCACAACAATAAAATTCTTTCTTCCACCCAGTTTCAAATCTGTTTAAATATTTACTTCATGTAGTACATTTTAAATGCTGCTATATCCTGATTGTACCACTTGATTATATTAATTTCACCATCACATCAAAAGAAAAACTTTAATTTGAACATCAACTTTAAGAACTTTATTGAGATTATTTGTTGCATCCTATGAACTGAACACTTTAAACGAAAAATACAATTATATTGAAGAATGAAATACTGTGCTGAAGTTAAAGCACAAAATAAAGAAAAAAAAAAAATTTATCAAAAAATTTGTGTATTCCCCGTAACTCGAGATTACAAAGTAAATAAACCATGAAGTAAATGCAGTCACTTGTACCTGTGTGGGCATAAACGGGGTGAGTGAGTGAATATTAACGTTACACTGTTCAGCTACACAAGGGCTTTTGGCGACAGACCACATAATTTTGAACCATGGTCAAGTGACGTGGACGACACCTGAGCTGGCAACCCCCCTCTCCTAACTACCATACCAACGGCAGGAAGTTTCAGCTCTCGACAGATTTAACGTGCATCGCTACCCTACACGGCGGGTCTTTAGTGGTACTGGGCTCGAACTCATAACATGCCTGCCATGATCCCATACCTTGAACACTGGACTACCACAGCCCATGTGGGCATAAACGGACTGTGTCTTCTAATTACATTGTCAAAATTAGAATTGAAGAAACCTTTTAATGGAATTCATGCTAGAGCAAAAAATTCAATTCAATCAAAATACCACTTTCAATTTTATATATAATAGGAGAAAAAAAATCTCATTTTTTAATAGAAAGTAAAAACTATCAGCCAGAGCTCTAGTTAGTAATTATCATAATTAAAGTTATATTACAGCAACATGATATATCTCATTTTCTAAATTTCTTACTATACCACTTGATTTTAAGATTCAATAAAAAAAATTTTACAAAGCAGTTTTTCTTTCACAAAACAGTCCTAAAAATATTTAAATCTTGAAAAATAAAAAACTTCTTAACTATAAAGATCACACATTTAGGTAGCCCCTCCTCCAGATAATACATCACTAATTTTACCATGTTTTTCTTAGTTCCTAAAAGTAAAATGTCATCAAATCCAATATTTTTTTAAGTAATTTCAGTTGAGTAAATTTAAAAAATTTTTCTATAAAAAAATAAATTACAAGAAATCTTAAAATCTAATTTTAATGAAAACTAAGCATACGTACTAATTATTTACATAACAATACCTTAACATCTTTCTTGGCAAACCCATCTAATGCCTTGCCCTGGCTTTTGAAAATTTTTACATTGGCAGCTAACAAGTCTTTGCGCTCCATTCCTTCCCGACGTGGCATAGCTCCCACCAGAAAAGCTGCATCAATATCAGAAAAAGCTGTCTTTTCATCAGCAGTGGCTATAATTTCTGGAAAATAAATGAGACAAAAAACATCAAAACCAACAAACAGTACTGACTAAAAATAAAGTAATTCTAATAAAGTTTAATCAATTTGCTAGTATCTTTCCTCAAAAAAAAAAATGCTTACATATTTAATTTTTAAGCTTCTCATTTATAAAATTTTAAACAGTAACAAATTTTGTTTTCACATAAAACTCTTTTTTTTGTGACACTATATTCAATTTCTTTAGATCTTATTGTTTCAATTTTAATTTCAGATATAAATGCTGCCTTTTTTTCATATATATGCAGAACTATATTACAATTATATTTTATTCACATACCAGAACTCATTTTAAAGCATTTTATTTCATCAATATTTTCAATATTTATCAAATTATATAAAATTAATTTTATATTACTTTAAATATAGGATAAACATAAATTCCATAGTTTTAAACAAGTCTTGCAGTAGATTTTAAAAATTAATCAGTTTACACTAAATAATAATTTCGAAATCATAGGACCTAAGAAATGTATACATAGGAAAAGTAAACATAACATTATAATTTTATATATACTTTCAAAAAATTTCTACTAAAAATAACCAATAAAAGCTGCACAATAGCCTATTTCACCTCTTACTGGAATATTTACAACACTTATTTTAAGAATAAAAATGAAGCCTAATGTTAAAAAAAGTTCCACACTTTTTTTCTTCTTCAAATTGAAACACTCCAATATTGATAATACATTATGATTCTACTATATCGAGTAAAGAATAGGGTTTTATCTTACACTGAACACATGTTTGAATTACACCACATTTGTCTGCATAAGATGTTCTTCAATGTCACCTTTATTATAATGATAAATAAAATTAAAAGTTAATTTTACTTTTACATAATAAATTTTTTTAAACATTACATTAAAATTGTTAAGGACAAAATACAATAAATGCAAGAGTGATACATATATTTTGAAACTACATAAATTTTTCAATTTTAGAACATTTCCTTTCACCACCTGAAAATGTGTTCAATGGCTGAATTGTGCTATCTGACATTAGGCAAACACAACCTTAAATATTATGGGCTAAATCTTTAATATTTCAGACTATTTTTTTCCATGTTCCTCTTATTCTCTTTTTACTAAACCTTCTAATTTTATTTTCTTGATCATGAACATCAGATCATTTATCAATCACATAAAATGTCCCCCGATAAATTGTTATTATGGTTTCTTGATATACTTTTCATTTTCCCTATACTATATCCCTCCCTCTCTTCCCTCTTATACATTTCTGATGGATTTGAATTGAATTACTCAAGGCTGCTGCAGAAAAAGCATGGGCATTTGATATTGGCCATAGCTTATAACTCCCATAGAAAAATTATTATATTTGAAAATTCCATAAAGGTTTTATCCTTTCGTGGTCAATAAATGTTTCAACACTCAGTGAAGATGAATAACAGATCACACAACTCGTTCAAAAGCAATTCAAACTGTAGAGAAAACCCTCGATTTTTATATGTTATCTGATGATGAAGACAGTATTGATATTTGTCAACTGCTTCCAGAAGGAACTAGATATTTGATTGACGAGGGTAGTGCAAATATTTCTGAACCTCTTCTGCCAGAAGTTATTTGCATAACAATGAGAGAGGGGAGAAAATGATTCACAATTTTAAGTAAAGAATTAAGGGAGTTTCAGTAAACACACTTGGCATTCAATATTATTCATGTACCAATTTTTAACCCCTTAATTTTCCCAGGCATATATATAGGTTTCATTTAGCCAGTTTGTTTAGCCAGTGTGCATAACTGTCATGGGCATAAAAATACATCTTTCTGATTTACAAACCTTTGCACTGTACTACTATATGTAAAATTATCCTGAAGGCTTCGAAATGCAATACACCAACCTTGATAGTATATGCAAAGGATTTACTTATTTATGTCTTTTATTTTCTCCCAACACATCACACAAATATGTGTGCCTGTCTGAAAACAGTGACACTGACGTGAACAACTTTATCTAGGCAGTTAAGAGCTTAATTGATTTTTCAAAAAATAAAATATCATTCTATAAACCAATATCTACAGTAATTTTCCACTTCAGAATTTCAAAATTAATCATAAATTTTATACTAAGAGTTATATATGGAAAATTTTGAATGTTTTTTTAATCAAGTGATGAAAGACATAATTAACACAGAATTTCATTTATAAATACATGGATGAATAGAAACACTACCTCTAAGAAGTGGGAATGCACAATCATTCAATTCCATTACCACACCTTCAAGAACTCCCATCATTTGTGGGATATCCAATAAGTGCAAAGAAACAGGCTGAAAATTTGAATTAAATTAATTTATACATTAAGTAATGACTGTATTAAAAATAACATTTCAATCAAAGCTTCTTTTCTGAACAAAAAATATTGTATTCTTTTTAAGATCATCCAAAATTTTACTATTTCTTTACACTGAAGGAATCATTGATGTACAGATATATATATATATATATTGCTGTTTGACAAAAATCTAAGTTTGCTGCATTTATATAAAAATTTCAAGAGATAAATTAATTATATAAAATCATTCTAAACAATTAATTCACATAAAAAAATATTAAATCAAATTACTCTTACTGTAAAATTAAAAAATAAATTTTACATTTAAAATTAAAAAAAACTAATTTTTAAACTAAGTGTAAAGTAAATTAGTTAAAATTCCCCATACCATATAAGAATTTGATTGAAAATACAATACATTATAATTTTTAACAATAAATTTTGACTTCCTGTGTATAATTCTAAACAGTGTTATTTAAATTTATTGAGTCTAGAATCTGGTTACCAGATAAGAATACTATTAGATAGTATACGTTTAGAGAAAAAATAATTTTACATACTAATATATATATATATAAATCAAACATTTTCAGATATCTCTATTTTAGGTAATAAATTTTATAGTTTACTTCAAATTCAAAAGTCTTATTTGGTTCAAAATATAGAATATTAAAATCTTGTGCACTATTTCATTTTTTAAATGATGCACAATCTGCAACAAAAATAGTCAGAAGTCACATCAGTAATTTTAATATTATAAATTATTATTTTTCTTTAAATTATCATAGTACTTTATAAAATTTTAAGTTAATGTCAGATGGAAAAGAATAATATTTTCTTTTAAAAATTATTGTTTAATTGTAATTAATTATCAATGTTCTTCATTCAGAAATGTTTTGCCAAAAAGTAAACTAACCATTTTAAGCATTTAAGAGGTCTTATACTTTACATATTATA
This sequence comes from Trichonephila clavipes, assembly GCA_019973935.1. Lineage (NCBI taxonomy): Eukaryota > Metazoa > Arthropoda > Arachnida > Araneae > Nephilidae > Trichonephila > Trichonephila clavipes. The sequence goes on from BMAU01018218.1 coordinate 171,578, forward strand.
AGGACACAGTTTAAGAAAATGAGCCAAATAATCAAATTTTACCTGATCTAACCCAAAGACATCCCCTTTGGAAACAGAATATAAAAGTGAATATGCGATCTGGCCTGCTGCACCAGTCACTAAAACACGAATAGGATCCTTCTAAAAGAAAATGAAAACAAGTTTATTTATCACTCAATAATAATTGGTTTATGCACAAAAAAAAATGTTAGGCTGTAATTACCAGACTGACACAAATTTACAGAGGAAAAAAAACATAGGTTTCTGTATAAAATACTGTCATCCACTTTAGCCAAACCAGAAAAATATTCTCATATGATGCAATATTTCACCAATATTTTTCTTATGAAACTCCACCAGCCTTCCTTATTTATGGAAATTTACACATGTATAAAAATTATCCTAAGATATATTTGTTGATAAGATATATTATATTGCATCCTTAAGACTTTAAAATATTTTATACTCCCTTTTTTTCATTTAAATTTAGCACAGTATAAAACGCAAAGTGTGGAACATGTTTTAAACATCAATTCAAATAAAAAAGAATCGAGTTGTGTAAAAAATACATCTTCATTAGACAGTATAATGTTAGAAAGTAATAAAGGCATTTAAAATATTTTTTAATCTTAAAAAAGAAATGTGTAGAGTTTAGATCCTATTATTTTATATTAAACACAGAGAGTCTTAGTCATATTGCTCATTACATTTATCAAAATTGAAGGCTTAATGGCTTAGAGGTAGCATGCCTGCTTTATAAGCCTAATGTTGCAGGTTCAGTGCAGGCTGGGATCGATAGATTTTCTGGATGTAAAGATCATAGGCATGTATATCATAAGATTATGTGGCATGTCAAAAATACCTTGAGTATCAATTTGTTTCTAATAATCTTGGTTGAATTAAACCATGGCAATATTTAGCATCCAATGGCAGCTTGAATTAAATTACCACAAAATCTGGTGAATAACATGCACTTTTAACACAAAAAATTAGATTGAAATTTACGGGTGTGCATCATACGCCAGGTAAAAAAAACAAGAGGTTTAAAAATAAAAAAAAAAGATAAGCATAGAAAAAAATTAGACTTCTACATAAATTGAAATACTATTCATAAAAATTTAAAGGGTTGTAGTGCTAGAAATATGCTATTTTTTCAAAAGCCTAGAATACCTTGAATAAATGATTTCAAAACAGAGTATTACATATATACATTTCAGGTTTCTTCGTAAAAAAGGGAGTGCACGTTATATGGCGAAATCAACCACTGAAATTTTTAGGAAATAAAATTTCAGCTTGAAAGTATAGGTGCACGTTATATGTCGGATTTTAGAGTAATTCCAGCATCTAAATTTGGTAAATGAGAGACGCCACCACCGAAATGGCTCTACCATTTGGGGACTTGCCATGTCTGCAAAGACTTAGTTGCCAACATGCAGCCCATTAAAAAAAAATTTATCAAAATCATTTCCTTTAAAATATAAGCAAAACCAATAGAAGGCTGCATTATTTTGTTTGCACAACATAAGCCATCACAAATTTATCTATTAAAAAAATGCCTCATTTGAAAAATTTTAAATTAGATATATATATTAAAATTTCATTATATACACTGGTGTGCAAAAATTAAGAACGAAGTCGAAAAATTAGCATATCAGCTGAACGAAGAGGCAGAGCGGACAGAAAGACCCCAATCAGGAGATTAAGTAAGGTGATGCATGGTAGCACATGCGAAGATATGCAGGTAGACGTAATGGGGGAGTGTCTGAGTAGTATAAAGCATGTTGTCAGTGTAAGATCAGTATTTCTGGCAAAGAGATTGCACGCTGTATAGCAGTTAAAATCACACCGAGTTGCTGTCTCAGCGAGAAATGGCGAATAATCAATCTGTTAGACGACATCTGGATGCTTTTACCCGAGGTAAAATCATTGGGAAGTTGGAGGAAGGCCGCAGTGTGACAAGTGTGGCTGCAGAGTTCGAAATTGCTCACAGCATCATTTCACGACTTTGGAGACAATTTCAAACTACAGGAACAGCTATCCGGGGGTTCAGTAGTGGTCGTCCATGAGGAACCACACCCGCAGATGACCGGTACATTGTCTTACAGGCGGCAGACGGCGGGAGAAATCGCTAGACACACAACACAGGCAACCGGATGACCAATATCGCGATTTACCGTGGCCAGAAGACTGCACGGTGGTGGTCTGTTTGCACGACGCCCTGTACGGTGTGTACCTTTAACGCCTCCTCATCAGAGAAGGCGTTCTCTGTGGTGCCGGGAACACCGGAATTGGAGAGACAATGAATGGGGACGAGTACTCTTTACAGATGAGAGAAGATTCAGTTTGAGTAGCGATTCTCATCGCATACTCATCTGGAGAGAGCGGGGAAGCCGCAATCATCCCTCGAACATCATTGAAAGGGACAGGTATGGAGGTCGCGGTGTTCTCGTTTGGGGAGGCATCATGCTTGGTAGTCGTACAGACCTTCACATCTTCGAAGCAGGTTCAGTCAACGGGACCCGTTATTGTAACGAGATTCTTCTTCCATATGTGCGTCTTTTTAGAGGCGCTATGGGTTTGCAGTTCCTTTTCATGGACGACAATGCACCATGTCATCGCACAGTAGCTGCCGAACAGCTCTTAGAGAGTGAGGATATTGAACGTATGGATTGGCCGGCACGATCTCCGGATCTCAATCCCATCGAGCATGTATGGGATTTTCTAGGCAGACGCTTGGCAGCTCGTACCTTACCACCAGTAACGATTCGGGAGCTTCGATTGGCGCTGCAAGACGAATGGGCAGCAATGCCTCAACAACTCATTGACACCCTCATTCTCAGCATGGGCAGACGCTGTGAAACCTGCCTAGCAGTCAGGGAGATCATATCCCCTACAAAAGACCGGATGTTTCTTGCTGGACACCCATCACAGGGATGTTTCGGCCTTCAGTCGCATTGCGCTCCATGCTACTTTTTTCAATCAAGCTTCTTTTTATCCCTCTGATTTCTCTTTTAGTAAGTGTTGCTTACATATTACACATGTCCTTACGTATTGGGGATCTTACGGTATTAAATGTGTTGATTTGGAAAGCTTTTGTACAAAGTTATATTGAAAAAACCGTCTCGTCCTTAATTTTTGCACACCAGTGTATATATTACACAGGAGATGAAGCCTTATATGCCATTTCCACATGAGCATGAAACAATTACAATTACCGTATTTTCCTGTATATAATCAGCAGCGGCGTATTATTCGCAAAGCCTTTTTTTCGAATTAAAAAAAACGTATAATCCGCAGCAGTTTTTACGGTGAATAATCCAAAATATAAACTGCCAAAAATGAGTGTCATATAAGATAAAAAATACACAATATAATTAAAAATAGAAATAAGAAAAATTGTACAGAAAAAAAAAATTATTACGAAACGTTTTTTTAAATATGTTTGATATTTTTTACGATAATCTCAATAAAACAAAGAAATTCTTTGCTACTGCCATCTATGTTTTGAGTTGTTAAACAAAACATTCCACGCGGAAAAAATCTTTCATTTTTTTTTTAATTTAGCAAGTTAACAGCAAAAAAATTAAGATCGAAACTACTTTCCCATTGTCTCTTAAAATCCATTTATTTATTTCTTCCTCTAATCCTGGCCAGTGAGATTTTTCACGATGATTGGCTCTTTAAGGTCGATCACAATTTTCGAAGTTGGTCTTGTTTTTTCTCCACAAACGAATATTTAATTTGTCAATGTTGAAAAATCTTGCAGCTTCCCAATTTCGGTAGCCTTCTCTATAACTTTTAACTTGAAGTTCTCAGTGTAACTTAACGCTTTTGCTTCAACATGATGAAAACTTTTAAAGGACGTAATAGCTCTTGTCAATAGAAAATTGGAAATGGCGCCAGTGACTAATAACTGTTTTTTCCTTCTGAGGAATTGAATTCGTTTTTGAATGTAATTGAACAAAAACTAGTTATGGCTGAAATACGTCATCCGAGTCATGAAAGCGCCATCTATTATTTATTTTATAAAACATAAACGGCATTTCTTTCAAAACTTTATTGTTAGCTTTTCTGATGGAGAATGTTTTTTCTCAGATAATCCGCGGTGTCATAAAATACGCACAACAAAATATAAAACTTTTTTAACACATAATCCACGGATTATATACAAGAAAATACAGCAATATAGATATGGTGCAAAAGAGGATGCCTCCCAATCATCATTAGTATACGGGTAATAGACTCGGTCTGGCACTAGCCCTCAAATGTGATTGCTCTAAGATTACACTCTCACATCTTGGCAGAGGTCACATAAAATGTCTCAGAGAATAAAAATATTTTCTCTATTTGTGATAAGTGTCCAGATAACCAAGTTTTTCAGAAAACAAATTTTGAGTTGAATGGATGCTTACTGAAATGATACCTATATGGAATCCCTCCTTGTGAGTTCAACTTTTTAACAGGTAACAGTCTAAGTTAATCAGACTCTGAAGTATTAGCAATGACAAAATTTTAATCATAATATAATTATCAAAATATTAGTATATTCCTCAGTGTAAAAACCCATCAATTAGACAAATAAGTAAAATTATTTTTAAAAAACAGGATAAATTTTTTTTGACATGCTAAAATAATTTATCTAACTCTCTCTCTCTGTAATATAGACTTCAAAAATAATATAGAATCGAACCACAACACCGACGGCATATATATATGCCGGGGTCCAGCACGTCCATAAGAGCCCTTGTTAAATTGCGCAAGTTTATGTACCTTTTTCTCAGAAACTACTTATTTCTCATGGATAAAATTTTTACAGTAAATTATGTGTACTATTAATAACACTTTAACAAAGGATTTTATCTTTTTGTTAAAAATTAGATAATTTTTGAATTTTTTTAAAAATTGTTTAATTTTTTACTTAAAATTTAGTTTAAAAAAGTTATATTTAAAACAGTTTGCTAGATATATCTAATTCCCTCTGTTAAAATGTGTAAACATATTAAAAGTCTGCTCACTGAAAAATTGAAGATTATACGAAAAGTAGTTTTTGAGAAAAAGGTACATAAAGTGGAAAATATTACATTTTGAGAAAATCGGCTTTAAAGTAAAAATTTGTAATTTTTTGATCGTTTACTTTTTTTAGTACTTTTCAGAAGCATATGAAGCCTTTTTTGAACACTCTGCTCATACAAAACTCTTCTAATTTTCCTTTTTTCATTATTTTTAACAATTTTGCCTTTTTTGGGGATCTCAAGATGCTTTCGCTGGGCTACATGAATCCTATGTGAATCTAGTTTTTTGAAGCATGGCACAGATCAGACAAAATTTTGTTTGAAATAATAATGAGATACAATACTATTACTTCATTTTTGTTCCATTTGTAAAAAATTTGGATGACTTCTAACCAATTTGGACAAACTATGTATTGCTATCAAAGCATATGATTTAATCTCCAAATGAATAATTTTTTTAAAAAATCAAAATAACACACACACACACAGTCATTACATAATTCAATGCAATAAAAAATTACTTCAAATATATAATTCATTTATTTCTCTCAAATAAATATAACTGAAGAAAGTACAAGAAACTGTATAAGGAAGTAATTTTGAAATAGAAATCACAAAACAGACTGAAGAATTAATCAAATTTTTGAATCCCCTTTCACAACAAAAAGAAACTTTCTTCAAATCATTAAATAATTCTTCAAAACGGATTGATTAAGTATACAATACTTACAAAAGTATTTTTAAAATATTCAGATTTTTCAACTTTATTATAACTGTAAATTTGAGTGATATCTGTCCCAAGATATGTTAGCATTCAAAACTACAATGTTTCTATGGATTTTTTTTTCTCATGTTCTCAAACATTAATTTTTTTAAAAAAATTTGAAGCAGTTAATATTTAACCCTCAGTTCAATACTGAATGCTTCATATTTAAATACAAAGATGAAAGTAATATTTCGATCTTTAAAAGCATAGAATTGGCGAGACTATGCATTTCACAATAATAAAAGACAATGTTCTAAAGCTATTCAAAAAGAGCATTAACTTAAAATGTTTATACTAAAAATTTTAATGAACTTGAAACATAGTTAGTTCAACTACATTCTTTGGTTTTGCTATTGAGAAATTCAACGCGGAAAAATATTCATATTTATTCCAAACATCCTAAGAAACTTTATGAAAGTCCAATTACATATTTTAAATAAATTTTCCATTAATAACTTACTGCCATATTTGTAGAATTCAAATCTTTAACACTAAAAGAATCACAAATCGGGAGATATTAATCGTTAAAATCTGTAGCAAAATCGCCGCACAGACGCCGTTCAGGAAGGAGACACCAAGGACAAAATTGTAGAGGTGCACGAGTTTTTGAATGAAATCTCTCAAAACATGTGACTCGTAACTTTGTTTTATTTCTAGACAATTTTGTGCATTTTATAAATAGGTACAAAGAGGTAGTTATTTTATTTATTTTTAAAATTTCCTGATGAAATTCCAGTTTACAAAATATTGCTTTTTTTACATCTTTCACATTTTAAAATGTAACAGATTTGTAAAGTCATTTAGTGAAACATTGCATGGCAACGCTTTTCATAGTTTGTTTACATACAAATTAAAATACGTTATGTATTGCTGTGTATTGTAGATCTATATGTTTTCGAAACATTATAACTTTATATACAGCGCTATAAAACTACGATAAAAACGAAATTGAGTTATTTGAGCCCCATAAAGTTTTGATTGTGAGTCAACGAATTCCATTTTTAAAAAAAATGGAGGACGAGTATATAGTTGAAGAATTCAGCGACGAGGATTATGATTCCTCTAGCTCAGATGATGAAGTACAAACTTTTATAAAAAGAAAGTATGGACTTATTGAAGTCGAAGATGATTTTGAAACAGAAGTTGACAAAGTGATGACTGCTCATATGCAAAAACTAAAAACACCAATACAAAATCCTGAAAATACTACCTCTTCGAAAGAAGATGCCTCGGAAAATTCCGATAGTGCTACCAAACAAGCAAAAATAAACGATGAATTATTTTATGACCCTGATATGGATGACGAAGATGAAAAATGGGTGAACGAAAAGAGGCGATCATACATATTCCCTGCCTCTAAAGAAAATTCGGATCAAAAATTAAAACCCCTTCCTAATAGTGATGCCGTATTAAATTGTCCTGCTTGTTTGTCCTTATTGTGTATGGATTGTCAGAGGCATGAGATTTACAAAAGTCAATTTAGAGCTATGTTTGTTAATAACTGTAAAGTGGTCAACACTGAAACACTTACCTATCCTAACAAAAAAAGAAAATTTAAAAAGAAAAATGCAGATGGTACCTCAACTTGTGAGAAGGAAATTTTTAATCCGGTACGGTGTTCAGTTTGCAACACTGAAGTTGGTGTATACGATGCAGAGGAGATATACCACTTCTTCAACGTCTTAGCTAGTTACTAAAATTATTTCTGTAGAATCAAACTCAAATGACTTATTAAAGTTCTTAATGATGTAATAAATCTGTAGGTACATATGTATTATTACAACTTATTGGTGATAAGTTGCCAACTTGGCGAGTTATTAATAGAGTTGGTGATAATTATGTGTGTGCATATCTTAAGTTCTTTTCCTGAAAGTGTTTTTACATAGCAAAGAATCCTTATATATATATTTTATAAATTATGATGTAACCTACTTGTGTAGAAAAGCAACATACTTAAACTATATATTTATAAAACTACTAAACTATCCTATACAATAAGGATTAGCATCATTGTATGTATATGTTATACTTAATATTCATGTATGAGAAATTGAATCTATCGTGTGTTCAAATATATATATTACGCCTTGATAGTTTTTAAATACCATCATAATGGATGATTTGGATTGTTGTTTCCTTGAATAAAAAAGCAATCACTAAATATATTTTTCAATTTATTATGGTCTTGTTTTGGCTGTTATTCTTTTGATACTCCAAGCTCTGACTGTACTGCGAGCAAAAGCTTGCACTCTGTATCTAGTTATTATCAGGGGAGAAAGCAAAGCAGAAAGAATAGAAATGGTAATTCAATCAAGCTTTTATAGTTTTTTTTAAGGAAAATTCCTGGATTTCTGCAAATTCAGCCAAGGATACACGAGTTTGGTTGGAATGAATTTCATTGAACATTAACAAATAAGTTATAAGGCAACATAAATTCATCACATATCATATCTCTATATGTGTTGTATTCTGTTTATTATATGTGCTGTATAAAATTTTTGAAGCAATTTTGTTGTTTAAAAATATTTAATTGGAAGAATTCTCTTTCATGCTTGAATGTTATTAAGGTCTTGATTCTTGTTTAAAAATTGTAATTCACCTTAAAAATTATTATTTATCAATGAGGATTGTTATATAGTTACTGTAAAATCCGGCGTATAACGCGCAGCTATACTTTCAAGTTGCATTTTTTAGTTCTGAGATATGTTCGCTGTATAACGTGCACCCCATTTTTGTAAAGAAACTTGAAATGTGTATGTGCGCAATTCTCCTGTGAAGTCATTTATGTGAAGTATTATCCCAGGTTTTTGAAAAAAATAGTATATCTCTAGAGAACTGCCACTCATTAAGTTCATAAAGTATGTAATTTCTTTTAAATAAGCAGTATTCTGATCTAGTTAGAAGTCTTAATTTTTTTTTATGCTCATCTCTTTTTTTATTTTTAGTGATCTCATTTTAATACACGGGGTATAATGCACACCCATAAATTTGAATCTCGTTTTTTGTGTTAAAAGTGCGCGTTATACACCGGATTTTACGGTAATTCACCATACTTTTGACTACATGTTATTAAATGAAATTTTCTCATTTGTAAATCATCAGTCATGATATTTGTCACACTTACTCAAGTTTTGGCGTCCAACTTGATGTCTACCATAACTACCATTAAAATTCACATTTCATTTTATTGATGTCTTGTGAAACTAAGAGCTACATTTTTTTTAAATTTCAGAATTATGTTATCCTTTCTTTTGCATTTTTGTAAGAGTTCATTGAAGGATTAAATTGCTTAGTTCCAAATTCCATTCCTAAAAATTATTCATACTCTCATGCAAAAAAAATTATATCTTCTTGGAAATTAATTAATGTCAAATAATAATCTGTATTTTTTTGTTATAAAAATGTATATATTATTAATAAACACTGAGTGATGTTATATATAAATCTTTCTGACATTTTTTTAAACATATCCACAGTGCGGCAAATAAGTTTTAAAACGTCCCAGAGCACAGTTTGCAATGGTGCCATGAGTGCCAATGTCCATGGTCTGCTGACACACTGCGAACAAGTTGATGGCATTTGGTTAAGTACCTGAGAGAACACGAGCCTTCATTGCAGAAGTGAATCTTTTTCATGTTGTTTTTTTATAATAGAGAAAAGAGCTGTTATAAAATTTTATGCTAAACTTGGTAAAAGTGCTTCAGGAACATACCAACTCATGAAAAAAGTTTACTGTGACTGTTGTTTAAGTAGATCGAACGTTTTTCGGATGAAAGAGATGTGGTAGAAGATGATCGGCGTAGAGGAAGACCAATTTCTTCTAGAACACCTGAAATTATTGAGAAACTACGAAATTTTTTGGCAAACTATCGCTGTGCATCTTTAAAAATGACAGCAGATTCTTTAAGCATCCACATAGAAACAATTCAAACCATCCTACATGAAGATTAGGGCAAAACAAAAGTGTGTGCTAAATTTGTTCCACACACTTTATCCCCTGAACAAAAAGCAATGAGAAGTGCACATTGCAAAAGACATGATTTCAGCCACTGAAAACGATCCAACATTCTGGATGTCCATTGTTACAGGTGATGAAACCTGGTGTTTCCAATATGACCCTGAAACAAAACGACAAAGTGCGAAATAGAAGTAAGAAAATCCACTGTAGGCCATTCCGTCCAAAATCAAAACAATGTTTATTGCATTCTTTGATTTTAGGGATAGTATTCACAAAGAATTTGTTCCAACTGGACAAACAATTACAGGTCAGTACTACTTAGCTATTTCAAAGCGTTTGATGGCTAGAATATCGGACTGAAAAGCTGTTGTTGTTTGTGGCACGACAATGATTTCAGTCAAACCTCCCTTGTTTGTCAATTATTGGCAAAAAATGTCTGTGTGTTGAACCATCCACTGTATTTACCTGATTTAGCACCCTGTGACTACTTCTTGTTCCTATTTCTTTTTAAGGACACAGTCTTAAAACTTATTTGCCGCACTGTGTATATATGTATTTGATTGATATGATTTGAAGAAAATTTTTAAGGGCATATTTTAAAAATTTGGAAGGGAAAAAGATTCACATTGTGATGAAATTGAATTTTTAATGATTAAGGATATCTTTATACTATGTTGTAACTCCTGTTTAGCGGCGCTGTAGTCGCTTGCTTCTAGTGTAAATAGCATTCCTGTTTTGTAAAGAAAAACGTTTTTGTCCCTCCATCCGACTGGGGTGTTTTTGTGCGTCGCTTCTCCTTCTGACAGGTAAGAGCAATTTATTCATTTTTAATGCACGAATCCGAATTGAATTACGAATTTGAATAATTATTTAGAAGTTTGAATTTGAACATTATTTTGGTGCCTGAAACTCGGGACCAGCCTTTAGATAAATTATTGCGAACTGTTAGTGTAGTTGAAATCTTGCGAACAGTATTTGAATTTGAAAAATTTAGTTTATGCGAAATGGATATCGAGAGAAGTTCTTAAAAAAATTCGAACACGTGTCAGAAGGGCGGCAACAGAATTATCGAACTCAATTAAAATTGAAATTGAAAAGGAGAATGCATCAAGCGATTTAATAGAAGAACTTTTAGCAAAATTAATTGATAAAGAAAAACAACTTGAGAATGTTGACAAAGATATCACGATTCTTACTAATATGGATGACCTAGAAAAGGAAATAGAAAAACAAAATAAGAATACCGTGATTCAATAATAACTTGTAAAGTGCGTGCCAATAAAATATTAAACAAAAGAGAAACTGAGTCGAGAAACACACCTATTACAAGTTCTAGAAGCGAACAACAATTTTCAAGTTTAAAACTCCCTCAACTGCAAATCCCACAATTTGACGGAAATATTTTAAAATTTAGTGATTTCTTTGCCCAATTCGAAGCAGCAATATACAATAACTCAAATTTAAGTGACGTTAAGAAATTTTTAATTATTTAAAATCTTACTTAATTGTGATGAAGCTGAAATAGCAATTAGAGGTTTAACTTTAAGTGCAAATAACTATACAATCGCATTAAACATAATTAAAGAGCGATTTGGCAGAAAAGATTTAATTATTGATTCGCATGTCTAAATTATTACATTTAAATCCTGTGCGAAAATCAGATGACATTTTGAGCTTGCGAAAACTGTATTCTGAATGTGAAATCCATATTCGAGGATTACAAAACTGTAGGGTAAATCCGGACACTTATAGTTACCTATTGTATCCAATAATTTTAAAATCTATTCCGCGGGATTTATCATTAGAGTTCACCCGAAAATCATACGGTCAAACGGTGAATATGATTTCTGATTTATTAGACTTTTTAAAAATAGAAATTCAATGTCGTGAGAAAAATGAGCATTTAACTAAAGAATTTAATTCTTATGATTCCAATCCCCGAAAAGAAACTAGAAATTATTATAACGAAAAACAGAATTATAAACACAGTAAATTTAATAAATATAACGTAGATTCAGCGTATGGAAAAAATAAAAATACGCGTATGTCCCGACGACCTCCGCGTTTGTTGTCAATGTAAATAAGTGTGTATTTTGTTTGGGAAATGATAATAAAAATGATCATAGTTCCGATTCTTGTCCGAAATCAATCGAGGAAAGGAAATTATCTCTTAGGAAAAACGGCATTTGTTATCTATGTCTCACGCGAGGCCATATATTTCGGGCTTGTAAAAAGGCTAGGGTTTACGTTAATTGTAAGGGTCGTCACTCCGAACTGATATGCGATACTTCTTTCATCCCCACAAACAACCCTGTTGACCAAAAGACCGCCTCGGAGAACGCAGGTGTTCGGGGTTCCTCACTGCAATGTGACACCCCTCTGAAAAGTATTTCATGCTGTAATGTGAATACAACTCCTAACGAAATTCTTCTCGAAACGTGTAGGGCTTTATTGGTAAACGAATCGGAGAAAAAGGAAATAAATCTCTTGTTAGATAACGCTTCGCAGAGATGTTTTTTAAAAAAAACAGTAGCCTCTGAAATGAAGCTTCCTGTGAAACGCGAAGAAAATTTATTGGTTTACACATTCGGTTCGAGAACACCCATTCACACAAAAAAAATACGAAGTTGTGGAAATTACCCTCTGTAACCTTAACGATTCTGTAAACACGATCACTATTGAATCTCTTCTAACGGATGTCATTTCCGGAACTCCTTTCAAAGTATCGGCGAATAAATTAAAGAAATCGCTTAGTTGTAAAAATGTTCACTTTTCTGACTTAAACGAATCTAATGGAGATGAGATTTCATTGTTAATAGGGGTGCAATATTTTTGGCAGATTCATTCCGGTAAAAAAGGAGAAATTAACAAAAACTTTGTTTGCGATAGATACCATTTTCGGGACAATAATCCAGGGTAGAATATCGCCTATGGATGTACATTATAAAGAAAACGTTTCTGTATTTAAAATAGAAAGTTGTTCCCAATTAAATGAAAATTTAACCCAATTTTGGAAATTAGAATCGATGGGAATTAGTGATACACAGAAAAGAATATGTTAGATAGCGATAACGACTATATTTCGAGTTTTGAGAATAATTTAAAATTTAATAACGGAATGTATGAGACTAAATTATTTTGGGAAGATAAACCAAGCGATTTGGAAAATAATTGGGCAATAGCGAAGCGCAGATTCGGTAATTTAAGTATAAAAATGCAAGACAATAATTGGCTTTATAATGAATACAAAAATATTGTTAAAGATCAAATTAAAGAAAATATTCTTGAGGAATGTTCCTCACATTTCGAAACTAATTCTTATTATATGCCTCATTCGGTTGTGGTTCGAAAAGACAAAGAAACGACAAAAGTTCGAATGGTTTTTGATGCGTCCTCGAAAGGTAGAGACTGTAAATCTTTGAATGAGTGCCTTTATGCGGGTCCACCTTTGAATCCCCGAATAATAGATGTAATCTTGCGATTTCGCGAATATGAATATGCGTTTTGTAGTGATATTCAAGGGGCATTTTTAACGATTGGAATAGCTGAGGAAGATCTCGACTATTTAAGATTTTTTGGTTTCCGAATGATGGAGATGCCAAATCGTACAAAATAATGAGAATGAATCGTGTACCGTTTGGGGTGACCTTGAGTCCTTTTATACTTGCTGCGACGATTAAATTCCATATACGAAAATATAAGGAAGATTATAGAGAAGCCTATGAACTGTAGAATAATTCTTTATATGTTGACGATCTGTTCGCCGGTTCATCCGAATCCGTTTATAAGGCTTTCGATCTCTCAAAAAACGCGATTGAAATTCTTAAAGATGCTAACATGTTTTTAAGAAAATTTAAAACTAATTCGAAGGAATTAAGAAAATTATGGAACGAAAACTTTATAGGTGATGTTCGTGAATCGGGGGTGATCGTTCTTTAAAGGTTTTAGGAATAATTTGGAATTTAAATAATGATACATTTAAATTAGATGCACAACCATTGCTTGAGTTAATTAACAATTTAAAGAATTCGAAACGCTGTGTTCTAAAAACAGCAGCAAAAATCTTTGATCCCATAGGTTTTATTTCCCCATTTGTGTTAATAATAAAATGCTTAATGCAAGAAATTTGGGAATACGGTCTCGGCTGGGATGAGCAATTGCCCACCGAGTTAAAGAATAAATGGGAGACTTGGTGCTCTCAAGTTTGTCTTCTAAACGACTTAATATTGGAAAGAAAATATTTTCCATATCCTTTAGATAAGGGAAAGGATTTGCAATTGCACATATTTTGTGATGCAAGTCCCAGAGTATTTGGAGCAGTGGCGTATTTTCGTTATGTCACTACAAATGACGATATTTACACGAGTTTTATAACCGCTAAAAGCAGAGTTTCTCCTCTCAACCCTCCCACGATTGGAACTTTTGGGAGCAGTTTTATCCTCGAGAATTTTGAAATATTTAACATCAAAATTTAAATTCCCTATTTTGAAATCTTTCCTCTGGAGTGATTCTTCTATTGTTCTCCATTGGATTAAAGGAAAAGCTTCAAATTATAAACAGTTTGTTTCGAATAGGGTAATAGAAATCCAATCAAATTCCGATCCGTCTGATTGGCATCATTGCAGTGGGAGAGAAAATCCAGCAGATTATGTTTCTCGTGGAGCGAATCTCGAGATGATTATTAACAGCCAATTTTGGATGCATGGTCCTCAGCGGCTTCGCACGACGGAAAACAACTGGCAGAAAAACTTGAATTGTGACTCTTTTTCTCTAACCCATGTGAATCCGAAGAAACAGGTGTTTACGTTCGCATGTGAATTAAACACAGCCTCAGTAATTAATTTAAGCAAATTTAGCAGCTTGCAGAAAATATTGCGAGTTACTAGTTGGGTGCTTCGTTTTGTGCATAACATTCGCAATAGATTCAATAAACGATCTGACGACTTAAGTACAGAAGAAATCGATGGTGCCGAAAAAATTTGGATTCAATTAGTACAGAGAGATGCTTTCGCCGAAGAAGTTTATAGTTTACGTGCACGCAAACAACTACTCAAAACTTCAGTAATTTTAGAGTTTAATCCTTTCCTTGATTCAGCTGAACTGATACGTGTCGGTGGAAGACTGCAAAAATCTAAATTTTCTTATTTACAAAAACACTCTATCATTTTACCGGCCAAGCATTACTTCGTAAATTTAATGGTGCGAGACTCTCACGAAAAGGTTTTTCACGGTGGTGTTAGTGAAACTCTACTAGAAATTAGAGAGCGATTCTGGCTCATTAAAGGGAGGCAGACTGTGAAAAACATCTTAAAGAAATGTTTGATATGCAAAAGATTTAGTTCGACTTCAGGTGTTCAAGTCACCGCTCCGTTACCAGCTCTTCGTGTAGAGCAGTCAGCTCCATTTTCTGTAGTTGGAATAGATTTTGGAGGCCCCCTCTGCACAAAAGACGAGAATAAACATTACATTGTTTTATTTACGTGTGCTGTTACGAGAACTCTTCACTTAGAGCTAGTGAACAACCTTACAACTGAAACATTTCTATTAGCACTTCGACGTTTTATTAATCGTCATGGTCTGTGTTCGAAAATCTTGACTGACAACGCAAAAACTTTTAAGAAATCCGAACTTGAACTGAAAAACTTGTGGAAGATTATCAGCGATCCTACAGTGAAAGCGTTCTACGCTTCTCATAAAATCTACTGGCAGTTTATGATCGAACGAGCACCCTGGTGGGGCGGCTTTTACGAAAGACTTATTCGAACAGTAAAGCTTGCTTTACGGAAGACTGTGGGAAGAGCAACTTTATTTCGCGATGAGTTGGAGACTCTTTTAATTGAAATTGAAGGAGTGCTCAACTCTCACCCTCTTACATATATTTTTAGTGAATTTAATGAACCTGAACCTTTTACTCCATCTCATATGATTTTAGGACGTAGAGTGAATAGTCTACCACCTGCCAGGCTTAATTTTGATTCTAACTTATCCAACAGGAAAGTTCTAATTAAAAGGTTTAATTATCGCGAAAGATTACTTAATATGTTTTGGACAAAATGGTCAAAAGAATATATTTGCATGCTTAAATCTGCTCATTGTGTTAAACCTACAGGCGAAATTAATGAGTTTAAAATTGATGATGTTGCACTAATGATGAAAAATTTCCTAGACATTTTTGGAAACTAGGTAAAGTGGTTGAGATGTATTTCCTGGCAGGGATGGTAAAATACGTTCTTGTAAGATAAAAACACAAAATTCAATTATTAAAAGACCTGTACAATTGTTACATAACCTTGAACTTAATGAATGATTTCTTAGTTAAGTGATAGTTTTGAATTTGTATGTGAATTACTTGTAATGTGTATTTAATATTTTTCTGTGTATTTTGAAATAGTAGCAGATTATGAATGAACCCCTGGTCATTCGGGGGGATATGTTGTAACTCCTGTTTAGCGGCGCTGTAGTCGCTTGCTTCTAGTGTAAATAGCGTTCCTGTTTTGTGAATAAAAACGTTTTTGTCCCTCCATCCGACTGGGGTGTTTTTGTGCGTAGCTTCTCCTTCTGACAGGCAAGAGCAATTTATTCATTTTTAATGCACGAATCCGAATTGAATTTTTGAATTACGAATTTGAATAATTATTTAGAAGTTTGAATTTGAACATACTATTCCATATGGTTGAAAATACAAACTGATAGAGAATATCAAAAAGGAAATTACATTTACATATATAGTTTTTACAATGATATTGAAGAAACTATTTTCAGCACGTTCCTAGTAACTAAAATGTTATTTTTTTAAATTCAAAAGTAATGTAAATATTATTACATATTAAAAGTATTACAACACTTAATCTGGATCATTATAGATCGATATCAAGATATTTTTGAAGGATTACGATAAAAATCTTTTATTACAAGAAAACTCACCAAATGTTTAAATTATATTTTGTGGTATTTTTTTAAAAAAGAAAAATGCTTAGATTTAATGTGATTCTCCAAGTATTTCTTTTGAAACATGTAAAATACTTTCATTTCTAGACCTCATTTAATGTATTTTTCTTCTTTTTACAAACATTTGGACTATGAGATGTAATTCTTAGTTCCAATTCCTTAGTCATATTTTGCTCTAGTTACACTTTTAATAACAAATGGTATTATTTCTAATCAATATCCATTGAAAGTAAAATGTTTTTAGTTCTCTTTGATATACAAAAAGTATTTATTGTATATATAATGAAAAACGTTAAATGCGAAAACGTGCAAGACGAAATAAACAACGGTCCCAACTCACTGCTACGTATTTAAATATTTTTTTTTTCTCTTAACATGAAAATATTTCCTTTCTGTGAATGAACAAAATATGTAAAACACCAGTTGCACAGGTTAGATTTAAGGAGAGGTCATTTCACATGTTACGTAGAAAAGAATATAACTTGGCTTAGAAATTCCTTCAGAATACCCTGTGACACAAATCACAATTTTGTTTATCTCAACTTTCCATCCCTACAAATGCCACACAAAAACATCTCATCTCTCAACAGATGAATTTGAAATTCGGTGACAAGAACATCACAGTGCGAGTAAAAATCAGTGAGTGTGTGTTTCATTCCCATTATTTTTTTTTCTATTCTAGAAGAAATTTCTTGCAAATACAATGGCAAAAAGCTCAGAGGGAAAGTAATTTCCATTTTGCTTAAAATAAAGATGGAGCTTCTTAAGAATGTTGATCAAAAACAGAAAATTGAAATCTGTAAAGATTTTGATATTGCTAAGTCTACTTTATCAATTTTAAAAAGAGAGAGAAAGCATATTTACGTAAATGTTTGAATGGTTATAAATCCATGCATAAACACATATCTTTCTAAATAAAATTTTCTCTAACTTAATTTTGTTGAGTTTGTTTTTTGCAATATTCTTTTAAACAAAAAACAAATTCAGTCCCCTCAGTTCTGCATTAAACAATTTTCATTGTCTGCAGTTTAAGACAGTATTTAAAGCCGTTTATAATTTAAGGAAAATGATATAATTAGTCTCTTGCATGCGTCCCATATAATTTTTTGCAAAACTCATTTTTGATCATATTTAAATTTGATTGACTTAGCATGACATTAAAAATGATTGTTTTTACATGAACATAAGCCGTTGAGAATTATTCATTAAAAAAAGCAAGTTCTCTAACTGTTTGTTACTTTAAATAAAAGCATTATTCAGGTGACTTGCAACGGTTATTTTTTGAAAGAATTTCAGATAATTTTACCTTAATTAACCCAACATTCCTACTTAATGAAAATGTTAACTTTCAATCACCTTGTCTCTTATGACTGATAGTTCATTAACATTACAATTTGGAATAAGATGAAGGCTATATTGGCACTGAACCTAATAATTTTAAACTAATTTAGTGACAACAATGACCCCCCTCCTTATGGCACTAAATGAACAAAAGGGCTTATAGCCCTAATAGATTTGAGATGATAGTCCAGTGGAATCCGAACTCGACAGACAAAATGCCATTCAAGAGCTTAAATTATCTGTCCACTTACTTGCCTACAGCCTGTTTTTTTATTATTGAAATTCCACTCAATTTAAGTAGGAAAATTTAAATTATAGACATTTAAAAATACCAAAGCCACTTAAAAATTTTAATCATTATCAATGGAATTTTCTTTTAAAAAATTTATTTCAGAAGTATCAAAATTTTTTTTATCAAAACTTTTAAAATTCACTATCTGAAACCAATTGACTTATAGGTAATTCAATTAAAAAATCCATTTCGGTATGGAAATTACACACCATTTTTGTACATAAAATTGAAGAATTTTTGTTCCAAAGGGCTGAGTAACTTACATGAATAATATTCAATGATTGATCAAATTCATTTATAAGGTTAATACACCCAATTCAAAAGCATGTATAATTTAATATATGTTGAATATACCATAAAAAACTTCCAATATATATGACCATTAATCATTCATTTCTTCATATATGTATAAAGAATTAAATTTTAAAAGATATTTGTATTTTTGAGCTATAATTTTTTTTTGGTTAAAGTAAAAATGTATATTTTCAACTCAAATATTTTTGAGATACTTGAGCAATTTGATAAGGAAGTGTTATAACTTATTTTGATACTTTTCAAACCCTATATCTAAAATTATGTAAGAAAATCAGATTTTTTTTTTTTTAAATCTGTAAGCCAAACATAGAATTACTTTTTAAAAATGAATAATCTTAAAAGTTTCCCGAGCAGAAATATCTTGAATTGAAATGGCACTTGGGTTTTTTTTGTGTGCTTGTTTTTAAAATTTATATTATTGCAAAACAATTCATTTGCTTTGGCTATTAGTGAAAAACTTTATAATTTTGAACAAAGGTCAGAATATCTATGTAAGGTTCTAATTTGCTAAATTTTGACACCCAATAATCAAGTTAGATTAAAATAATACACAATGTTATGAAATACAATAATTCTGCAAGACCATGACTTGAACTCAGAATTGTTGATCTTAATAATGCCTTTAGAAACCACTTAATTCAGGAATAGATTAAAACTGCCAAATCCATGTTTTTCTTCAAAAAATTTTAGTATTTCTTAATTATTATTGATAGAGGTAATTTTGTCTATATCTTGCAACAAAAAAAGCAATTAAATACATTTAAGGGAAATAATACTTTCTGCATTCTTTACATCCACTGTTTATATTTGTAGTGGAGGGGAAAATTTTTATTAACGATATATATTTTTATAAACTTATCTTTTGCTAATTTTTTTGTCTGTTTTTTTTATTGAACTTATGTGTGTGTGTGATTCATAAGTTTTCCTTTATTTAAATTAAAATATAATGATCAATGTATCTTCTATTTTTCAATTGTTCAAATTTTCAATCTCTAATAAAATACATTCCATTCAAGTTCAAATACATTTTTAAAACTAGTGGTGGATGACACCTGATGTTAATACAGTTTTTTTAAATATTAATTAAATTAAATGAATCAATGGTAACAAACAAAAACAAGAGTCCAGCACCATATATATAAAAAGAAAAATGGAAAATAAAACCAAAATCGCTTTCTATTTTATCACTTAATAAGGTGATTCTGTCATATGTATATACATATTTATAAGAATTGTACGTTTTAATAAAAAGTAGCTAAAATAAAATTTTTCTTTGTTGGCCTAAGAAGAAATTGACTTAAAATTTTTTATATATATTACTTGTCGCTAAATAAAAATAGAGATCGACATATAAAATGTTTGCTGACATACATTCAAACTTATTTCATTCAATCATTTCGCATTTGATTTTTTCAAATTATCACTGATATTTACTAATTCCTAAACATATTTTATTTAATTTTTTTAAAAAAATACAGAAGAGAAAAATAAAGCTTCAGACTTTTAAAATTACAGTAGAAAAGATTTTACGATTTCAAGATTACAATTTTAAAACTTCATATTTCTTCTATTTTTATAATGAAAAACACAGAAATGGGCTGGAAGGGAAAGGAAAAGCATTCTTGCAAACAAATCCGCACAATACAATTAAGTACTTCGTTATTAAGAATGAATTCTGAATTTCTATACCTGATTCTTCAGTATCCAATTTACAATTGCAATTTTCACTTCCATGAGTAATAATTTTTTTCATAAATTTTATAATTCATCATCATCATAAATGATTAAACAGCCCAGTTAAGAGCCAGTACTCTTCTCTGAATATTTATCCATGACTTCTGATTAATCTTTAATTTCTAGTTCTTTTCAATAATTGTGAGAAAATCAAACCTTATAATTCACTCTACTTTAAAAAATAATGATGAATTTTTTTAAAAAAACAATCTTTTCAATTCATATTTCTAAAATATCTAGTGTTTAATCTACACTGTTTTTGTTTTTAAAAAAATGTCTCGATTCACGATAAATATTCTAATAAATTAATACTTTTAAAACATTATCTTATGTTAATGATATAAAAAAAGGACTACATATAATATATTAATAGCACATATATGAACATGCGTTCCACACAAGTAACATAAAACAAACCAAAGCACCTTTCATTTTAATAAAAAGCTAATGACTCGCATCTCTTTATATAATCTAATTTAAAAAACCGAAAGATATTTTTACTTTATAACTGAAAATACTTATTTCATTTAAGAAATTTAATATTTCAAGATAAAAATACTCTGAACTTCTGTTGCACAGAATGAAGTCGTAAAAATATCAACTACTCTATTCAACAGAAAATAAAATTTGTAAAAATATATTTTTCTAACACATGAAATAAATTTAAAAATAATACTTTTAAGTTTAAAGTATCCTTTTATCAACCATAAAATGAGCTCTAATCTTAAGGCAAAAATAAGAGTATTAATAATCCAAATTTTCATTTTTAATAGTAAAACATGTGTTAAAAGAAACAAAAATTCACCACTTTTGTTAATTTACCAAAGTAATATTAATATGAACACATTTTATAATAAAAGAGTAACACAAAGAATACTTTTCTTCAATGTTTAGAATTTTATTTGAAAATTGATAGCTAAAATTTTGAACTTATTTCTAAATTTTTAAACTTTTATTGCAAAACTTACTTTGTGCAAGACAAGGAAGTAATAAGTATACACTGCTGTTTACTTCAAATAAAAAAATTAATGAAATCAGTGCTATATAAATACACAATACTGGATTCATACACATTTTCAGACATTACTAAATACAGTAGCAGGGAAGTTATAAATAACAAATTTGAAATATAAGCTTCTAAAATCATTAAATATAGAAAATAATTTAAAAATCATATTTTAAAATAAAATTTATATATCAATAAATTCTTTAAATAAAAGCTCCATTATAAAAGAAAATAACAACTTAAAGCTACACATTTAAAACCCAGATTTTAAAGGAAAAGATGAGTAATACTGCTGAATAATTCCCAGTAAAAAATAAAAACTTTTAAGTCAAAATTTACACTATTTTTTTACATTAATAATATTTAACTGACAAAAACAATTACAAATTGAATTGTAGAGGTGAGGAGGGGTGCTACTTAGAAAAAAGCATTTGAATTTAAATTTCAATTCAAATATACTTTAAAGAACAATATCTCTCAATTTGACAATTTACGGTAAAGCAATACATAATTTGAAATTTTTAATCTTGTAAAGTCTAAAATAACTTTGAAGGGGGAAAAAAATACAAAATATCTCCTACAATATTTCAAGGTGGTACAATTGTTTCCTGATTTATATATCCAAATGAAAAGGTACAAATATCTGGAGTCTAAATTTTAATGAAAGTTGGAAATGTACAAAAGCACAGGACAAGTCTAACAACACATTGACGTATGATATATAACACCAATGCCAATATGCACTGATGGAATATGGTACAAAAGTGTCTTTACAGAGGTAACATTCACAACAAAACTTTCAAAACTAGCTGGACAACATACATAAGTTTGGAAAGCAAGAAAAAAATTTACAGGAATCACCATGCTAGAATCATTTTGACGTCATCATGGTTACGAACTCTGAAAACAGAAATAAAAGGCAAATTAGCAATTATCTAAAAAACAGACTATACATACAAAGGTACAGATATTCATCTAAAATTTCCAATATAAAAAGCTTTAAAAAAAGACTCAAAACACTTTCTTTTTAAAATTAAAATACTAAACAAATAAAATAAAATAAAAGACTTATAAATTTCTTTATTCTATTCAAGTTTTAATAAATTCAATTTTATTATATTTTTTTCCCTTTCAATTATCATACGGAATATTTATTCAGGCTTTATAACAAAGCTAGTAATTTAGATTCCAGAACACATTTAATCTTTTAATATATCTATTTAATTCTTATTTATTTTTTTAACTATCAACTCCTTAAAAAAATTATGTTTCTTAGTTTCTGAACTTACCATTAATACTAATTTTTTAGAACCTCACACTTAAAGATTTAATGCATTAAAATTATACTGATATAAAATACATGCTGCAAATTTATTTCTATTTCTTCATTAAAAGTTTAAAAATTTGGCAAATAAAAAAAGCCATTTAACAATACATTCTACGTATTATACTTGCTCTAAAAAAAGGCATACAACATTCCATGAATAAAATGTTGTATAGGATATATTTAACCAATAAAAAAGTAGACACCCATAATCCAAAATATATTTCAAAGTTATCAGCAGAATAATGTAGCTTTAAAAGTATAACCTTATAATATTTTTGGAAATATATTCGTATGTAAAATTAATTTGATATAGAAGGAAAAACTTTGTTGAAAAATGACAATCACTTTTACAACATTCAAATATCAAGGGGTATTCGCCCATTTGTTATTTTTTACCCTTTACTGTGCTTAATCTGTTATTGTGAATATTTTTTAAATATATATATATATATATATATATATATATATAAAAGATTCTTTTTTTAAATTTGAAAGTATCTGCAAGCTTGATTAATCTTTCAAGTTATTTTTACAAGATTCAAATTAGTATTGAACTAATTTTTTTCTACTTTCCTCAGAATTGGCCACTTATCTTAAGCATGACAGAAATTTTGGAAAACAGTAACTCATAGTTCAACAGTATATCAAAAATGCACAAAAAATTCCCTTCAGTTCATCCCACATCTATATAAATCCAACAATTGAGCATCAAACAAAATAAAATATAAAGATTAATGATCCATGAAGTACCAATACAAAAAATGATTCAGATTTCCAGTAACTCTGCCAAATACAAAAAAGATGACATTTATCCTTTCCCAAACAAAATTAAACAGCCCATTTATATGACCTGTTTGAAAATCATCAAATTTGTTTTATTTTGACAAGGTATTTCTTCCTTACAATTCATATACTAATATAGCAAATAAATTAAAATGCTTATTCATATAAATTAAAGATTCAGAATAATACTGACTAATGCATTCTTTAATAAAATGAAAATACATTCCCACATAATATTAATAAAGATCCCTTAATCATATTACTTCTTAATTGAGTTTTATCCATACAGTTCAAGAATATACAAGATGTGCAATTTTTTTTTTGTGTGAGGAGAATCTTATTTGTACGAAAAATAATAAGAATTTTACTTGAAAGTTTTGGAATATTATATAATATGAATTATGCTTCCTCCAAAAATTACTCCAATAAAATTAGAATAAAATATATAATAAGTAAGGCAAATAAAATGAAATTACCACAAGTATATTTAATATTTAAGAATATTTTTTAAAGTTAAACAAAATGTTTCAATTTTCTAAATATTTTTTAAAAATCTTTTTAATATCTTTGTAAAAAATGTAACAAAAAAATTATCTTCAAAAGACAATTCCAAATATTAAGACCTTAAATAAGTTCCTCTTTTTTTACATAAATGCTTTGTTTAAAATTATGAGGTAAAAAACATTTCACTAAAAGTCTTGCCCGTTCCTTCTGGCAATACATGAATTCCATGTAGAAAAACTAAGTCTTTTGAGGCTAACCAAGAATCCCATTCGACCCATTTTTTGGTATATGCATTAAAATGGAAGGGTTGCTCAGCCAGGCAATGTGCCATCAAACGGAATAAGAGATAATCAGTCTGGTGAATGCGGCAGGTGGCAAAAAACTTTCTACTTAAGAATTTCTAGGTTAGTTTTCACAGGTTTTGAGATATGTGTGTGTGTCATGTAACAAAATTATTTCGTTGTGTATTTGCTCGTATAGTGGCTATTTTTCTTTCAGGGCTCGACTGAAACACACCAATTGAAGTCGACAGGGATCTCTTGAGATAGTCTCATTCCTGCTGATCACACCAAATGCAGAGGATAAGCTTCAAACCATGGATATTTGGTTTTATGGATGATGTTAATGCATGGCCAGACTTATACCATGATCTTCTACATTTTGGATTATCACATTGTATCCATTTTTCATTGCCTGTCTGTGACGAATCTATACGGAACTTTATCACTAACCTTCTGAGTCGACCTTTTTAGGGAAATTTAATTCCCTACCTATTTCCAATCAACTCCAAAAAGCGGACAGGATTCCTTGTTATGCAGATTAGATTAAGTATTTAAGTCGAACGAAATAGTAAAGTTAGAGCAGTAGGAGATAGGGATTGAAGCAGAAAGTTTTCGTGGATTTAAATTGAAGATTTCTTGTTAGAGATATTTAATCTCAAGAATTGAGATTCCGAACGGTAAATATAGATTTGTGTTTAAAGTCTCATTAAAGTTTTAAGAGTGAGATTAAAGTTAAATGTTCAATAAGAACATTATTAAATATAATTCTGGGATCTCTTATCGTGGTAATTTCTGCGTGATCGTTATTTAATAAATTAATTAATTAGATAATTAATTAATTAATTTAAAGGATATTACCTTTAAAACCTCATAATATTAGTAGACTTATTTGTTAATAAGTCTTTGATTCTATTTGGGAAAGATAACCAAATAAAGAAAGTTATTTATAAAAATGGCTACTGGTTCTTCTTTGACTCAAAATTATTCTCGTTTTCAAAGTGAGGTCCTAAGGGACCTTCACATGTCATGCTATGGTGCAAAAAACCTTTTCTACCATTGAAGCAGTAGTTTACATGTGAGAAAACGCCTTCAACATCTCTCAGCATCCAATTCCCTTGCTTCTGGAACAATCTTACTGCTTTCAAATGTTTCAGAACTGTTTACCCATCTACTTGCAATGGATTTTTTAAGTTCAACTAGTATCTGAATGGGTCTTGATCAATCAATTCCTTCAATTCTTATGTATTCAAACCTTTTGATGCACCAGAGTGCTCTTTATCCTCAAGTTCAAAATCACTATTTTTGAAGCAACAAAACCTGTTTCTGCAAGCCAATTCTGACAAAGCATTGTCACCGTAAATCTCAACAAGAATCCTGTGTACTTAAACTATAAATTTCTTTAGAATAAAATAGTACAATAAAATGCCACGCAAACACTTTATCTGCTACCAAACTAGACATTTTTAGAACCAATTAAAACACATTTTCTACAGTATGGTGAATTAACATATACTGAAGTTCAAGGTTATGTACAGCACTTTCCTGCAGATGCATTACCATCTGATATTGCATGCATTTAGTCATAGTATTGCCATTTATTAGGAGACAGCAAGAACTTGCAAGATCCTAATATAAGCAATTTTTTTAAAGCAAAATCTAAATATTTAAAATTTTCACAGTTACTATTAAGTTATCACAAATTATGCAGATAAATACTTTATTGCTTATGTAACAGATTTGTTATATTTACTTGATATTCTTAAACAATTTAGATATTAGTGCACTTTACTAATAATTTTTACATGATTTAATGAATTCCGTAAAAACTTTATAATTTGTGTAAATAAAAAAGTATATATGCATTTTTTCTTTTAAGATTAAAAGATTGCATCAATTTGTAAACATTTAATTACTCACATAAACTTGAATCTCAAATTTTTTTTGCTAAAAGCTACATATAAATTAAATATAAATTTGAGCCAAGATCCCCCCTTATTTGTACAATACAAAACCACAAAACAAAAAATTATTCTAAATATGATTATAACATAAAAAAAAACTCAGTAAGTATTAAAATAAGTCTTCCATATGTTATTTACTTAAGACATGTGAATGTTATCTGGTAATATTTTAATTCAGAGGTATTCAACATTTTTTCTTTTGCATTTTGATAATAAATAAAATTCAAAAGTAACTGACAACACATTATTGAATATAGCATCAGTATAAAACATCAATGCAATGATTTTTTTTTTAGTATCAACCAATACTACCTTGTCACTTTCTCTTGTAGAATCAAATTGACAAAAATATAGAAAATTTTACTTATCTCAAAAATTTTTATCCTCAAATAACATTAAAAACATAATTGTTTATTAAAAAAAAGTGTTCATTTGTTGTCCAAAAGAATTCTTCTATCCCAAGATGTGGAAAAAAATGCTTTCCTAGTTAATTTTACCTGATTTCTAAAGGTCCCCCCCCCCTTCTTTCACGTTTATTCCAAAAAATTATAGCACTCAAATAAAGAAGCATAGAAACAAATAGCAATCTAAACAACTAAAACTGAAAGCTTGATAGTAAAGAGAAAGCTCAATAGAATTGCCTCTGATAGACATCTAAGAAAGCATGGATGTTCAATCGATATATCACTACCTTTGATTATGTTTGCATGGTTAGTATCCCAAGTTAAATTACAACCCTGCTTTCCTTTGGTCCGTAGCATTGGTCCACATGACAGCAAGCCATAGGGGTAAATTTACTTAGAAGAACCTCCCTGGCATGCAAGCTTAAAATCTGAAATAGAGTGTATATTTTCGGTTTTGGAGCCAAAAAGCTAATTTTAGCCTTTGATTAAGAGGATAGATTATTAATGAATGGGGGAGATGTCTTAAGCAGAAAATAAGAAGCTTAGATTTCAAGAAAAGGTTCGAAATAATTAGTTCACTCATATCTATTCCTCCAGAAATATAAAAAGAAAAATCAAGAGCTTTTTGTTCAATTTAAAACATAAAATCTATGTTGATCTTAATTATTTTGCGCAACAATAATGGAACAAAAAATGATTGTTAAAGTAACAAAACTGTAATAACCAAGTTAAAATATGAAAATAACTGCACCTTTTTAAAAATTCCTTTCCTAATCAATTACTTATCAAAGCACAAAACAACTATCGCCTAGTCCTGAATGGTCACTTTTTAATTAAGTATTAAATAATCAATTATACATTTAAAAACCTGCATCCATTTCTAAATTATATCAAATAAAACATTTTATATTTAACAATTTAATTACCTTCATAATTCACTTGACCGTCTCCATCAATATCAGCTTCCCTAATCATTTCATCCACTTCCTCATCTGTTAGTTTCTCTCCAAGATTTGTCATCACATGACGCAACTCTGCCGCACTTATAAAACCATTACCATCCTTGTCAAAAACCCTAAAGGCTTCTCTAATTTCTTCTTCACTGTCTGTATCCTTCATCTTTCGAGCCATCATAGTTAAAAACTCTGGGAAATCAATTGTTCCATTACCTGTAAGACAAATACAAAATATAAAAATTAGAATGCTATTAACAAAAAGAAATTGAGAATTAACTTAAAACAATCGGTGAATATAAATCAGGATTCAGTGTAAGAGACATTTTTATTTATTCTGTAATAGCTTGTTGTTCCATAGAAATTACAGTTGACCATTTTTGCCAAACAAAACTGCAGTTAAACAATGCAGCTTCACAAGCAAAATAAAGCATTCGTTGGTACTTTTGAATACCATGAGAGATTGTTGACTTACAAAGTGATTGGCTTTTGTTTGGCAGACACCATAATTTCATCAACATTCATGATCGACAGGATAATACACAAACACTAAAATTTTACAAAAAATTAAAACTAGTATCATATATATATATGTGAAAAGAATCAACAAAGAAAATGAACCACTGTAACTTTAAATTTGTTATACAAGAGGAAAACAAATTTTGTTAAAGTTGAAACAAACTTTTCATTTATATTGTTTTAATACATATTGAATATCAATATATTTTCCAATGTTATTTTGCAGTGTGTCACCCTCTTTTAAAAAACCCTTAGATAAACACAACATAACACAATCCCTAGCTATAGTTTGCTTTATGTGTAAGACTAAAAATTTAAATAATCTTCAATTATTAAATTTGTTAAAAAAACTTTATTCAATAAAAAATTAAAATTCAGATCCAGCAATATATATAGATATGCACATATATAATATGCAGAAGAAAATAAAGCTTAGAAAAGTTACATGACTAGAATAACTCTTTTCCTTAAAAAATTAAAACATATGAATGAAATTTGAATCAAATTTCTATTTCATAGGAAAAGAAAGATCACATAATGAATCTGTAATTTCTATATTTCATCATTTATGTCCTCATTATAATTCTTAAAATGTACATGCATTCTAGAAATAAATTTACTCATTTATTAAAAAGAATTGATGTAAGACAACAGAATTTACCTTAAAGGACTAAATATTTACATTTATACCACCAAGAAGCAAATTTGTTAATATATTATGAGATTTTATTTTAAAAGTAATTTCTCAGTACTTATATTAATATCAATGATCAATTGTACCAAATAAAGGACATTACCAAAAATTGTTATTGTTTTTGAACATGTAAGGAAATGGTTTTCTACTACTGATGCATATTGTGGCATTTGGCAATGTCTTTCAAATTGAAGAAAATTTTGTTGACTCTATAATACATAAGTATAGTTTCTCTTCAGTTTTGATAGATTTAAGAAAGACCATGTAAAAAAAATAGTCTTTAAACATATAATTAATACATTTTCTTCCAATGTATATCTTTAGAAGAATCTCAAAAATTGATAAAAAGGGCAAAACATAAAATAATCATAAAAGTAAATGTATTCCTTCATTCATGCAGCATAAGTAAATAATTCTAATATTGCTGTAATTATATATCAAGAACAAAAATAAAATTCATTCATAATTAAACAATTAAAAAATGATTTGTTTGAATTATTTATATATAGCATTTTATATCAAGAACTAAACAGCATGGAGAATTAATTCATACATACATTTTAAAGACTGCTCATGACATAATCAAAAACTAATTAACTTTCATTCTGCTTCATTGAGAAAGCTAATTATATCAGAAAAATTGAGAAATGAAGAAATAATTCAGTTTATATTCCAATAATCTGATTTCATTATTATTTTTTTAAACATTTTCATTAGAAGCAGAGGCAAAGGAATTGATCTTTTAATCAAACAAGAAAGGCGGAAAAAAGTGTATAAACAATAGTTGATGTTTTTTTTCTTCCTGTATTAACAAATAGAAACATTTATGACCTGCAGATAACTACTAATTAGAACATTTTGAAAAATTTTGGAACTTGATGCAATGTGTTGAAGCAAAATAAGCTGTGAAAGTTAAATCGAAATTATATATTTTTCAAAACAAATTTATTTACATACATATTTATGAAGAATTTTAGCTTTATTAATATACCATATTCACTCGAATCTAAGCCAAACCATTTTCCTAGTGTTGATGCTATCGAAAATCAGGTGTGGCTTACAATCAAAGGCAAAACAATTGTTGGATGGGGAAAATTGAGTTTTCACCCCTTTCAAAAGGAAATATTTAACCATCCGTTCTGGTCAACTGTATCAATGACTTATCTCATTCTGCAATTTATCTCCAGTATTCAATGTGCCCTAAACATTGTAGTCTACTCTGCTATTTTTTTGTATAAAGGCTTTCTATTTAACCACCTACACATCAAAGATATCAGTAATAGCATCAAGATGAATTCACTATGCTGGAAGTATGAAAAAGGAAACAATTTTATATGCAGGAAAAAACAGAAACAGAGCAGCGGTCATTGAAAATTCGACAGGGATGAAACAAATATACATGGATGGCGCAAGCAAAATGATATAATTTTTGCTTGTATATGTCCAACAAGTCTGTAATAATTTTTTCATTCTTCTATAATACATACTTTAAAAAATATGTTGCATAACAAATGCATTGGACGGCAAGGAAGACGACAGACACCATGTGGGAAAATGAGGACGTCAGCTGTGACAATGAGAATGACGAATCATTTTCGAAACATGATACTGATGTGGTTACAGTATGTAGGTTTATATATGTATTTGAAAGCTTTTAAAACAGGTAAAATAAATTACTAAACTTATTATATCGCATTAAAATTTTTTAAAATTTCTTAAGTATCACATATTGATGAACTCTAAAAACATGTAGAGTTGAGGGTGCAGCTTAGAAACAATGACATATTTTTACAAAAATATGTGGAGAATTTTGGGTGCGGCTTAGAATCGAGTACATACAGTATATCCAAAATGTTTAGCAACGATAAATGTAAGTCAAATTCAATTGGTACTTACGTATTATCACAATCATATTGGTGGCATTATATGAAACGAAGTACATGGTTGCCAATTCAGCGCAGATGACGTGCGAAATCGGGGTTTCTAACTTGGCGAGTTATCTTGCGCATTGGCATTGTTGTGACAGCACTTAAGTACCATTTAATTCATTGAAAACAATGTCAATCAATATTTACTCCATTAACCGCTAAACTGCCGATGAAAAATTGCATTATTCACTCTCCACTGGCACTATTCTCCCCAAAGGTGTATACAGTTATTTGACTTATTGTGGAGAGGAAAAACGGCATAAATAAGTAAATCCTTCGTGAACACTATCAAGGTCCTTGTATTGCAATCCAGAGCCTTTGGAATGGTTTTACAGATAGCAGTCAATGCAAAGGTTCATATTTCAGAATGCCTGGGGTAGTTAACGCAACAGCTGAGCAAGACCTATATATACATCCTTGGATTAAAGGATTAATAAAAATTTATAGGCTCAATAAGCTACAAAAATAAATTTGACGGATTTACCATTAATAAAAAAAACAACATATAACTATTCACATTTCACAGCAATTTCAATTAATAATTACCATCAGCATCCACTTCATTGATCATATCTTGAAGCTCAGCTTCTGTTGGATTTTGACCTAACGACCTCATAACAGTTCCTAACTCTTTAGTTGTGATTGTTCCATCACCATCTTTATCAAAAAGGGAGAATGCCTCTTTGAATTCTGTAAAAGAAATAGGAATCCAATTACAATTTTGTCTGACATGCGATTCAGATAGTGAAATTGTAACAGAAAACATTAAAATTTTTTGGTTTGAAAAAAAAAAGCTTTTTAAAGTTCATTAAAACAAAAAGAATTGTCATATTTATTCAAATCTAAGTCACAACTTTTCAAAATTGTAAATGCATTTGAAAATCAGGTGCAGCTTAGAATCAAAGGTAGAAAGAAAATCATTCAATGACAGAAATTCAACATAATACTGATGGTTAGAGCAATTACAGGTTTAGCCATGTATTTAAAAGTTTTTAATACTAGTAGAGTAAAATAATTATTCTCTCTCACTCATTAGTTCTCATTAAAAAAATTTAACTCTGTAAATATTGGATACAGATAACTTTTTAACACTATTTATTATTTTTTCACACAAAGCATGTTGAGAATTTGCTGTGCAGTTTAGAAATGATGATTGCTTAGATTCAAATAAATATGGTAGTTAAATACAAAATTTAATAAGCAAACAAAATTTAGTTTGATCTAATTGAAATAATCTATTCTTTTTTCAGTTTGAAGTATAATGATCTAAAAGCTAAAAAATAATCAAGAAAGTCTACGTAAAATTCAACATATCAAACAAAATCCTGAGGAACAATTTGTCGATAAACTGAAATTTACCCTCATGTAGATAAAAATGGAAGGTACTTGTGTTTTAATTTCACCACAACCAAATTTACACCAAGTGAATCACGCCTTTTCCTTCCAAAATCTGACCATTTCTTTTTCAAATATAACACATAGGAAACTTTGTTTTAGTATCATAATACAAATTTTGCTGTAGTGATGCTAATACACAAGTACAAAATAGAAGGTATTAATATATAAACTTTTATCTCCATCAATATTTTGGAATCAATGACACATTTTTACAGAAAGAATAATGTGATGTAGTTTTCACATAAAAACATCATTTTTATTCACTTATCTTTGAACAAAAACTTTGAATTGAAAAAAAAAAGATTGATTTATCTTAGATAATAAAACAATCAGTTATAACCTATTACTAATGATCAATCCAATACGGAACATTTAATTTTAGTTAACAGAGAATGCCGCAGCTGGATTTGTAATTTATTGTTCATATTTTGTTTAGTTCTTAAAAGTACTAAAAAGTTTTTTATGCATGGAATATTTAAATATAAGTTAACTTTTCCTATGATATAACCTATAAAATGTAAAAATCATAAAGAAGGTGAAAGTGTATTTACAGATAGTAAAACGATTTTTACAAGATAAACAAATCATTTTTTTAAAAAACTTAAGACATAAAATTCATTACAAAAAAAATTATAGATGTGCAAATAAATTTCAAGTAAATTTGTGACGTCAAAAATTTTTACTACAAATAAAATGACTGTTGAAGTCAATATACAAAAGAATATTTTTTTTAAAGAAAATAATTATACTAAATTAAGGAGAATCAAATGACAAAATTTCAAAAAGAAATTTCAGGTAACTAATATGCTAATTCAGCTAACAGTTATCATGGCCTCTTTAAAGATGTTAATTTAAACAGGAGTACACAACCAAAAAAAAAAAAAAACAACCAGATAATTTTAATACATTAAACTTTTTAAAACCATACATGTATAGTTTATGAAATATTTGTTCACAAAATGTTGGCAAAATCATTAAACCTTTAGCAGAGTAGCTAAGACAAATAATGTGCAACTTAAGCAAAAAAAAAGCAAATATTTCAATTCTACCCTTTTCAATGTTTACCTTTTTAATGTAAGGATATTAGTTACAATTCTTGAGTAAAAGATTGTATTTTTTTCTGTTTTAAACAAGGGATCAGTTTTTCTTTTCCCTTTACAATAGTAACAATACAAGAATTAAATTTTAGAACATGTTTCCCCTATACATTCAGCATCATTAAAAATAGTAAAATTAATTCCCGAGACATTTCATACAATAGATTTTTATGTGGCATTAAACATATACTAATTAAAATACAATAGGTTACTTTTTTACTGAATAAAAATCTTCAGACGACAAATATCTATAACTTTTTTCTACTCTGATAAATAAAAAATAATATTAGCTTTCTTTGGAACTCAACATTATGATCAAAACTTAACAACTATTACTCATTTGGAATACAACATTATGTTCACTTGCACTTTTAAGCTATTGCTAGAAAAATACAATTCGTATAGTTTTTAGTCAATACACACTAAAACTCTTCATCAAATGACAATTTATTACTTTGGATGTAATTGTTTCAGTAATAAGTACATTTTTTCTATGAACATTTAATAGTTTTAATACCAAAATAATCATTTTACGTAACTATATGGCCCTTCTTAAAAAAAATCAATTACATTAAATGTAGTGCTACTTGCTTCACATAATTTTATTTTCAAATTATCTTCTTAAAGACATAAAATTGCATAACTCGTTAAAAACTAAGAATCTCCCAACATAATTTTTTAACTTAGTCTCGAAGCCTTATATTAAGCTTCCACAATATAACCAATAATAGAAATCAGTCTTTGCCGCTTTTAATATAAATTTACTCATTTTAACTCCATTCAATAATTAAATTAAATCAATAATAAAAAAGTAATTGCATTACAGAAAAGAAATATCGAATGAAGTTAAAAATTAATCCACGCAAAAGTTAAAAATCACTCACCGGCAATTTGTTCTTCTGTTAGTTGATCGGCCTGAAATAGGAACACAAAAAATGTTACTAACTTTTACAAAAAGAAACAAAAAAAGACATGTCCCAATACATAATTCTCTTGCATTTCGAAACGAAATTAAAAACTTTCCATTTCCAGACAACAATGAATAAAGTTAATAAAGCCCAAATAAAAAATTAATAAAATCGATCGTAATACCAAAAGTGGGACAGAACGTTCGAAAGCACTTTCAAATCTTATATTTCATAATAAATTAAATTAAATTCTTAAAAAACGAAATAAACAAATAGGTAA
Source organism: Trichonephila clavipes (assembly GCA_019973935.1). Taxonomy (NCBI): domain Eukaryota; kingdom Metazoa; phylum Arthropoda; class Arachnida; order Araneae; family Nephilidae; genus Trichonephila; species Trichonephila clavipes. The sequence goes on from BMAU01018218.1 coordinate 205,987, forward strand.
CGATAGATATTAATGATTACTTATTCAAATAATTTCTGTTAAAAGTTTCATATTTCACGTGGAACCGGATCACATTTGATTCGCCGATCAGGAAATCAGCCATTGCTTTTAGTGCTAATGCTTCCCGCATTGACGCAAAAGAAAATCAATTATTCGATATTTTCGCGAGAAACTGAAACACAGAAATTCGTTAAGATAGATGCTAGAAATAACAAACATGATCTTACCATGCTGGATTAAATGAGGATTAAAAACTGTCAAGAAAGCGAAATTATCAGGTGTACACCAAATCCTACGCAAGCAGCGAGCGAACTAGAGAAGCGGATTCGCGAATTGAATCCAAGAGCTCAGATTTAAAATTTACCAATAAGAATTGAGCACTAGTGCACTAGAAGAGGAATCTAGATCTTCCAAGTAAATTTAGTCTCAGCTAATGGGTGACGTGTTATTGCATGCAGATAGTAAATGTTTTAAGTTGGGAGACTGGAAAAATTCGCTGCATGAAGTTGCGGAGGTAGCTTTCAGACTCAACCACATCACACTGTTTACTAAAAGCGCGGGCTTTCCCCAAACCTACTACGATGTAAGCCTACTTACCATTGGTTTCCACCTATCTGCAATGCGTCATGTTCTCTGACTCGCTGCAGTGGTCAGATGAAAATTGTCCCTGCTCGCCGTTGGGCGGTAGGCATTTTTCTCTCCGTGTTCCATTATTCTACTCCTATAATTACATGTTTAGATAGCTTATTAGTTAATTTTATGATGTTTTTTTGCATCCCCAATTTTTTTTTTAATTTACTCTTCAAAATATCTACTCAGTGATAGTTTTTGGTTCTTAATCTTTATTTAATATTCGTTATTCTCCGAGTATATTAGAACAACCTAGTTTCGATTTCCTTTCAGGAAATTTTTGCTAATTAAAGTAATTTTCGTTTGTCTTTTGAATTAAGTGTAATTTAGAAAATTACAAAATATATTTTGAGGGAAAAAAAAGGGGATTGAGAATACGCAATTTATTGCAGAGATATCTTAATTTTTTTTCTACCAATAATTTGTATGAAAATTATTGTGCTTTTTTATGGAATTACAGATAAACTTTTTGTGATACATATTAGAATTTTATGCTCCCGTATAAATGAAATCATTTAAATAAAAAGTAATGTATGCTAAACAGTGTGGTAGTAGTATTAATTTGATAAACGCTGTTAAATTATTTTGAGAACATATTAATCAATCAGAAATTAAGACATTTCACTGAATTTTTACATCAAAAATGTTTTTAAAATATCAAAAAAAGAAGAAAAACACATGCTCAATTTACTGAAATTACCAAATAAAATTGCGTTGTATTTTTTTGTATGTGTTTTAATGTAATGCAATGTGCTATAAACTTTTCATGCGATTTTAAAGGAATTTTAAATATATTTATGTAGTTCAAGTTTCTGTCAACACCATTTTAAAAAAAACTTTTAAAATCACGAAATTTGAAATTAATAAAGAAATCCGTAAACCGTTTCAGTATTTGTGTGCTGCAACTCATTTGCGCAACAAGTTGCAAAATTTTAGCGGAATAACGTTTGTGTTGATATTTAAAGCAACAAACTATTCTTTCGAAATTGACATCGAATCACTCAAATATTTTTCAAATAAAACTTTTAATTGAAAATATCGTTTTTGAGAATTATTTTTTTAAAGGAGGAAAAAAAGGTGCTCTCAAAAAACTAAAAATTACTCTGTCTAAAATTAGTGTTCTGAGGACCCCATTTATCAAAGTATATTATGCATTAATACTTTATTACTCTAAATTTTTTTTTACTATTTGAATGTTTATAAAAAGTATATATTGGATCCTCCTAAATACTGAATCTTATTATTTTAGCTAGATACGAATTTGCGTTTTTAGAACTTCAAAAATTGTGTGATCGGAATAAGTGCTACTATTTTCTAACACTCACAAAGAATCTGTAAATTATTCTCATAAATAGTAACAGATTCTTTAAATTTGAGGAAAACATTAATTTATGTTAATTAATAAATTTATAAATCAATTAATAATTCAGTTATTTGTTCTGAAAGATATCTCTAAAATAAATGCACAAGAATTATTATCTGTATTAGAGAATTTTCTGATTTATGTTGTTGTGGTTTATACAGTTTCTTTTTTTCCCCTTTAGAATTATATTATAAAACTACTTTTGTGGTTTTCCCCTTCAAATTCTACATCATGATCAAATATAAATCAGAAAACATCAAATGTTTTTTTGCTTTTTTTGAAATTTAAGGTTTGGTATCGTATGATATAAACTAATATCACTTGCTGTATCAAAATCTAAATCGCATGTTCTCTTAAAATTTAAGAATGTTATCACTCATAAACTCTTTTTATTCCATTTATTTTTGAACGTCTCATTTCCCGCTAAGAATATTTTTATTTATTTATTTGCTTCATCTATCGAAAACATTTGTTTCTCTTATCGGCTAGAAACTTCATTTCTATTCTAAATTTTGCTCATCTTTTAACTTTTTTCTTATTCATTTCTTCCTTAAAGTGAAAATAACTGGAGTCTATTGCGTGAGAACATTAAAGAGATCTGACTTATGTATTTTTAAAAAGCTCATTTTGAGAGTTTTTTGTTTCGCCCGAAATATTTGGAATCTGTTAAATTACCTTGTTTATTTGTTTTTCCTTTTGAGCTTCCATGTTTATTTTAAAATGAATTGACTTAATTTTTTTTTTCATGCGCGTTTAAAATTGAGGAGCATAAATGAAAAATGTGAAAGAAGCATTAATTTTTCAATTCGTGTTTCTGTAACAATAGACTTCCTGTTATTATTTGGTATGCTACTTTTTTTTTAATACTAGCCCTCCACGAGAGTTTTATGCATTATTTCTTTTATTCACATTTCGGAATTAAACTTCCCCTAAAAATGTATCTTCTTGTTTAAAAAGTAAATAATTTCCAAACTAGTTATTTTAAGGAGACACGTTACAATTTATTAAAAAAATTTTTGATTTAATGGTTTTTACAAATTTTTTTATTTGTGTGTGACCTTATTTATATGAATTACGTAAAACAGTATAGTGTTTAAAATTCTGCAAATTGCTAACCATTCAAAATTTTAAAAAGAAATTTAAAAATTCCTGATTTTAAAATGCTATTCCTCCTGCTGTAATTGCCGTACAGGCATGAAATTTGATTTACAACTTCGTACCATGCATAAGAAAATTTGATATTGGTTTTGCGATAACATGATTTATATTCGTAAAATACTTTTTTTTATGAATGTTTATCGAAAATTCCTTGAAAATTGTATAAATTCAATAATTAAAGAAAAATAAATGTTACTTTGTTTCAAAATTGCAAGCCAACTTTTGTTATATGTATTATTAGCAAAAGGCAGTAAAAATGCCAAAGCTTTTAGCACTATAGAAAAAAAAGCCTTAGCATTTTAAAGGAAGACAAACTAGTTATTTTTTTCTTTCTGAGATAAATCAGTCTAAGGTTTTTATTCCCAATTGGGATATGAATAAAAACGAACATAAAATTTATGATAACTCTGGATTTTTTTTAACTTAAAGCAGTGGTCTTCAAACTTTTTCCAACTCATGGAACCCTTTGAACTTGAAGGTATTTTTGTGGAACTCCTAGAACTAGAAAGTGTTTTCGTGGATCCTCATTCCACACACATCTTAGAAGAATATATTTCAAAATAATATTTAAAGTAGATCAACAAGTTATAGGTACTTATGTATAAGCAATTAAAAAAATTATTACATTTATTATTAAAAATTTCGAATCTAATTTTTTAATATAATTTACTCATTAATAATATTAATTTGTGATCCAAGTGCAACCTACCCATGCTTTATATTTAGTAACTGAGATAGATGCTTCCTTTTTTTCACACAAATTGTCCCAATCTAGGTCTATTGAGATTAAATGCAATCGCATTTTTCTGAGTTTAATTTGTTTTTGTAGCCACTCACAATGAAAAATATATTTCACTTAAGCATAATTTTCTGAATGGCATTAAAATGATTATAGCTGTATGAGAAATACTGTGTACTTAGCGTGAGAGAGTTTGCAATACAACATTTAGGAGCTGTTCTTGCTTAAATTTAGACTTTAACATCAAATTTATTGATATGCCCATAAGTTCTTTCCTCTCCTTCACTATAGGTGTTTTTTTCTACAAATGGAAAAAGGTTCATTTTCCATTTAGTTTTTCAAGACCTTGTGCTAACGAGTATAAAATTATCTCATGGAACCCAAGATAGTAAACAATAGAGAATACTCACAATCTATTAGGAAGTGTATATATACAAAAATAAAATGTTTTAATATATTCTTTTATTATGTTATAATAAAAGTTTAATAATAAGTTATTATATATAAATAAAATTTTCAGTTTTAATGCATAAGATGATATTTAGAAACTTGTAACTATACAAATTTCATAGAGAACGTGAATCCACACACATTTTGCATACATATTTATAAGTTTTCAATTTTTTTTATTATGACTCGTGAACTTTTGGGTATGCCTTGTGGAACCCCAGGGTTCCATGGAACACAGTTTGAAGACTACTGACTTAGAGCTTTCAAATTTTGTGAGATTATAGAAAAATATATAAAGAATAATTTAGGCTAAGAAAATTTAATTTTTTTTTATAGATTTTCGTCAATTGAATCGTAATGTGTTCCATTTAAAAGGGTTCACCCCAGTGGCGCACACAAGGGAGGGAGGGGGTCCTGGGGGTCCGGACCCCCCCGAAGCCCTTGATTTTTTTCGATTGATTATTATTCTAAGTATATAGTAAGTAAAATTTAATTAAGTATTTGTTATTAATGATTAATTTTATTAATGCTAATTATTTATTCATTAGTTAGTTTTTTACTGTGTTTTGTTCCCGAAAATCGACAAAATCAAAAGGAGCATGATACAAGAATGGTTAACTTTCGACCCTGACTCCCCCTCCTTGAAAAATTCCTGTGCGCTATTGGTTCACCCATGGGATGGGTTCAAAAACTCGATTTTTTTTCTTTCATAAATTTTCATTCATATCTAGAATACGGTGGTAAAGAGATTTTTTAAAATTCGAAGTCGTTATAAAGATACAGCAGTTAAAAGAAGAAGCTGTTTTCATATTTTTTTTTTAACCAGACTTGAAACTTGAAACGCTTTTTTCTCAAAACTGTGTGTTTTTCAAACTTTCTTCTATTATATCTCAAGAACGGTTTGACCGAATGACTTCAAATTTATAGGGTAGACTCAGCACGTATAGACTCACGGAATGTGTGTGTGTGTGTGAACTACGGTTATTCCAAAATTCCCAATGTTTCTATTTTTTATAACAAAAACAAAATAAACAGGAAATTCGAAATTTTTTCTTCAGAGGTCTACCAAAACTCCGATTTTTGGTATTTTCAATTGAATATAGTCTATTCAGTGCATTAAAGCTTACAGATTAAAACGGTGTTAAGTTTTTTTTTTATTTCAGATAAGCCAATCAGCCGGAATCGTGGAGGAAGTGAGCATCCATTTTTTCGAGGCGGGTGCTATAACTCACGTCCTATTAGATATTTTTGGCTAAACATTAAAACACATACTCTTAAAATGCATGTAAATAAATCATACAAACTTAAAGTTCTATTTTTTTACTGGTTGTCAAAAAAATCCCTTAAAAATGCTTGAAAAACAGGCCGTCACATGTGTGAACCCCCTTAAGTTAAAAAAGTATTATTACGTTTTAGATTTAATTTTCCATTTAAGAAATTATTAGAAAGTGAAAGAATAGTGAAAAGCGGCTTTTTTAAAAGTATATTCAACGCGAATTTTATAACACTTTGAAACTCTTCTTTAATGTATAAAATTCCCCCTTTCTCCTTTCCTCTCGTTTTTTTTTTTTTGTTTTGTTTTTTGATGATGCATAAATGCACATTACAAAAGGCATTTATAAAAATAACCATCTTTGGAATTTTTTTATTCGTGCTTATTTTATTAATTATGAGGATCTAGCCTAAAAAATTCTTTAAATATATTTCCAGCTGTATGATATACTAACAACATTTGATTTCCTATTGTAACAATAATGGAGCATTAGCACTCTCACTTGCAGTTCTATGGTAATTATTATTCTTTTCTTTTTTCGTATATAATTACAATTATTAAAATTATCTTACTTATTAATTTTTTGTTTTTTATTAATATGTGTTTAAAATTTTATCAATATAAATTTTTAAAAGTTTTTTTAATTCAAAAAAATGATTTTAAATTTAAATTCTGTCTTACCGAAAATCTTTATTCTCATGCTATTATGTATTCTTGATAAAAATCTTTTCTGTAATAATATTTATTTTATTTTCTCATTTCTCAAAGACGTGAAAGTAAAAAATTGTTTGGAAAATTATTCTTAATTTAAAAATAATTGTAAATTTAAAAAAATGGATTACATGAAAAATTTAGAAAATTAAACATGTTATTACATAGATATTCATGACAGCAAAATTATTTAGAAAATTTTACTAAGAAATTTAATACGAGGTATTTTTAATAAATTAAATATATTATTAAAAGTTGTGAAACACAAAAATCCCTTATTGTGATTTTACAATCATTGATTTCCATGCATATGTATAAAGACAGGTGTATCAGAGAGATTAAGCTTATTAAAATAAAACAATTTTATGAATTATTCTTTTAATTATGTTATGACATACGTCCAAATGGGCTAAATACATATGACAGCACTGTCACATGATAACTGCAATAACATGTTTCCAGCCAATCAGTTCATAAATTCATGTGACATCATAGTCACATGATAAATTCAATCACGTGTTTCTAGTCAATCAGTTCAAGCGCTTCACTATTACCAACTTTTACTTTTTGCTTTGAAACTTTCTCATAAAAGTACATATTTGTCAACAATAATAACGGACTTTTATGAACAAAATCACTTGATTTAAGAATTTATATTTACTAAAACATTTCTTACAATTTTGTAAATCTTTTTCAAGAATCTTAATATCTTTACCCAATTATCAACTTTGAAATTTTATCTATAATTTACAAGTAGAATAACAAGTACACACACACACGTCCAATGTCAATGGAGAACACGTGATTGGATGAAACATGTGACCGACATGAATTTATTCCATTATATTAATAAAATTATCGAGAGTTACATATTTTACACATAAAATAAAACAGTCTTTCTATATACAGTCGAACCTCTATATAACGAACCCCTATATTGCGAATTTTTTCTATTTCGCGAATTTTTTCCTGGAACCTTGAACATTTCACGATTTTCTTCGTAAAATAACCTCTCTATAGTGAATTGAATTTTCTATGTAACGAACTTTTTCTTTCGTGACTCAATTTTTGTTCTCCCTTTTTTTAAAGTATTTCTGAAAAAAATTTAAGCTATTCTCTCTTTAACACATTTTATGGGGTCATAAATATTGAACTGGTTTTATTAGATCCTAACTCTCCGAGAGAGTTCTGGACATTTCATCCAAGAAGTACAACCTTTAACCTTCATTACCCAGTTCACTGGAAACATCTTCAATATCCTCTTTCAACCTCAGTGGAGTTGTCCCGTGTCCCCGTGTTCTAATAATAAAATAATGTGTGTTTAATATTACTTTTTGCTTTAAATTATAAAATGTCCTTAAAATTCATTAATTAGTATAAAATTATTTTCTTTATATTGAAAATACAGTGAATTCTGTTTTCTTATTTCTTTGGAGTTTTTCTTTCTTTTGATAGGTAAGATATATAAAATAAACATACATGTGGGAGACAACAAGGGGTCCAAGACGTGTTTGTCTTACTTCACATTTATTTTAAAACTTTAACAAAAATTAATTAAAAAGGTAGATATTTTTACAGATAAGTTTGACGATGATATTCAGAAGGTAACGCCTGCTCGCGCACCTCTCGCGTTCTCTCTTTTTTCTCTAATTCTGCCCTAATGTCCAAGAGTTTTAGTTTTGATTTGCTGCGCCTGCGCGCGAAGACTGCTTGGCTTTGGCTGCCACAATCGGCCAGCCTGACTGTACGCTGTCCACAGCGGTACTTCCATGGAGACCAGAGGAGAATCTGAAACATACAAAAAAAAAGACGGAACAGACAAGGACTATACGACAAATATACAAAGATTTAACATATCATAGTTTTGTTGAACTAGACAGTTTCTCCATCATGTGAAGGCACCTCTTCGACATCCGGAAGGTTCCACAGGAAAACATTGTGTTTCACAGGCATAAGAACGTCTTTTTTAACAAGTTGATCTTTGGTTGAACGCATCGATATTTTCCTCTGTAGAGTTCTGGACGTCTGTTCAAAACGATTTCTCTTTTTCCTTCGCTTCCACTGCCAAGGCTCAAAAATTTTTCGGAGCAACACAAACCGTCGATAATTACGTTCCATAGGTGAAGGGGTAGGTGAGCGGGAGATGAATTCCACGGAACTCGTTTTCATGGCACAATTGGCTTTCTTACACAATACTATATCAGAACATTTTTCTCTTACAATACTCAATTTTAACTTAGTACTCTTAATTTTATTACATTTATAATCCTTAATTAGAGAACTCGAATCATTTCTAGTATTAAAGTTTTTAACATGTGACAAATCATAACTAGAGTTTTCTATCACATTTGAAACAGAAACAACATTAGGATAAGCATAAGCATGAGCACCCAAAGAGGATTCACTTTCATTCAATAAAACATCGCTCTTTGCGTGGCCTAGTTTCTCTATTTCAGAATATACACTGGGATGTATAATAAATTCTTCGGTCAAGGTCGGTGATATCGCCGTTCGCAAACTTATACCGGGAGAGTGTTGATCAAGAGAAATATTTATGGGTTTAACTTCTACCATTCGCTGTTCGCCAAAACATGAACTTAATGTTATGATTTCTTCGGAAGGTGTTTGCACTCTAATTAGTGAGGAATTTAAAACTGGGATCTGGCAACCTGAATCGATCAAGGCTGTTACGGGTTGATTTTCCACAAAAATGTTTACGTATTGAAGATTTTCGAATTCATCGCTATTTTGTTTTTCGCTCTCGACTTTCAAAGTATCCACGTTTATTTTATTATGGATGTGGCTGTTAGATTCTTTAGGTTTAAAACGCTTCTCACAGTCTCTTGCGCAATGAGATGAATCACCGCATATAAAGCAATTTTTATTTTCTCTTTCATGATATTGGGGATAGTTCTCTTTAATCTTTGTTTTAAAGTTTTGTGATCTATTTTTAAAGGGGTCTTGGGTATATCCATAAGTAATAGGAATTTCTTTATGTGATCCGCTTCTAGATGAAATATAAATATCACACTCTTTAGTTAAATCAATAGGCCTAAACCAATCTTCTGCTTCTCGAATGCCAATATGGGGGTTGCGGTTTCCTTATTTAAAGTTTCGAACTGTTTATCTTCGACTTTAGCTGCAGGATTTAAACTTAATGCTTTTTTTTTAGCCCTTTGAAGTTCGACTTCCTTTTCTAATTTTGCTAACTGGAGTTTCGCGAGCTCAATTTTCTGTTTTCCTAAAGTTACCTTTCTTTCGTTTCGCGATACTCTCTCATCTATACAGTTTTGAATTAAAGTTTTAACGAAATCTGGATCACTTTCAAATGTACTACTGTTCTCAATTTTAGTCTTTAGTTTAACTATAGTGTCCGTACTCTCCACAGTACCGTCTAGATTCTCAACAACTCTTATGAGATCCTCTTTAAGAGCGTTTTTATACATTTTAGAAAAATATGGAAAGATCCTACCTTTTTTTTTTTCTGGCTCCCTTGTTGCTCGCACGTACGATGTATCCAATAAAAACGTTGATTCCACTGATTTCACCTCTTCGCAGGTAATATAGTTGAAATTGTTCGAATTGACACCTCTTCGCAGGTTATATCTTGAAATTGTAGTTCCGGCCTCTACACAGGCGGATTATTCACACTGAGTTAGTTCCAACCTCTACACAGGCGGGATTTTGAGGGTTCGTTGAAAAATACACCTGTACACAGCTTATTTTGTTATTTGTTCCGACCTCTACACAGGCGGAATGAAGTTGAAAAATTCAACCTCTACACAGGTTGAACGAAGTTTCCGAAAAATGGCGGCGCGTCTCCTCCACGGACGGCTTTTTTTCACGTTCCAAATTTTGATCAAAATCGAAATTTTTTCAATCCCGGCCTCTACACAGGCGGAATTTTCATGCTGAGTTTAAACCTCTACACAGGTTGAACGAAGTTTCCAAAAAATGGCGGAGCGTCTCCTTCACGGACGCTGTTGTTCATTGTCCAGACTTTGGTTCAAAATCGAAATTTTATCGATCGCGGCCGAGCCCCCATAATTTGTGGGAGACAACAAGGGGTCCAAGACGTGTTTGTCTTACTTCACATTTATTTTAAAACTTTAACAAAAATTAATTAAAAAGGTAGATATTTTTACAGATAAGTTTGACGATGATATTCAGAAGGTAACGCCTGCTCGCGCACCTCTCGCGTTCTCTCTTTTTTCTCTAATTCTGCCCTAATGTCCAAGAGTTTTAGTTTTGATTTGCTGCGCCTGCGCGCGAAGACTGCTTGGCTTTGGCTGCCACATACATTAAATTAAAAAAAGATGTGAATAATTACTTTTCTTAATATATAGTGTTTATGAATTTAAAATATTTGTTTTATGTGGTTTATAAAGTATATTAAAAGATGAACCTCTATATAACGAATTTTCCATAGAACGAACTTTTTTCCGGGATTTAGCGACTTTGTTAAATAGAGGTCCGACTGTATTTTAATAACAACTTTTTGTCTCAGTAATGTGATATAATAATCACCTAATTTTTTTTATTACGTCTAATTTTTTCTAATATTTTTTTGCGAAAATTCTTTGCATAATTTATTACGAGCTTTATGCGAGTACGGATTTTGCATTAATAATTTAATGCGTCAAATTGTTTCTGCAATGTTACCATGGCAAACAGCGAACACAGTTAAAAACGATTTCACGATTAAAAATTATGCATATTTTTTAAATCTATATTTATAAATCAATATAAATTCTCTAATTTCTCTCCAATTCTAAAATTCTTTATAATTTTTCAACGATTATGGCATGTTACCTTGGCAACAGCAAAAAAGGTTTTTTTTTCGTTCTGTTTTCTGTCTTTTGACCCATCTATAAAACATTATTCTGTATTAAATATGTTATATTAGTTACGCAATGAATCTCTGTGTTGCCAGCTTTGATCTAAAGAACTATTCTGGATTATTCTACTAACATTATTTTTTGCCCATTCTATTCTGGGTTAAATAGTCGCGTGTGTGCCTTCAGGTATATAAAAATTAGTTTAAATATAATTACTTTTCCTGGCTCTTAGGCACCGGGGAGTCATAGCATTATTTTAATTTAGTTAAAAGGTTTACTTAATTAAAAATGTCATCACTCAGAAAATTACTTCATCATGTTTATTAAACGAATTATCTTATAATAAATTGAGCCAGTGATGGTTTACAGGTTTGACTTTGGGGCATTACATTTGAGATCATTTCTATCTCAAACAAAAAAAATATTTGCGACTGATGAAGGAAAATTAGATCATTCAATTGAATATCGATTGTGAACTAATTTAATTATTCTTTTGAAGGAAAAGATTAAAAATAAATAAAGTAAAATTTTTCGTTAAAACGCATTAAATTTTAAGTTCGTTGATTTTATATACGGGTAAAAAAAGATCCAATAAAATATACAGAAATTAAGATTTGCTGATCAAATAATTTTTTTAATTAAGAAAGGAATAGAGAAAAGTCATTATTGCCGTTAGAATTTTGATGGATATGCCGGTAAGCGCATTTTGTACGTGTGCCCTTGTTGACTGCACGACAAAAAACCTTACGCCTCGCCAGGGCCCGTCAACATCGACATTGGACTGTTGATGTCTGGAAACACGTTGCCTGGTCTAGTGAGTCTCATTTCCAATTGAATCGAGCTGATGGACGTGTACGGGTATGGAGACAGCCTCCTGAATCCATGGAACCTACATGTCAACTGGGGACTGTTCAAGCTGGTGGAGGCTCTGTGATGGTATGTGGCGTGTGTAGTTGGCGTGATATAGAACCCCTGATACGTCTAGATACGACTCTGAAAGGTGACAGGTACGTAAGCATCCTGTCTGATCACCTACACCCATTCATGTCCATTGTGCATTCCGACGGACTTGGGGAATTTCAGCAGGACAATGTGACACCCCATGCGTTCAGAATTGCTACAGAGTGACTCAAAGAGTACTCTTCTGAATTTATACACTTCCGCAGGCCACCAAAATCCTCAAACATGAACATTATTGAATATATCTGTGAAGCCTTGCAACGTGCTTTTCAGAAGAGATCTCCATCCCCTCTTACTCCTACTGATTTATGGACCGCCCTGCAGGGGTGTCAATTACCTCTGGCACTACTTCAGACATTAATCGAATCCATGCCACGTCGTGTTGCGGCACTTCTGTGTGCTCGCAAGGTCCTCACATGATATTAGGCAGGTGTACCAGTTTTTTTTATCTTCAGTCTATATAGAGAGAGACAGAGACAGGGGCGGCATTTTTCATTTTTGTCTGGGGTGGCAAAACTGCTAGAGCCGGCCCTGGTACACGAAGAAGTACATGAAAAAAGAAGGCTCATGATCTATACGTAAAAAAGAAAAGTGACTCACTTATTCATTCGTCATGATATCACCGGAACTGTTAGACATATAGACTTAAAATTTAGCTAGCTTATTCCTTTCATGAAGTAGAGATCCACTAAAAAGGGTCTTTGCGAAAATCGACTTCAAGAGGTCCGTGTGTGTGTGTGTGGGGGGGTGTTATAGTCGAAAATCCCTTTTTTGGAATGCAATTATAAACCAGAAATTTAGGAAACGTGTTTCTTTCTTTGAGTAGAGATCCGCTAAAAATAAGTTTTGCGAAAATCGCTTCCAAAAGCGCGAACATAACGGGGACATTATAGATTTAAAAAAAATCCCCTTTTTCAGTTGTTAGACCTACATGCTTGAAACTTGGCAACCATGTTTCTTTTGTTGATTGAAGATCCGCTAAAAATTGGGTTTGTGGAATTCGACTCCAAAAAAGGGTTACAGAAGAGTAAAATATTCGCTTAGAAATTCAAGTCCTGTTCTTTTTGAATCAAGAAGAGAAATCTATAGTACTATTTTTCAATACATCGAAAACTTAATTATATTACTCCTTAGATAAAAATGGCTTAAATAAAATAATATGTATTTCTACAATGTAATTAAAAGTTTAGCGAAGTGGCGGGTACTGGCTAGTTCTAATTTAAATAGCTTAACTCCAATTATATTGTAATGAACGCCCCGCGTCGTCCATTAGTGTGTGAGGAGGTGAAGAAAGAGTAGCCATATTCAAAACAACTTCTATTTATTCACAATTATGAATAACAACGCAAATTCAATAAACCAAGTAAAGAAATGCACCAATTACCAAATATGGGAAACAATGACGAGGTAGACGAGACATTAGAAGACTTAAATAATAAATCGGATAACTTTCGTTCGGGCAATACACCTTCTAATTCCAATCGACCTAATCCAATTTAATCACTAATTGACCAAATCGTCAATCTTAATATTACTCAAATAAGCTACGAAGTGCACACGCTTAGCTTCACGTCAATCAACCACTGCTATCCGTTGGCTGTCTAACCTCTCTCCCTCTAACTTGAAAGTTTAATCTTTGCATACAAGTCTTAATTTATATAATCACATCTTCTTCGGAGGAGGAAAGTTTTTAATAGAATAATTAATTAAGACCCATTATTCTCCAAGAGGACAATTAGTATGAAGAACGCGGATAGAGCCGTTATAACATTAAAAAAAATCCGAAATTACTCCACAGTATTAAAACTGAAGGGAAAAAATTCTATTCTGAAATAAGAAATTTTTTATTTAATACACCAAATTTCTCTCCTGTTCTGATATTTCTAGAAATGGCTGTTCCCATTTGATAAAAGGAACACGTTTTCTTTTAATTAATTTGCTTGCAAAGTACATATCTCATGATAACTTCCTATTAAGCCTTTACTAATTCGATTCTATTTGATTACTTTTCAAATTAGCTTTTGAATATTCTTAATTATCCTAATACTATTGAAACATGTCACGTATGTTGTTTTTTCTACAGCAACACTCACCTTGTTGGAAAATTGAGTTTTACAAGCAAAGTTCGCTTCCCGGCATGGATTTGAATAAGTTTATGGCAATCATAGAATATGTGACCAGGGTTACTGGATTGGCTACAAATTGGAAGAAAATACGATATCGCCCAGAAATGAATGAGAAGGCTCCTGGAACGACTCTTTTAGAAATTTCCATGTGGTTATATAAAGGACTTTTGAAACAAAGATTGAAGATAATTCAGTCGTGTGCGTTGACTGTGGTAATAGAGAAAGAGAGTTTACTTGTCTGATTTTCTGCTGGTGAACTGTTCAGAATGCCGTTTCCAGAAAGTTGTAAGTTTGTTTATAACTAGTGTGATTTACACTACTGTAAATAATCCGTTATAATATTTCTTTGTGTATATACTTTGATTTGTCGTCATTTATTCATCTGTTTGTCCTTGTCTGTGAATAAATCAGTTATTATTTAAATAATTGGATTCATTGGCTGGTTTTCACTATTTTGCAACAATATACGTTAATGTTATTCCTAGGGACTATCTGACGATTTCGGGAGAAGTTATTCATTCTTACTCAAAAATTTAGCATTTTTCTTTTCACTTAATAAACGCTAGATTTTTCTCTCCTATATTCCATACTAAATTTTATAAAATTGAAAATGTTTTTAAGGTATCCGACTACGTTCGGAACCATGATTTTAAAAAAGCGCATAAATTTATATTTTTCATGATATTTAACGTCGCTTAGATTAGAATACATGTATAAAATTGTTTTAAAGACATTTTGACAAAAAAATCGTTTAAATACAGTATTTCGGCAAATAATTAACTTAGAATAACCTTTTTTCAAAATGTTCTCCTTTTGTGAAAAATGCTTCTTTTATAATAATATTTTGCCCTCTGCACAGAGGCTCAACTATGATGTTTGAAAAATTCACATTATTTTCAGAGTTACAACCAATTGAAATGATTATCGGCGTTTTTTTCTTAAAATTTCTCCCCTCTGTTGTCGTAAAACATGGATAAAACCACTTCTAAGTTATATATTTTAAAAATTCTATTTGAGCCTCTGTACAGGGGTCTGAGCTACATACATGCAAAATATTATTATAATAGAAGCATTTTTCGCAAAAAGAGAATATTTTGAAAATGGGTCATTCTATGTTCATTTTTTGTCAAAATATTGTACTTAAATAATTTTTTATTGTAATACTATTCTTAAGACAATTTTATATACATTTTCTAATCTAAGGGACACTAAATATCATAAATATTATCCATTTATGCGCCTTAGCAAAATCATGGTTTCGAACGTAATATCTTTCTTATCGGATACATTAATATCTTTCCTATAGCTACATATGCTTCAAAAATTAGTACAAATATGTATTTGTGTGATAAATTTTTCAGTTTTTGGTTACAAAGAGCAAAATTAATTATTTCCCTCTTGGTTAGTTTTTATCTTGATGTAAATCCCGAATCTAGTGATATACTTAAATATCTACCCAGCTGACCTAGAAATCCTATATAAAAATCCACTGGCATTAATATAAATTTACCTGAATGAGATCTCGCGTTCAGCAGGTTTTAGATCGCCATCATCATTTTCCTGATTAAATTCGTTACAGCTATCCCTGAAACATTCTTTAGACTTTAATCCATCATGAAAAATCTCACTACATTCATTTCCTCTGACTGAAACTTCACACATTTTTCAATTCCTACTATTAACTCACGCTCTCTATATACTTATTTATTTATTTATCTTGGTGGAATTTTCGATCGTTAATAAAATACATTTTAAAGCGCTCAATTGAACTGAAATTTTACATTCATGATTATTTTGGAGGACAATACAATAATTTAACTATAATTAATGAAAATTAATTGATTAAAACTAATTATTTAAAGAATTACAAATACAGCCACGTTGGTGACTTAGCGATCCTTTTGGAGACTTGTGTCAAAACGTGAAAAGGTTTTTTTCTCACGTTTTAAAGCATTTAGTTCAACTGAAATTTTAAAGACACGATTGTTTTGGATGACAATACGATATTTTAATGATAGTGACTACAAATTAATAACCATTTAATATTGTGATTCTGTCCTATGTATACATATTTATATGAATTGTAACTATTTAATAAAAAGTAGCTAAAATAAAATTTTTCTTTGTTGATCTAAGTAGGAATTGACTTAGAAATTTTTTTTTATATTACTTGTTTGCAGTAGCGCACACAGGAATTTTTCGGGGGAGGGGGTCCGGGGTCGAAAGTTTACCATCCTTGTATCATGCTCTTTTTGATTTTGTCGATTTTCGGGAACAAAATACAGTAAAAAACTAATTATTTAATAAATAATTAGCATTAATTAATAAAATTAATCATTAATAACAAATAATTAAGTTTTTCGTACTGTATGCTTAGAATTATAATCAATCGAGAAAAAAATCAAGAGCTTTGAGGGGGTCCAGACCCCCCTTGTGTGCGCCACTGCTTGTTTATTATCTCCTTCAATCTGTCATAATGACTATTGAAATCTCAGAAAAAATACGAACAAAGACATTATTAGATCTAGTTGGGGAAGCAAGGGTAAGGCAAAAAATGAGGATATCGTATTTCATCATTTCCCTTCAGGACACATTACAATGCTATATCTGAAAAAAACTACACTACTACAAAACTACACTACTAACTAAACTAAACTACATGCATATATATGGACTAATGCAACTTTACAACTTGAGGTTGTAATATGGCTTCCGAGCCGAAAAAAATCGCGTGATGACTTTTGAGTGACTTATAAGATAATATGAAATCGATTGAACCTATTGGTGACGGACCTTGTAATTCTGAACCACGGTCAGGTGATGAGGTCCGTCATCAAAAGCCCTCGAGTAGCTGAACAGTGCGACGTTAATATTCACTCGCTCAGTACAGCTGAATAAAAAGTGTGTAATTTCAAACAATGCATATTTTTTGTGTAACTGCTTGTTACAGAATTTACAAAAGGTAAGTGTAAAATATTTGTATTTTGTTTGGACCCTGATGTAAAAAATTACACTGAATAAACTAACCGTTAAATAGGGGTCCGACTGATGTATATGTTTTAAATTCTTTTAAAAATTATATAATCTGTTATTCTCTTGATTCAAAGTTATATGTCGAATAATACTTTCCTAACTATCTTAAGGTATCTGGTATCTGACTACTTGCGACAACTTTTTTGTTTGAAAAAGGGATAAATAAAGATTTTTTTTTTATTTTTAAAATTATTTAGTACATTTTAAGAAAAAAAGGCTAAAATTAAGAATAGAAAAATAAATTATTAGGGAAAAACTGGGTAAAAATAGACAAAAAAAAAAAAAAAAACTACATAAACTGCAATACTAAAAACCACATACTCTGTACCAATAATAAATGTACAAATTCTCAATGTTTCAATTTTGATGTATTATTTTGCTATTCATTTTTAAAATGACCTTCAGGATAAGAGATATTTTAATTTTTACTAAAACTAAAGCAATTTATCTTAATTATTACATGAGATTGCTTAAGAAACCTGTGATTACATTCACATAAAGTACTGTAAATTTTGTAATAAAACAGTGATTAATCAATCTGAATGTTAAAACACTTCTACTGTTACGTACACAAAAAATTTCAGCAAATTATTTTAAAAACTTTTTGAGCAATCGCTGTCCCCTTTTGAGTTTTTCGAGGGAAAAAAAACACATTTTTCGAGTAAAACGCATTTTAAAGTTTGACATCTTATTTAAAGTTATGGCATCTGCTTTTACTAAAATACTTGTAGTTTTCATTCTAGTGAATGGAAAATAAAAAACTTGACATTTTTATAAAGCTAATAAGATGACCCTTAAAATAAAATCATAAAAAAAATTGTCAATTTTTTAAAAAAAACATGATTTTAGGATAGTCGGATACCGTAAAATAGCAATATTCAACTTGCGGCCCGCGGGTCGCATGTGGCCCACCGAGCCTTTTTAAGTGGCCCGGCCAGGGCCCATTGCTCTGAGAAATGTACTTATTTAAGAACATTGTATTAAATATTTTGGGGGAAATTTTTTTTGTCAAGAAATCAAATACATCAATTTTGCTTTTTATTGTCGGTGTCGTTACGGGTACGAATTGATATTCTTTTACTATTTGGAACGGTTACGGTTAATAATAATAGACAACAGTGGAGTAGCGACAATTATATGGGTGGAACTAATTTTTTACTATCCTTCATATCTTGCAAGAGAAAAATATTCGAAGAAAATATATCGCTTCAAGAAGATTAGGAGGTTGACTATTTGATGGTGAAAAACAAACAGTAATCAGTAATTGTTTGATTTTTCACGAAAATGCTGTATTTAAAAAAAAATATCAATAAATAGGAACCATTCAATGACTTTTTTCCTCGAAGATCTCTTTCAAGAGGTGATAAATAGGCTTCCTTGAATAATCTTTGCAACAGCAACAATGTGTTTTGTCAGTGGTAATATCACAGCGAGGTAACAAAGACATCTTGTGAAGTTTTTTATATTGTTGTGGTAATCATATGAAACCGTTTACTGATGCAAAAATTGTGAAAGAGTGTTTCTTAAATGCTTGCAATTTAGCGTTAGTGACAAAAATAAAAAATATATATAATTAAGAAAAGCAAAACAGGAGTTTTAATATTTTGATCAATTTTCCACATTTTAAATTTCAAATTTTTTCTTGTTCTTAAAACATTTCTCCCCCTTCTCCAATTAATTCTCACGTTGCGGCTCGCGTGAAATAACTAACATATATGCGGCCCTCGTGAAATAGCTGACATATGTTTGCGGCCCAGCAGAAAAAAAGGTTTAATACCCCTGCCTTAAACTATTCAAAAAATATCCAGTCGGACGCCGATTTAGCGAATTCATCGGGATCGAACGGTTTATTCGTTAAATCGGAGTAATTCGTAATATCGGGGACCAAAAAAAATACAAATTTTTTGCTCCTGTCTTTTGGATATTTTTAAATGCTGACTAATAGATGTTTGGCAAGATTTTTGATTCCCGACTCTTTTTCGATTTTATGCAAAAAGGAAAATACTGCGTCCTTTACATCCTGCTGCATGAGGTATATTTTCAGTTTCCAAACAATGTAAAGCATTATGAAATGTAACAGTTTTGAGATGTAAAAGTTTCATTATCAATTCCTGCATACAAATCGCCACGCATTCGTTTCCAACAATCAGCCTCGATTCACAAATTTTCAAAAGAAACATTTTCTGTAAAATCTTATTTATGATAAACCTCAAGAAAAAGAACTAATGGTAAAATCTCTTAAAATACTCCCTGCGTTGTTGAGTCGGATGAGATAAAGGAATTTTCTCTCATATTCAAAACTCCCGCGGTAAGTTACTCTCATCTATACATGCAAAATCTACTAATATATTCTACACCCTTCGCGGTCGAAATTGCAAACTTAAACGAAAAGTCTTCTACTATTCTAGGCAAAAAGAATTTCATTTAAAAAAAAAACTAATTTTTTTTCCCAATCAAAACTAATAAAAAGAACTGTTTGAGGTTGTTGAAATAATTTGTCAATTCGGGGTTTATTGTTGTTAAATAGGGGTTTTTGCCTTCATTTTAATAGGGGAAATAGAAAAATTCGAAAAAACGCGAAATTCGTTAAATAAGGGTTCGTTAAATTGGAGTCCGACTGTATTTTGGTACTACAAAAAAAAATTGAGTCTGATTTTCATTATACAATTCAAAACATATCAACACAAATTTGTGTGAATGATTTATTTATACCAGTGAAACTCAACCTGGGGCCCACCGAGCCTTTTAAAATGGCCCGGTCATGGCCTATTGCTCTGAGAAATTTACCTATTTTAGAACATTGTATTAAAAATTTGGTGCGAAATTCTTTGTCAAGAAATTAGATGCATCAATTTTTCTTTTTGCTGTCAGAGTCGTACAGGTACGAATTGATATTCTTTTTCTATTTGGAACGGTTACGGTTAGTGATAATTGACAACAGTGGAGTAGCTACAATTTAATGGATGGAACTAATTTCGAACTATCTTTCATTATCTTGCAAGCGAAAAATATTTGAAAAAAGAATATCTTTTCAAGACGATTAGGAGGTTGACTGTTTTGTGGTGAAAAACAAACAGTAATCAGTAATTGTTTGATTTTTTTCACGAAAATGCTGTATTAAAAAAAAATATCAATAAATAGGAATCATTCAATGACTCCTTTCCGAGAAGATCTCTTTCAAGGGGTGATAAATAGGCTTTCTTGAATAATCTTTGCAACAACAACATAGTGCTTTGTCTCAGTGGTAATATCTTAGCGGTAACAAAGACATCCTATGAAGTTTGTTATATTATTGGTAATCATATGAAATCGTTCACCGATGCAAAAATTGTGATGGAGTGTTTCTTGAATGTTTCTAATTTAGTGTTAGTGGCAAAAATTAAAAATTTAAAAAATAATAATTAAAAAAAGCAAAACAGGAGTTATATTATTTTGATCAATTTTCCAAATTTTAAATTCCCAGTGTTATCTTGGTCTTAAAGCACACATTTCTCCTCCCCCCCTTTCCCATTTATTCTCATTTTGCGGCCCACGTGAAATAGCTAACATATGATGCTGCCCAGCAGAAAAAAAACTTGAGTCCCCCTGATTTATACAATATAACATACAAAAAATGTATTACGAAACACAAAGCAAATGCACAAAAAATATCTATTTTTTCTGAACTTTATTTTATCAAGCAATGAAGCTGATCAGTAATTATTTCTTATTACGCAATTACGCATCATTGAAGGATAAAAAAATTCTCTCTTAGATCATGGATCTGAAATGTCATCAAAGTTCAGGAGTGACGTCACAGATGCCTCTCGCGATCTATCTAGACGTAATCCATGAGTTTTTAGCCGTGGTACAGATTACATCTGACAGTGACGATAAATTTATAAACATTTTGCGTCATTTCTGACTAAAATTTTAGATTAGGTCTTGAATAATCTATTAACTTATCAAAATACATGAAAATGTTTTTAAAAACAAGAAATCAGAACAGTTGGTATAAATCCCCTATATGGAAGATATATACTTTATACCATTCTTTCTTTTTGCTTAAATAACCCAGTATTTTTCTTTTTCTCTGAAAGCGTTATTTATTTATTTTTTTCATTTTTTTACATGTCTCACTCCAGTAGCGTACACAGGGATTTTTCAAGGGGGTCCGGTGTTGAAAGTTCACCATTCTTGTGTATCATGATCCTTTTGATTTTGTCGATTTTCGGGAACAAAACACAGTAAAAAACTAATTATTAAATAAATAATTGGCATTAATTAATAAAATTAATCATTAATAACAAATACTTAATTAAATTTTACGTACTATATACTTAGAGTTATAATCAATCGGAAAAAAATCAAGGGCTTTGGGGGGTCCGAACCCCCAGGATCCTCCCCTTGTGTGCGCCACTGTCCCACTCTCTTCCCTTTCTCAGTTGATAAATTCTATCTTAATTATATTTTTTTGTGAGAAAATCAAAGGTGTAGAAAAGTCACATGACGAATATTATAATACATGTGCATATTTGTGTTACATACATGTATTATACAAGTTCACTAATTGCATGGCCCGATGTTACACGGGCTTTCTCCAGTGAATAATTTCCCTTTCCCCTCTCAATATCAGCACTTCTAAGGGTGGGTTTGTGATTCCTATAATATAATAGACCATTAAAATATTCTTTTTTGAAATTTCTTTGCCCCGTCGTACGGGTTTCTTTCCCCTCCGTTTAGCCCGGCGTTGCACGGCTTTTACCAAGTGTATAACTTAATCCCCCATGGGAATTTCCTCTTATTATACATTTACATTAGAGTAGATCTAATTTTTTTTTCTTTTCTCAGAATTTAAAAACTTACCAAAGTGAAAAAGATGTTCTCTGATATATAAATAAAAGGGAAAATAAAATTAAAAACTAATTTTTATGTTAAATATTGTCACAGTGAGTGTATACGAACTTCGCCCTATAAAACTCCACAAGGGCTATTGGTGACGGACCTCGTAATTTTGAACCTTGCTCAATTGACAAGGACGACACCTAAACTTGCACCTCCCTCTTCGAATTTCCACACCACACCAACGGGAGGACATTTGAACCTCGGCAGATTCAACGTGCATCGGCCCCTTCTACATGGTGGGTCTTCAACAGCTAAGAGTTGCCACAAGGGGGAAAGTTTAAGTATTTCAGCTTTTTTACGGTAAAAAGTCAAAGTAATTTTTGTTAAAGAAAACATGTATTTTAGTACTTTTTAACATTTATTGCTATGAGGGGCGTCCAACAAAATAATTACAAAAAAAAAAACCCATTAGGTACTTTAAACAGCTTTTTTTCGTATTGAATTAAAAAACAAACTCTATTGTCGAAATAGCAACGTACGACAAAACGAAAGATGGATAAAAGCTAGAATCGGACTCACTCGACGATGCTGGGTGAGTGAATGAATATTAACGTCGCACTATTCAGCTATTTGAAAGCTTTTGGCGACGGACCTCGTAATTTTGAACTCTGGTCAAGTGACGAGGACGACACCTGAGCTGGCACCCACCTCTCTTAACTTCCACACCAAAGGAAGGACGTATGAGAATCGACAGATTTAACGTGCATCGCTCCCCTACACGGAGGATCTTCAACGTATAGACTAGAAATCATGATACGCTGGCCACGAGTCCGTTACCTTGACCACTGGGCCACAGCGGCCTCCACGATACTGAGAGAGATCGCTGGGATTAAGAAATATTGCAAAGTACATTATATTATTCACAACTCACAGTACTCCATTATCAATGATCATCATTTTTGGTTATTTATATTGTAGAAAACTACTTTTATTTTGATTCTAAAATCATCTAACCAAAATTAAGTCTTCCATTTTTTCGGAATTCAACCCCTTTGAGGCCTTATTAAATTTCGAAATTATTATTTTAAAATTATATGTTCTGTACCATAGAACATCTTTTCTGCATAAGTAGATTTCAATTTATGTACTTAGGCTTATGGTGAAAAACTGATTTTACAAATTCAGTTGTGTTTAACTCACCATGTTTGAAATCATTGCATAATTTATAAGCACAATGCACTTGTAAATATAATAAAAAAATATCTTAATTTATTTATGGTAACCCTCTCAATCTGTCACTAATATATCAATATCTTTGCTTTAAAAAAATTTTTTGCACTTTTTTTTTCTTTCACTCTTTTAGATTAAGCAGTATTTGCTATGTCATTATATCTCTGTTTTGATTTTACTTATTCTTTATCTTCATGTGTGCCAGAATAACTACATCCGCGTTTCATCTCTTATCTTTTACTAAATTCTCCTCTGAATATTTTATTTGATTTTAAGTGCATCTGTGTACTTTATTGATGAAAATTTTTTATATATGTATTTCATTTTCTTGTGTATTATCGTCTCTAAAGGGAAATCCTGTATTATTTGAATAATAATAATAATAGTAATAAAAAGGGATTCGTAAAAGGTTGAAAGTACTGCTTGGTGAAGGTTAAAAAATAATGATGAAGGCATGTGACAGCCAGAGCTACAACGTTAATAAAAGAAAACAAGTTATTCCTTTCATTAACAATAATATAAATATACATAATTTCTACAGTAAATAAAAAGGATTTAAAAAAATTTTAAAGCCTGAAAGTTTTTACACTGTACATTTTATTTACAAAAATTAGTGTTTTAATTGTCAGATAAATGCCTGAAGTCACGTAAAGGTTCTTTCTTTCTTTTCTTTTTTTTTGTATATTTTTAAACCTAACAAGAACTTTAAGAATAAGAATTAAAAATAATAGGAATTTTAAGAATTAGAATTAAGCTTAATAAGAATTTTAAGAATAAGAATTAAGCCTGATAAGAGAACTTTAAGAATAAGAATTAAGCCTGATAAGAGAACTTTAAGAATAAAAATTAAGCTTAATAAGAATTCTGATTTTAGAAGACTGAATTCAGAAGACTGAAGTAGAAATTTTTTTTCAGACTTTTGATCTTGAATAATACACAAAATATTTGAAAAAAAAATAAACTCAAAATTATTTCTTTAATATAAAGTTACTATTTATTATCGAAATATTAAAAAATGTGTAATATATGTGTACGTGATAATATACTCATAAATAATTAGTCTTAGAATATCGGGACTTTATACAATCACATACCCACAAATGTTTTTAATCGAAATCTTTCCAAAGAAAATATGAATAAGAAATTTCTGAAAATTGGTTCCTTTGATCATTTGACATGGTTGCGAATTCAAATATGTAAAATGTAGAATTTAATTTTTTATGTGACACAATAAGTATAGTAGAACATTTTATACTTTAAACTCACTGACGATGGAAAACCGAATGTCAAACTTATTTTGTTCTAAATTTTTCAACGGGGAAAGTTGGTTTTAATTAAGTGTATGGTAATTTTCAAATTATATAATGCGCTTTCTCTTCTAAACATACCAAAAAGGCAAAGCATTTTAGAGGATCGGTATCAAAGGACTAGGAGAAAAATGGCAGTCTCATGTTTGCTTCAAAATACGAAGTAATTTTGTCCTATTTTCGACCTTTCCTCGAATATGTTTACAGTAGAACGTCATTTATCCTAACGTCAATTATCCGGAGCGTCAAATATCCGAACCAGTTTTTTTTGTCAACTTTTGTCAATTTAGAAGGCGAAAAAGACTACAATGTCGACCACGCGGATGAGATTACTGACTTAGTCCAATCGATCCCAGGATTTCAAGAATGCGATGAAGATATAGAAACCTGGATGGCAATCGATGCAGAAGGCTCAGTGGATTTCAAATGCTAAATAATGACGAGATTGTGACTTCCGTGCAAGCAGAATCCGACCCTGTCGACGATGAAACGGATGAAGACAAGGACAACAACAACGAAAGTAGCAAGGGTCTATCAAATGCTGGCGCGTTTTCTGTATTAGAGACAGCTATGGAGTGGTACGAACAGCAATCAGAGTGCTGTCCTACTCAACTACTGCTGCTCAAGAGAATCAGAGACATTGCAGGAAAAAAACGAAGGTGTACAATAGTACGGCGAAAAATAAGTGATTATTTCCCACAATAAAGGTAAAATTGCGACATTTTGCACCTATTTTTCTTTTTCTTCAAGTACGATTCCCGCATGTGATGATTTTCAATATTCGCTTAGTGTCCGGTTTCGTATACTGCACGGATCGCATTCGGTTATCCGAACAATCGCGTATCCGAACGGTGTCCGGTCCCAATTGATTCGGATAAACAACGTTCTACTGTATATTCAAATTAAAAAATATATTAGTTTGTAAGATAAATGTGTGTTATGTATAGCTTTTAATAAATATTTTAAGCGAAAGCATCCAGAGAAGTTTTAGTTCAAAAATAAAACTCAAGTCTTCACACTCAAGTTTAACATTCGAACTAATCATTTCTCCTTTTACCAAATTTGTCTCAATATTTTACGTTAATGAATAGAAAAAGAAATGTTCAATATGTTTTTTCCAAGACTTGTAAATACTGTGTGCCTGTATCTTCTGTAACTAAAAAAGTAAATAATTCTGAAAATGCTTAAATGTAAGAAATGTACATGATAAATTAAAAAAAGTTGCTTATTTTTTGAAACTTAAAACCAGTTGTATATTTTGTTACGCAAGAAGTTAGATAATTAGTGTCGATCAGTTACTGTTCAACTCTTTTTAGTTGACAGTTATCCAAGTCTCTTTCGATTTATTTCGTTGCTTTACCGATTGATAAATTACAATTCAGTTCCTTCAACTTATCGACTTCATTTCCTCTTCAATTTTATTTACCTTCCCATCAAATTATATTGACTTTTCTTATTTGTAAAACACTTGTGGAATACATTTACTCTTAAGCGAACACGGGAAAGGTTTCACGGTGACAGTTAAGCCATCATTTCAGACTTTTCGTTTCCTGCATTCTTTACTTCTAAGGGGAAAAAACTGTTATTTTTTTCCGTTTTCTATTTACCCAAAGATTAAAACAAAAGTATCACCTTTCATAGCCTAGATGAGAACCAAGGATGAAATTTCGCTTGTTACTTTACACCTACATGTTTTCGTGTTTGTAATATTCTTGTTGATTGAAGGTCGCCATTTCGTGAGCAAAAAAAAAAACAAACAAAAAAACACTGTCTTTCCAAACGATATTTTTTTCAAAACTTGAAAAGAAGCTCTTTGTTCATGTTCTATTTTTTTCCTTCTTTTTTTCCCTTTCATGTTTTTTAATTGATATTTTACATATTGCATCACATTTACATAAGAATGAAATAATTACTCATTTATAGTGTTATTTTTCATTGCATTTTTAAAATATGAAATCAATGCTGAAAGTTGGTGACCGCCAAGGTTAAGTACTCCCCCCATAAAAACTTCCTACGAGTATATATAAATAAAAATAACTACTATATTTTCTATTTTTATCTTATTATTATTTTTCTATTCCTTATTCTATTATATTTTTGTATTCAAATTTTAACACTTTGTCTGTTCATTTACAAATGAATAATATAAGTAAAAAAATAAAGATTTGTATCATTTCTTTGAACAATTTTTTTTATATCAAATTGCTCTGTATAAGCTATTTGAGCTTCTCAAGTAAAAAACAATTGTTTAAATTAACTTAAAAATAATTTAACAACAATTGATTATATTTTCATTATCTTTTTTTTTCTGGTGACACATCAAGACACTATATTTATTTCAAATATGTTTGGTATTTCATTTTCATTCGTAAGAAATTTCTTGAATGTTTCAGTTATTAATGAACTTATTAGTATTGTTTTAATAAACTAATTCTACAATACACATTATTCCCATGTCCACTTTATACGTTTCATAGTAATAATAGTATTACTATTTTGAAATTAAATTTAGCGTATAATTGTCATTTTACAATGAGAGAATTCCATTAGGTTTTATAAATAATTTGAGAGTGATCATAATAACATATGAATAATAATAATATTTATTATTATTTAACATTCACGTTGAAAACGAACAGAAATCAAAGTTTAAGTATTTAATCATTAAATCAAAATATCAAACGATTTTGTAAAAAAATTCGAAGAGTCACAATTGTGAACAAAAAAAAAAAAGAGTTCTAAGTATAAATAAGAAATTCTAAGGGTGTGTAGTTAATTAAATAAATGTTAAATCAAGAGATGCTAAAAACATTTTTAACAAAATAAATTTTTTTAGAAAAATTTTATGAAAGAAAAATTATTGCTACATTTTTAGAAAATACAGAAGCTTATCTTTTGAAATCTTTCTTCAGAATGTGACAGTTAAAACATTTATTTTAATGCTTCATAAGATTTCATCGAAGTTGTTCAATAAATACTAAGAAGTTAGGCTGAAATGTAGTTTTACGCTGTTTAAATTTGGAATTTCCTCTGGGTATTTTTATTTATTAATTTGAGGCAGGTTTTTCTACATTTCTCGAGCTGATTTAACCGCAAATTTTAACGTTTCAAAGGTCTTGGTGATTTTAGAGCTCTTTCTGGTTTGAAATTGCACAGGTAAACCTTTTATTGGTGGGTATTGTAAGTTTTATTTTATTTTTCAGTCTTTCTTTTCTGATTTTATAAGCCATGCATTCATTCGTAAAATATGTGTGACTGCTGTTTTGAAAATTAAAAAATTAGCTATTACCATATATTTCTGGTTCATTAACTGCGAATTTGAGAAAAAAATGTATAGAATAAAAAATGGTGTTACTTTTTTAATCATTGGTTATTACTTCTCTGTCACTAACTGTAAGATCAGGAAGTAGATGTTGTTGCGAAATTACTTCGTTGTGTAACTATCTTGATTTAATTTACGGCTTCTCTTCTCACAGTTATTCTAGTATGGAATGACAAACTTGGGAATTTTTTTTTTATGAATATGAGTAAATCGTTTTGTTTTGTATATTTTTATTTATAATATCTAGATATATAGACTGTTTACAAAATAACACAGTACCATAATTCAGTATAATTAAATTTACATAATTATTCGAGCTTTTCTTGCAGTTTTCCCACTTTCGAATCATAACTACATAGATAAAAATCGAACTTTAAAAAAATCTGTAACTTATTTAAAATTTAGTTGATTTTTATAAAGAAGTGATCAGGATCGTTTGCTATCTAACTTCTTACAATTTGTGACATTCGTAATTTTATTGGCAATAATAATAATCAATGAGTAAAAGAGAGAGAGAGAGAGAGAGATGTCGAGAGTTCGAGAGATAAATAATTAAATATTTATCTAGCTAGACGCGGAGATATTTTTTTTGAGCAGAATAAACTGTTTTGTAACAATGAAAATAACAGACAAAAGAACTAAATATCCCACTTTTTGCGTTATTATGTTATCAATATTGACGAAAGTGTTCAGCTTGTTTTATTATGATATTTCGCTCCGGTTGTTATAGTAACCAATGTACACATAAAACTTGTAGCTTCAGGAACGAAGACATAAGCTCTCCGAGTTAAGCAATAACCTAATGGGAATTTTTTAAAAAAAAAGTAAAAAGAAAAATGAGAATCTTTTTATTTTTACTTTTGTCAGTATAAAGGGAATTGAATTACCATTTTTAGCTACAAGAAAATTCTTTTTTTAAAATGTTATTTATTTGTCAGCTTCTCCTTTTATAGTTAAAACTTTTCTTTATCAAATATAGGTTATGAATTCCACATCGATATAACATTTATTTGCATAATCATATTCGGATATAGATCTGCATTTGATTATGCAAATATTTAACGATGTTTTGCACGTAAAAGATTAGTAAATATCTTCTTATCTTAGAAAAATGTTCTTTTTTTTCGGTAGTCCGGTTATAATGTGTTTTTTCCCGATAGTATCAAATTATTTTTATAGCTTTTATCTTTTTCGACTCTTTCTAGGAAAAGTAAAAATACTTTTCTCACGTGAGTTTTTCTTAAGAGGAGTAGGAAACCTCTATATACCGATAATGTTAATTTGGCTGTTTTCGATGTACCTTTTCTCAAAATTTGTTATATGTACATGTTTGAAATTTTTCATATAATTAAGGAACACCTTTCTCATTATACTGAAATGAGCTTTCAGCTAATTTTGAATGTTTTCATAATTTATAAAATATTTTACCAAACATAGTGAAATTTGACCCATTTTTCACATAAAAAAGTTTGTAAAAAATCATTTTTTTAAGTTTTTTACAAAAAGCTCATTTCAGTATATATTAGCTATCATCCTTACTAATATTATAAGCGCGAAAGTTTGTATGGATGTTTGCAACTCGTTCACGGAAAAACAACTGAATGGATTTTAATGAAACTTTACAATAATATAGCTTATACATACGAATAACACATTGGTTACAATTTATAAAGATATTTTTAAGTTTCCAAAATATAACGATAATTGTCAAGAAAGTGGGAAAAAATTCCACCTACTGCAAAAAAGCCCACGAACACATATATCTATCTTTTTTATGTGAAGCAAAATTATCCCTTTTGTTTTGTCTACGCCATGCCTCAGTGTGCGCTCGCTTTTAATTTATTCCTTCAATCAGTGTAATTACTATTTTGTTAATTTCATAATAAAACTAGATTTCGAAGGGAGAGGTGGTGGCAAGATTTTAACATAAAATAAATACACAGCAGAAAGTAATATTAATGTATTATACTTCCAGATATAAATTACTTACACTATTTTAAGCGTTCATTACACAAAATTTGTAACAATGTGTTACTTTTTCAGAACAGAGATCAGTTTAGGAAGGTGTTTTCAGAAATTGACTGACATGAGAGTTACGGGGAGTTATAAATAAATAAAAATTTATTTTATCGGCTATTAGATCTACAGACTTAAAATTTCACAAATATGTTTTTTTTTTTTTTTGTTCAGCTGAGATATGCAAAAAGCTTTTTTTTTGTGTTTGATTTGCAATTAACGTAAAATTAACTCATTAAAAACTTCTTTATCCTTCAATCTGTATTGTCAATTTACCCGTGCGAAGAACGGGTGTACTAGCTAGTTATAAATATATCATAAAAAAATTTACATACCTGTGAACAGTAGTTTCTCAGAAAAGGTACTTTGAACATCAAAATTTACATTTTAAGATAAATTGATTTTAATGTATACAGTGAGGCTTCTAATCGGCTAGGAAATAAAAAAAATTGAAGGCTCAATTTACAATAAAAGATAAATGTTTTGGTTAATATCAGATGTTCAACTTTTAAGAAAAAACGAAGTACTTTGTTTACATTTTTCGCCATGAAAATGGGCGTGGCCCAGTTTCAATGATCGTTTAAAAATAGGTTTTAAGGACTTCTAATTACCCTAGAGGTTAAAGTAAGGTATTTTTAGAAAGTTTAAAATCGATACAATTTGAAAATGTAAAAATCTCAAATTGTCAAAAAATATAAGATTTTATCTTTCCAACACTCCTTAACCACTAAGAGATTGAAGGTACAACTGAAAGATAATATTACAAAATGGTTTAAAAACTTTTAGCGAACCATTGTATTTCAAAAAGATGACAGAGAAAATTTTTTACAATGGCGCATTTTTAGTTGACATTCATTTTCATTAACTCAATTTTGCTTTGATTTGTTTTACTTATTTGTTAAAGATCGTTTTATTTTGAATGTAGTAGACAATGTAGAACATTTATGATAATTTACTTTACGTTAAACAATCGAGAATTGAACTAAATTTTATAAAAGTTGTTCCGACCCTGCGGTCGCTGGTGCAGTTGGAGACACCTAGTAAATGGATAATAATAATAAAATAATATAAAATATTTATTTATAATAATAAAATCAACACCTAAATTTGACTTTCAGTTTACTATCAGAAGGTTGTTTAAGCCAAAGGAGAGGTCAACTTTCCCAGAAATTTATAAAAGAATCATTGCTGTTAATAGATGCTTTTATGCCGTGAAGAATTATCAAAAACCCAGTTTTCTCAAATTAAGAGCTAAATTGCTTCTTTACAAAAGTTTTATTCAATCTGTCCTGACCTATGCATCAGAGACTTGGCCACTGGCTTTACGTGATGAGGAAGTTTTGGAAATTCTCGAGAGAAAGATCTTACGCTGCATTCTTGGTGGGATCCAAGAGAATGGATCTTGAAGAGGAAGATCTAACTTTTAGAACTCTACAAAATTTAAAACAACCTGATATTGTAAAATTTGTCAAATTACAAACACTTAAATGGGCTGGTCATTTGGCTAGAATGAATGAAGATCGTTACTGCAAGAAAATCTTTCTGGCAAAGCCCAAGGGAAATAGACCACGGGACAGACCCCCGTTAAGATGGATTGACTGCGTCGAAAAAGACCTGAATATTTAAAAGGTCAAAAACTGGAAAACAGTTGCCAAAAGTAGAGATGCCTGGAGAAGGACAGGTCCTTCCCAGGGCTGTAGAGGCCATTGAAGAAGAAGAGGCCAACTTAATTACTAATCTAAATACCTGTTATCAATAATTGCGTTACTTATCTGTCGCTAAGATCCGACGTAATGGTATTCTCAGGAGCATCATAAGACTTCTTGAGGCCATGGGCCCTTACACAAAATTAGGCCCCACCTATGACCCTTAAATGTAGACATAACATAGCATACATTGTCAAAAACTCGTATAAACAATAACCCGAAACAAATAAATGTGCATGACTTACAATTGCCCAAAACAGCTGGACCTACTGTTGCCTCTTGACTGAATGAGTAATGATAGTGTATGATGATAGGCCTACACTTATACTAGATAGACTAGACATATCGTCGGAAATCCACAGTATTTCGAAGAATACAACCAGAAATAACATTTAACCTTGTGACGGGGCTTTTATCGTGATTTCAATTAACCATCCTCTTGGGATTTCTTTGGGGCCAGAATGGCAATTCTTTCCAACCAACTCAAGAAGAAGAACGTGTATATGTAAATTAGGAATCATACATGTATGGGAAGTTTAGCATTCGCGGAGTCGCTAAGTAGAAAGGGAGTCGCAAGGTGATATGAAATATAGCCTAGAAGAGGAATCTTTAGTCTGGGAATTAGCCTAACAGTGCAGGTGCAGATTAAACAAAAGTGGGTCCTACCCCAACTGAATATAGCCGGATTAAAGCCAGAACAGAAGTTATAAGGACCGAAGCTGTTTATCTAGGATACAGCGGTAAGCTTGATGAATTAAACTTTAAGTATAAAGCAATTACTATTGAGGTAGTATTTAATCTATAAAGTTAGATTCAGTGGTTGGTTGCGCTATTGATGGGTAATACGTGGTGCGTCTTCTCATTCTTGATCTTCTTCCTTTGATTATTCTTGTTGTTGTATTGTGTTTAAACTAAGATCTTAACAAACAGGTTTTAGTATGAATGACTTTAGTAATTCTTCGTTCCTCTCCACAGACACAGGTCGCGTGGCTAGTGTAGAACGGGTGCCCCCGTCGGCGGGGACTTAACAACCTTTGAAATTCTTCGAATCGTGGTCTTATTAAGGCTGAGTCAAGAACGAGACGAGGCCCCCATTGTGGCCGAGTCCCAGGGCCCAGTTGGTCCATGCCTTAAGACGTCCTTGGGTACTTGTCCTGGCTTGACGAGATATCTTGTTCATCAAGACGAAGGATCCTCTCCCTGCAACTCCGAAGGCTTCAATTATTACGACTCTAATAGTTCAATTTCAGTAACAGCCTAACAACCATCCATTACACTCACCGCTAGAGTTTAAATAAAGAGTGTTTTTTTCCAGGTATAGAAGTTTAAGTTGGCATTACTTTCCAAGAGGGCGACCGATTTAACAGCTGTCAAGTGATTTATTCTCAGTTTGGTTTGGCAATTCATCCAAACGATCATCAAGCAAGGCGTAGATTCGTCGAATGGGCCCAAAACGAGATTGCCGTTGTTCCCGATTTTCATAAGCGAATTTTGTTTAGCGATGAAGCGCACTTCTGGTTGAATGGCTACGTCAACAAACAAAACTGCCGCATTTGGAGTGAAGCTAATCCACAAGTGTATGTCGAAACGCCGTTACATCCTGAAAACTGACTGTTTGGTGCGCTTTATGGGCTGGTGGAATCCTTCAAAAACGATGAAGGCCACAACGTTACAGTCAATGGTGATCGGTATAGAGCCATGATTGCTAACTTTTTCCTTCCTGAATTGAACAATCATGATGTCCAGGAGCTGTGGTTCCAACAAGACGGCGCAACATGTCACACAGCTCGTGCCACAATCGATTGATTGAAAGACACGTTGGGTGACCGCCTAATGTCACGTTTTGGACCTGTGAATTGGCCTCCAAGATCTTGTGATTTAACACCGCTAGACTATTTTCTGTGGGGCTATGTAAAGTCATTGGTCTATGCGGATAAGCCACAAACGCTTGACCTTTCGGAAGACAACATTCGCCGTGTTATTGCCTATATACGGCCACAAATGTTGGAAAAAGTTATCGAAAATTGGACGTCCAGATTGGACTCCATCCGAGCCAGCCGTGGCAGTCCTATGCCAGAAATCATATTTAAAATGTAATGCCACAAGGTTATCTTTCGAATAAAAAAAAATCATGTCAATCGAATAATACATCGTTGTTTTATTGCAGTTTAAAGTTCTGTACCTCTAAAAAAACACCCTTTAGAACCTGACATTTGCGCAATTCGCGGTTCTACAGAAAGCGATTACACAACAGCATTTTCCCCTAAGGCAGCGTTTCTCAAACTGTGGGGCGTGCTCCTCTAAGGGGTCGTTATAACTCTACGAGGGAGTGCGAGCGTATTGAAGAGTCGAAAACAAAAGATTATTTAAAAAATTATTAATTTACTGAAAGTGTAAACTAACAAAATACGTTCTGACATAATAAAAAGTAACATTAAGACATAATACACTTAAAATCCTGTGCAATATATTTGATAATTCCTTTAACAATACTAAGTTAAGTACAGGCTTAATAGCTACCAGTGACCCCATGGGCTTGTAAATATATAAAATTATATACAAAAAAATAAAGCTTATCTTGATTATTTATACGGTTTATAAAAAAAATCTCTTAACTGCCAATTAAAAGTTATGTGATTCGCTCTCCAATTCTTCCCGTAGACGAGCGAATGTGATGTATTAGAGGGGAAGGGGAGATAAGGAATAAATAAGGAAATCCTCTGAAACAAGTAAATCCTTCGCAAACACTGTCAAGGTCCTTTTATTGCATTCCGAAGCCTTCGGAATAATTTTATGGATAGCAGTGCACAGAAAAGATCGTACTTCGGAAAGACAAATATATACGTCTGGGGAATTTAACGCACCGGTTGAGAGAGACGTATATATACACCGGTGGCACTTCAGAGGTCAAAGATGTAATGTAGCTTTAACGTCAAAATATAGTATTATTGAATTCAATGCATTGCCGTTTATATGGAGGGGGCGCGATGAAAATTATGATTAAATATTGGGTCGCCAATATTAAAAGTTTGAGGAGCACTACTCTAGAGGATTAGTAAGAATCACGAATATCATCCGTTACAAAGTTAGTTTCAATACACTGGTGTAGCTTGTCTTGAGTGAGCCGCTTATCAAAATTCCTTGGGAGCCCTTTTTTAGAAAAGAAATAAAAATGATCGCATTAATAAAATTTATTTGAAAGTATCAAAATGATACACATGTTGGCAGGGATGTCTTAATGCATGGGCCAACTGGAACCGGTCCCAAGGGCTCGGCCGCAATGAGGGACATGTCTCGTTCTCGACTCATCTTTAATAAGATCATAATTCGAATAATTTCAATGGTCAAATCTTATTTCCAGTTGTATTCTCCGAAAAACTAGGAATTTTGGAAGGTATGTCAACTGGCTACACGCGATGACCGTCATCCATGTCCAGCATCGGGCCTTCCACCATACATCATCATGAATCACTCAGTCAAAAGGTAGCAATAGGTCAAGCCGGTTTGTACGATGTAAGTCATGCAAATTTATTTGTTTCGGGTTATTGTTTGTACCAGTATTTGACAACGTGTTATGTTATGTCTACTTTTAGAGGTCATAGGTGGGGCTTGCATTTGCGTAGGGGCCTACTTTTGACTGGAAGCCTCAAAAAGTCTTAAGAACCCTGCATGTTGGGGCCTCTCTTCCTTGAGGTTGCAGTATCATTAATCATTAATACGGCTTATATGGCGGTAGCTACGCCCCTCTTTCAGATTTCTGGGGTTATTCAGCAATTCTATTTTTAAATTATTATGCAGAATATACATCCGTATTCATATAAAAAAATATATCGAAATAATCGAGACTATGTAATCATGTTACTGTTAGAGCTTTGTAACCTTAGAAAACTCCAGGAAAGCAGAGAATGAGCTGAAAATCTGAATTGATTCACCGTGCGATGAGTGAGTCGCTTTTCTCTAATATACATCAAGGTCGCTTTTTCGCTTAGGCACGTCCATAGGACGCAAAAGATTTGAGCGAAAAAAAAAAGAAAAAAAAATTAAAATTACAGTGAACGCGTACCACCTCCTAGCGAATCGTGAGAGAAGCATTTCTGCCTTCAAGAGACTAAAGACTGAAATGAGATCTACTATGGGAAATGAAAAACTTAAGAATTTAATGTTACTATGCACTCAAAATGATATTGCAATGGAATTTGATTATAATAATGTTATCAATGATATTTTCGTAGAATACTTGTGATACCCCCCGACCCGGGGGTACCATCTAATCGTCTACGCGACCTAGATTTGTAGGAGGAAATGATTGATCACCCAAATTCACCATAATAAATCTAATTTATTATTATTCCAATATATTGATCTAAACAACAGAAATCCTACTATAGGGATGTAATCAGGAGTGATATAACGTAATTCTAAATTCTAAGTAAATAGTGCCTGAAATCCTAATCACTTATCTTTATTAGAAATTATCCTGAGAATCTTTATTTGCCTTAGATTCCTTAACACGCTAAAACCCGTTCTATAATTACGCTTCTATATTTAATATCTTACCAATAGCTCACGGCGCTCAGCATCTCAGCTTTCTCTGTCTGCTTTTCCTATTCTACCATTCTGCCACGCGAATACTAAAGCTCCATTATATATCTATTAACTAATCTGCATATCGTGGCTTCTTCTTGAGAGGATTGAATTGAAATAACTCAATTCTGGCCCCAAAGATTCCCCAAGAGGATTAGTGTGAAAACGCGATAAAGCCCATTCACAAACTTTCGTTGTACAAGTACAATGACAGTGACTCAACAAACGATAAGGATGTCGAAAAGTAAATGATAGTAAAGCGATGAGCGACAGTGGCGTAACGTACACTCCCCGCATAGTGGGGGAGCCCAGGTTTCTAGGGGGTTCAAAACCTTTGTTATTTTATGGTTTTGCAGTCCTTTGTAAGATTCGGCTTGGAGCCCAAAACGTGTGACTTTACAGGGGTGCTCTAATATTCTCCGTTACTCTACTGATAAGTGATGAAAAAGATGATAATTAACAAGTTAAAAACAGTTCGTAAAATAATGTATACTCTATACTAAAATTGCGAACGATTTCACTAACTTATTGTTCTAATTTTCAATAGGAGGGGGGGTCCATGATGCCCTTAAGTAAGAAATGAACAAGAGTGGCCACAAACCATAGCACTATTCTTTTCTTACGACTGCCAGTCCATAGCACGATGGGTCCATAAGTGGTGGCTAATGGAAAGACTATCCAAACAGTAAAAAAAAAGAAAAGGGAAAGATTAAGAGAGTTAAGGGAAAATCCCTCCCAAAACAAAACAGAAAAGTATGAACTGAAGGAAGCGGGGAGGGTGCTCTGGAAATAGGGGGTAACTATTGAAGTGCCTAGGATGCGGGGAGGTTAAAAACGGCCTTGCTACACAAATCAATTTTACAAAATTTAATGTATGAATTTCTTATTTACTGATACATTTGATTTTTTAACGACAAAAATGATAAAATTATTTTCCGAAAATGTTCTTATAATGCAAAAATGGAATAAAATTTTAATTGCACTATTTAAAAAAATTACACAGTAATGATTAGTTCAATATTATTAAAGTATGTTACTTCTTCAGTCAAAAAATCGGATTTTGTTTGAGATATCAGAAGATGCATATTTATCGCTTCAGAAATTTACTGTAGGGAATGACAGGAAAACAATTGATAAGATATTTGGAAGAGTATATGTAAAGAAAAGATATGGGACTGATTTCAGGAAGTTCTCTCGTTTATTGCTTCAAATTTATGTTCATACCTAAATTTCCCCAAAACTGTGTAAAAACAAAGCACTAACTTCTTGCGGACAAATAAAGGACTCGTAAATTTTCTTCTGGTTTTATACCACCGGAGTGAGTGGAGAAATTGTTTCATGTGTTCTCTCCATAAAATTTAAAACTGAAAAAAAATTCAAGATTTTTGTTCGGGAAATTTATGTTTTAGTGCTACCTAAAGTTAAATATTAGTATGCACATTTGTTTATTTACTTGACATTTCCTGTATATATATATTCCAGTAGGACTCAAAGGTTCCTCAATTTTGAATCACCCAATCAGACGGCTATCTTTACACTTTAACTGGTACTCTTTTCTCCACATCCTCGCAAAGTCAAGAACAGAGACAACAAAGTGAGAAATGAAAGCCTGTAATTTTATTTTATTTTACATTGATATCCTACTTTGAAGTTGAAGCTATCGGCGAAGGATCTTATAATTTTAGACCTCGGTCAAGGGACGAGGACGCCAGCTGAGGTGGTACTTCAAATTTCTCCACCACACCACCGTCAGAACTTTCAACTGTCACGTTATCTCCTGCTCATGTTGGTTGAGGGAAGGTCACGCTCATTAAACAAATACTCAGGGGATGTGAATGCATCAAGGATTGAGAAGCCATTAAATTTGATTCGGAATGAAAACAAACAGATATTTGCAATAATTTACGTTTATTAATTTCCTCTTTAGACCTGTGAAGAAGATAAACTAAATTGTTAGAAATAATTGGGCCTACAAATCTTAAATAAGATGCAACCTCTGAATCCCGCCAAAAAGAAATTCTCTAATATCCTCTAATAGTTAAGTGATTATAATTAAGGAACTTACTAATGGGGCAAAATTGCCCCAAAATAACTCCAGTTCGAATGCCATTTAGTCGTGACGTTCATTTGCGAAGTTGAGTTATTGTAGCTTAAAGTGCCCATTTGGCAGGACGGAAAAAGAAAACTGAATTAGGGAGGATGGACCACACCTCACTGTTTCAAAGCATCGACGAATTTAACATACATTAGCACATTTACACGATGAGTCCTCAGTGGCAATTAGGATTTAAGCCTACGAATCGTAAACGCCGACCACAAGCTTGTCGCGTCCCTGCGAACGCAAGCGTTGGAGGGTTCGAGTAAAGATCAGCCATTTTAATAACTAATACACTTTTATTTACTATTTCCCTTAATAGCTTTAAACAACTTAAGGGATAATGCATTTAGATCTCACTAAACTCGAGGAACAATTAATCTTAATCAATTTAAATATAATAGAAAGAAGATCACTTATCTTATCTCTCGAGCACTCTTCTCTTTAATACTTGAATAATCTTTGAAGAATCTTTAACTTTTCTTAACTATACGACCTCCAGTCGCTAATGTTAGATTCTCTTCTATCTCTACTTTCAACTATCATCGTGCCTACTCTACGACTAACACTTATATAGAAGTTCTAATTTACATAAACCAAGTCTTCTTTACAGAAAGCGGTTTTCAACAGAAATCATAGTTAAAAAGATTATTTTACCCAAGAGGATTAGTGGAAACGCGGATTACGACCATGTTAACTCAGCTACTTCGCTCACATTAGATCCTGTGAGATAACCTGATTTAAAGTGCATCAGTTCTGTTACACATGACG
This sequence comes from Trichonephila clavipes, assembly GCA_019973935.1. Lineage (NCBI taxonomy): Eukaryota > Metazoa > Arthropoda > Arachnida > Araneae > Nephilidae > Trichonephila > Trichonephila clavipes. The sequence goes on from BMAU01018218.1 coordinate 245,123, forward strand.
AATTTTTAATCGAATCAAGACTGTTTCCTAGCATAGCTAACATGATATAATATTCACCTTATCTATAACTTTGCAGCGATTACAGCTTTGTTCTTTGCCACATATACCAAGGGTCAGGTTCACCAATTTTCTACCTCGAAGCACACCTTAAGTTAAATGGACCTGTCTAGGAAAGATATATCTACTGATCCCTTTCTTGTGTTCGGCTTTTAGAGTTTACGGTTTTTTGGATCTTTACTTGACTTCTTCAGTCTTCGTAAGATTCTTTCATAACTTTTCCAGAAGAATAGATTCTCTTTGAAATTTCCAAAAGGGTAGATCCTAAGGACTTCTAGATGGTTCCTTGTCAATCTTATTTTTCGCCAAATTTGCTGCCAAAAGCGGTAAAGTTGCCAATCTGGAAACCCTGACCACACTTTTTAGGGCTTCCATATTCTTTTTTTTTTCTTCAAGTTCATGCTGGGAAGCGAGTTATGTCTGAAAAACTCAATTTTCCCACAAGGAGAGTGCCACAGGGAAAACAACATACGTGGGTGTTTCGGTATCAAGTATATATCCAGCGTCGTTTCAGTCGAGCTGCATGATTGAGTTGAAATTCTACTTAACAACGTCGGTCGTTTCGATGGGCTGATGCTCGTTAAATCTGTAAAGGCTCAAAGTCCTCGCGTTTACGTGATGTGGAAATTAAGGGAATGAAGTGCCGCTTAGCTGTGACTCAAAATTTTGGGTCCGTTGCCTACAGGTTTAGTGCGCTTTTAAATGGGATTTTAAAACACTCTCAATCAATAATTTCAAATTGTATCCAATTTTTTTAAAGAAATTCAAATCTAGTTATCTGTACCCGGGGTGGGCATTAAGTCGATCGCAATAGATAGGTGGACCGCCAAGACATTTTGGGGTGACCGTCCTTAACATAAAACGTTAGACGTGCATACTAAAAGAAACACAGGTGGTTTTCAAGATAATGGAAACACCCGTGAATAAAAGAGAGACCGTGTGTGTAAATAAAGCTGCAACCCAAATTTGAGAGACGTTTTCAAGAATTTTCTAGACTATAATCAAAAGTTGCATTCATGGGTTAACCCATTTGGCAATGTTGATGTGAAAAATGTAACTAAAAATATGTTACATATTCTCTATCTCTCGAGGAAAACGAGGCTTTTTTTTTCCTTCAAAAGGACGTAATTTGTTAACAATAACTATTGGAATCTAATAGGCAAAGTAAAGTATCCCAATTTTAAAAAAGCTGCAATTCATTTAACATCGTTCTTTCGCTCTACCTATCTGTGTAGATCTACATTTTGAACGAATATAATTAAGGTATCCGACTACTTTCGGAACCGTGATTTTAAAAAAGCGAATAAATGGATTATTTTAATAATATTTAGTGTCACTTAGATTAGAATACATGTATAAAATTGTTTTAAAGACATTTTGACAAAAAAATTATTTAAATACAGTATTTCGGCAAATAATTAACTTAGAATAACCTTCTTTCAAAATGTTCTCCTTTTGTGAAAAATGCTTCTTTTATAATAATATTTTGCCCGTATATTGCTCAAACCTCTGTACAGAGGCTCAAATATGATTTTTGAAAAATCCACATTATTTTCAGAGTTACAACCAATTGAAATGATTATCGGCGTTTTTTTTCTTAAAATTTCTCCCCTCTGTTGTAGTAAAACATGGATAAATCTACTTCTAAGTTATATATTTTAAAAATTCTAGTTAAGCCTCTGTACAGAGGTCTGAGCTATATACAGGCAAAATATTATTATAATAGAAGCATTTTTCGTAAAAGGAGAATATTTTGAAAATGGGTCATTCTATGTTCATTTTTTGTCAAAATATTGTATTTAAATATTTTTTTTATTGAAATACTATTCTTAAAACAATTTATACACATTTTCTAATCTAAGTGACACTAAATATCATAAATATTATCCATTTAGACGCTTTTGCAAAATCACGGTTCCGAACGTAGTCGGATACCTTAAGACCACGTATCATTCCCGTTTCACAGACGACCACTTAGAATCCAGTGCAAGATTAGCAGTTAGTAATTATATAACGAAGTATTCAAGATTGGGGTGGGTAATATGAAGACGAAGTCCTCTACTGGGACTATAGCTACGAGAGCTAATTTTAATTGAAAATTAATTATTTTCTGATGTATTGTGAATTGTTTGAAAATGCAGCAGTTGATATTATTAAATATAAGGGTATAATTATTATGTTTGTATTTTGTGCGTTTTACTTCAAACTTAGTTTTAAAATAGTAAGTTTTTCTACTGTAGGTAATTCTGTGTATGTAATTCTATGTATTTTCTGTATTTATTATTGTTATAATATAAGTATTATTGAGCTTTTATTTGCTTATCACATCTACGTCATAAGGTGGACCACAGCACCTTTAAAAAATTAAAAGTAGACCGTGCCATGTAAAAGTCTGCCCAACCCTGATCTATACTATTGCTCTAATATTTTCATAAATCATGATTATCATCTGAAAACCTTATTCAATTCCTACAATTAGCTCACACTCTCTATTTATTTATTTATTTATTTATCTTGATGGAATTTTCAGTTGTTAATAAAACACATTTTAAAGCACTCCATTGAGCTGAAATTTTATATTCATGATTATTTTGGAGGACAGTACAATAATTTAACTATAATTAATGAAAATTAATTGATTAAAACTAATTATTTAAAGAATTACAAATACAGCCACGTTGGTGACTTAGCGACCCTTTTGGAGACTTGTGTCAAAACGTGAAAAGTTTTTTTTCTCACGTTTGAAAAGCATTCACTTGAACTGAAATTTTATATACACGATTATTTTGGATGATAATACGATACTTTAATGATACTGAATAAAAATTAATTACCACTTAATGTTGCGATTTTGTCATATGTATATACATATTTATATTATTTGTAACATTTAATAAAAAGTAACTAAAATAAAAATTTTCTTTGTTGATCTAAGTAGGAATTGACTTAATTTTTTTTATATTACTTGTGTGTTTTTACTTATATTTTTATAACTTTCCTGTTCCTTAATTTCCATTCTTTTCGTAATTAATTTTCAAATTAATATGCTGGAATCTGATAGGCTGTATCATAGCTTTATAACAGAAATATTATAGTTCTGGGATTTCCCTACTACTAAATGTGGTAAGTTAATACGTGTCACATGATAAATACAATCACATGTTCTCCATTGAATTCAAAACTGACCTGTACTTGTTGCTCTACTTGTAAAATTTAGAAACAATTTTCTTAACTGGGTAAAAATGTTTAAGACTCTTCAAAACTTTTTTTTTAGATTAAGGAGACATTTTACGCTTTACGCAAAAATTAATTTAAGGATTTTCAAAATCTTTTTGATTGCTTCCTATGTGTGTATACTATGTAAAACAGATTTTGTGCTTAAAATTTCATAAAAAGCTAGCCATTTAATTTTTTAAGGAAAAAACTTAAAATTTGTGAAATTATTTTAAAATGCTACTCCTCTAACAAAAATTTACGTACACGCATGAAATTTGATTTACAAGTACGTCAAAATTTGGTATGAATTTTGCGATAGCATGATTGGTATTCGTACAATACTTTTTTTATGAATGCTTATTGAAAATTCCTTAAAAAAAGTATAAATTCTGAGTTAAATTATTAAAAAAATATTGCTTTGATTCAAAAATGCATACCAACTTTTGTTACATGTACTTTTAGCAATAGGTTAAAAAAATTCAAAGCATTAGGCACAATAGAAAAAAAGCCTTAGCATTTTAATGAAGACAAACTAGTTATTTTATCTTTCTGAGATAAGTAAGTTTAAAGTTTTGATTTGCCATAGGGATGTCAATAAAAACTATCATAAGTTTTTTTAAATTTAGAGCTTTCAAATTTCGTGAGGTTATAGAAAAGTATATAAAGAATAATTTAGGCTAAAAAAAATCAGATTTGGTTTTTTTGACCGATTTTTGACAATTGAATCGTACTGTGTCCCTTGAAATAAAAAAAAGTATGTTACACGTTTTTTTTCAAATCAATGGCATTTTGTTTACCTTCGTGTTTCATTATTTTTGACAGATATGTTCTTTTTGGAAGAAATGTTTTACAAAAAGTAAACGCTAACAACAGCAATGCCCATGATTGTATTTATGCCGTGAGTATGACGTCGCGTGAACTTATGAACAGATTGACTATAAACACGTTGTCATGTGACTGTAATATCGCATGTGTCACTAAAAACTTTTACACTCACCATTTTTTTTTTAAAATTTGGAATGACAGAAAATTCTACGTATTAATTCTGACGAATCCACTGTAGGTTCGAAAGATGAGATGTGGAAGTTTTGAAAATGAGGAAAGAGAACTGTATGATATCTCGATTGTTATCTGATCATTCTTCAGGGTTCATGCAAAATGATATCAATAATCGATTTGATTATTAATTAATCTAACTAAAATTGATCAACATTAATTTTCTCTATGGTATTCGAAAGAATCCATTTTTGTGGTGTCATAAAAAAACAAAGGTATGCTTGGATCAGAATTTATCTTACTATAAAAAATCAATCACTCTTTCACTAAGCTCTTACATTCTAATTATTGAAGATAAATGGAAGAAAAGACAACTTCTTAAGAGATTTTCATACCTGAAACCTATGTATAGAAGGGGGGGATACGATAACTGGCGCATGCGCGTTGCTTTTTATATCCAATTACTAATTACTTACCCTTTCAAAGCAGTGAAATATTAGATAGACGATTTAGAGAATAACATTATAAACGAGAACGAAAATGAATAGACTATAAGACAATAAATCTAAATTCTGTCTGTTAACAATCGTTGCCATAAAAGTGGTACAAAAATAGTTTCCGGGTCTATTAGTCTAAAATTTCTTAAAGATTTATATTATCTACCATTTCCCCATTTGATCTTGAATGGGTTGCAATATGCTTTGATTATTTTTGTACCTTTGAAGTATTTTGTTTAATTTATTAATAACCGTCATCAGGATAATTGCTTTTTAATAATTAAATACACAATTAATCGACATGCAAATAATTTTTGATTGCGGGTAATGCATTATTAATTAACAGCCGCTATATATATATATAAATTGATTGATAATATATCCTTTGTACGTACTAATTAATAATTCTTAGTGATGTTTAGTCTGTATATTTTAATTTATTTATTAATTAAAATTGTCTCTTGAAAAAGGAACTGCATTAATGAATTCTTCCACATTTAATATTTTTGAAAAAGGAAAACATGGCCGAATTATAAAAGTTTTTATAAAAAAATGAAGAGTTTTATTATTTTAGTTTAGTTTTTTTTACTAAATTTTTTGTTAACAAAAACATTCATGTTTCCAACTTGAATGAAAAACTTCCGGTAGCCCATCTGGCCATCCGGCAACGCTGACTGCTGTGCTCTAGGGTTCGAATCCCGGAGAAGACATGAATATTTGTAAATGTATAGTGCCTTCGCGGCATGGGGTACTATAAATAGCCGTCGAACCGCAAGTCCTCTCGTGAGGTTGGTGGAAGGGGGAGGCCCAATTTTGAGGCCCTTTCTCTCAAAATTGGGGTGGAAACGAGCGAAATCGTACCTGTTTGGTGCTCAAAGCTACGGATAACGACAGGCGTCACTTAGACCTTTGCCATGATGAATTTTGTGGGCCTCGATCCGGCCTTTGCCGATCAGGGGCATCAGTAACAACAACAAAAAATTCTTTCATAATTAATTTTTTCATCATCGGAAACTGATATATTTGTATGATTTTCTGTCTCAGATATTGTTTAGGAGTCCAATAAATGCTGGATTTGTAAAAAATAATCAGATTTTAACTTATGAGAGATTTACAGTATATTTTATGAAGGAGCGTAGGAATTAAACTTTGGAGGAAAAAAAAGAACTCTTTGGAATATTTTTATGAAATATGTTGACAAATATTGAATTAGTTATTAATATCAAATAAATGTATGCTTGAAGCAAACTCTTAAAAATGCATACTTTAAATTTTATTTGGTAAACTAATAATTAATTTTTGGCAATTAAAGTCAATTCCTAAGGGGATGCACTACAAGAGAATTTTAAAATAGTAGCACTAGTAGAAAAAATTTGTGAGATTTGTTTTATAATTTTTTTTTTTACAAACATACATTTTTTTTAGTTCTTTATTTTTCTTCTTGTGTTTTTTGAAGTGTGAATACAAATTATTCTTTTCATGTAATTAATTTTTTTTTATTTTCGTTGTTTTTTATGTGATTTTTGTCACTATCTCCATTAAATTATTTAATTTATTTATAGCACTTTTTTATGGGGTACTATCTAGTGATAATTTCATATTGACACTGCTTTATTTCCATAACAAACAAAAAATATTCTAAGGTTTCTTGTTCTTTTTTTTTTTTTTAAACTGAGAAAAAGTTATCCAGCAAAATGCTTTCGAATACAAATAAGAGTATTTTTATTAATACGACATTTTCTTTGAAATTAAATAATGCTATATTTTTAATCAGCCAAATATTTAATCAAAGAATAGAATGTTGAACATGAAAAAAAAAATGTTTCTCTTAAATTTTACAGTTAAATTATTCCATGGTGTGTTTCAAATTCTGACATTTCAATAAACATGTTTTGCCTCTCTAACAGTAGGATGAACTATATTTAATATTTTTACCTTTATTCTCGTCGAAATCATTTAAAAAAATTTCGTGATTACATTAATATTGTATTGTTATTTCATCACTGTATTAAATCTAGTGAAAATTACCGACTACAAAAACTCCTCGTTGTGTTTATATAATGTCAGTTTAATATCTGCAAAGAAATAAATATTAAACAACTGCAGCATCATTTTAGAAAATAATTATATTTCCATTAAAAAATTCAGTTTCTATTCTCCCAAAATTCAACGATTAAAATTTTTTTTTTTATTCCCATTGCAACCTTTTGCAAAATTCTATTTAACAAAGTTCTTGAATTTCTTTAAGCTTCTTTTATATCTCCCAAAAAATCTCCCAACCACAGTACTTTTCGCCCCTTTTTTCAAATAACTACTATATAATGCAGTCCTTGAGTTGTATTTTACCGTTTACATCGAAAATGTTCTGAGAGTACGGGATCTGCAATTCTAAAAACCAAAAAACGTCGCGTCCCAACCATCTGCAGTGCGGTCACATCTGTCTTCGCGGTAGTGTGACTTCACAAAACGCGCCTTTTCGAATTTCGGTCTCTTTTTTCCCCCCTCTTCCACGCATTTGGAATCGGCGTAGGGCCCGCTCTGTGTCAGCAGTACGCAGTGCAGTCGGTCACGTGCGGATAAGGAAGCGCCATTGCAGCTGCCTAGTTGCCTTGGAAACGGCGCAATGACGTCACCTCACCACTTTCCCCTCTGTTCTGCTTCAAATACATCAGGCCAGTAAAAGTTGAAACAATGCGCATGCTCATCAGTTACGGAATTTGTTCTGCAATAAAGTCAAATTTTAGATAAAATTTTATATCTATATGCGAAAACTCTTAATCTGTCAGCGCATATTCTTACAAAATAAAAAAAAACTCTTCAAATTCTTGTATTGCAGAGAGCATTTAAATGCGTTGCTAGAATTTTCTGATGCATGAAAATTTAGAATATTGTCATAATATTTAAAACAAATTAAAAAAATTCACCCAAATAATGAAACCGAGGCTCTCACTCTCTTGCATTAAAACTGAGCCTAAACTTTGTTGGTGATATTTTAAAAATCAGTTTAATATTCTTTTAAAACTGTTTTTTTTTTAGTTTGTTAATTAAAAAAAGTAATAAAATTAATTTTAAAAAATGTTTGAAAGAAAAAGAAATGTATGTTTAAAATTGCGACTCTAGAAGAATAAATTTGACATTTAGTGCATTTGCATAGGTGTATGAAGTTTAAGTATATAATGCAGCCATATTTATAAAATTTAATTCGGGAAAAAGTAAAAATAAAAATGATAAATAATAATTCCCTTTTAAAAAATAAGTATTTTTTATTGGAAATTGTATTAAAATATATAAACCTAGGCACACACACACATTAATTTCTTTAAATTTAATTCCTCTAACAGACAACTTATCCTCTGTCGCCACTTTCAAATTACATTTTACTCGCAACGAACCTTTCTTTTGATTAAATGTCACAAATTAACCCAAATTTTATTATCAGTTACGCTTTTAATATTTTCTAAAGCTCATTTGAAGCATCTGAACTTATTTTATGAACATTATAACCACATATTCATACAACACAATTTTCCTTTTTTTTAATGAAAAAAAAAGGTTAAAAGTTATTTTTTGATACATGACATTCAGACAAATAAATCTTAATTTGGTTCTCCGTTTGTCTGCTCACATGCGCAGTAAGACAATTTTTACTGTCTCTTAATCCGTTCACCTTTTCCCAAAAGGCGCGCTTGCTTGCAATCCTAATTTGAGTAGTCGCGCTTTTTCCGAATATTAATTGCTATCTCCACCCAGTTACTGTATTTGTCATTGGATGAAAATGCATTACGTCGTAGCTTTATCGTAATTTGATTGAATGACACATAAAAGCTTCATATGATATTAAACTAGCTTTAACCTTAGTCGTGATATATCGAATTGAGAATATCTACGTAATTTTCTTTTTACCCTTTTGGCAATCTGTTTCAGACTAATGGAAACTTGTTGAACAAGTATATGTCACAATTTTCAAGAAGGCTCTTGAGGAATATTTTTCTGAGAAAAAAAAATCTTTCTCATTTTGTAGTTTTTGCTGTTAAGATGATAACGAGAGTTAAGAAAACATTGCCATCGTTTTAAAATTTTCGTCAGTGACATCTCTAATAAATCACGAGGGCTTTTGGCGACGGACCACGTAATTTTGAATCATGGTCAAGTGACGTGGACGACACCTGAGCTGGCACCCCCTCTCCTAACTACCACACCACACCAACGGGAGGAAGTTTCAGCTCTCGACAGATTTAACGTGCATCGCTGCTCTACACGGTGGGTCTTTAGTGGTACTGGGCTCGAACCCGTGACAAGGCAAGCCACGATCCGACACCTATACCACTCGGCTACCGCGGCCATGGCTTTTGGCGAAGGAAGATTAAATGTCTCTACTTAAACATAAAATACAATCACTTTGAGTATTTAAAGGAACTATAATTTTTTTTTTTATCAACAATGTAATTAAAAGTTAAATTTTTTAAAAAAAACTATGAAGTTTCATTAATAAAAAAAATCATAAGATTTTATTAAAATAAACAGATCTATTTTTCATAAAAATATAAAATCTCTTCATAGTAAAAAAATCTAACATAAACTCATAAGAAATGATTTAATTTTTTATTTATTGATTGATTGAATATTAACGTCACACTGTTCAGCTACACGAGGGCTTTTGGCGACGGACCACGTAATTTTGAACCATGGTCAAGGGACGTGGACGACCCCTGAGCTGGCACCCCCTCTCCTAACTACCACACCACACCAACGGGAGGAAGTTTCAGCTCTCGACAGATTTAACGTGGATCGCTGCCCTACACGGCGGGTCTTTAGTGGTACTGGATCGAACTCGTGACAAAACAAGCCACGATCCAATACCTATACCACTCGGCTACCGCAGCCACTTTAATTTTTTATTAATTTCATATTATGAAATAATGAAAGGGTTGTTGGCAATGGACTTTATAATTTTGAGTGAGTGAATATTAACGTCACACTATTCAGCTACTCTGGGGCTTTTGGCGATGGACCTCGGAATTTGGAACCCTGGTCAAGTGACGAGGGTGACACATGAGATGGCACTCCCTTCTCCACACCAACGGGATGACGTTTGAGCTTCGACAGATTTAATGTGCATCGCTCCCCTACACGGCGGGTCATCAGCGGTATTAGGCTCGAACTCATTACACCCCGGCTGCGAGTCCGTTACCTTGTGCCACTAGACTACCTCGGCCTTATTTTATGTGGAGAGAAGCGGAACAGTACATTGAAAATCCTTTTTAAAAAAATCTCTGTTCAGTGTTGAACAAATGGTTTGTGTGACGCCCACAACAACAGGTGCATATTTGTCGCGAGAGGGCGCTAGTGTGTGAAAAAACAGTGTGTAAACAGTGTATGTGTAGAGTGAGAGGAGAGCGTATGGAGAACGCTCGAATAAAATTCTTTGTTAGCAGTCTCGCCATTTTGTGTGTGGTGCAATCTTTTAGAGATTTTAAATTAATGTGTAATGAATCAGTGCAAACTAAACAATGGTCCGTCAGAGCCTGAAATGGCCGGGACTGAAAACAAGGAATTGTAGTGTACTCAACGATCACGAATGAAAAGAAAGGAAGAGTCCTTTTAGTGGAGAGAAAGTTATCACTTGGTGAGAGGTCAGTCTTCAATTTTCCTATATTTTGTGTTTTGAGAAAAATCATATGTGTTTCATAAGTGGTTAAAATAACTTTAATTTGTGATTGAGATAGTTATTTTGTGATTTATAGGTGTCTAAATTGTGATTGAGATAGTTATTTTGTGATTTATAGTGTCTAATTTGTGATTGAGATAGTTATTTTGTGATTTATAGGTGTCTAAATTGTGATTGAGATAGTTATTTTGTGATTTATAGTGTCTAATTTGTGTTTGAGATAGTTTTGTGATTTATAAGTGTTAAATTGAGGTTGAGTTAACCTTAATTGTGTTTTGAGATAATTATTGTGATTTATATGTGTCTCATGTGTGGTTAAGATAACTTTAATTTGAGGTTGAGTTAACTTTGATTTGTGGCTTAGATAATTAAGTTGTGGTTTATTTGTTTTCATTGGTGATTGAGATAACTTTACTTTGTGAAAATGAGTATAGGTAAATTTAAAAAGGATGAACTTAGGAGTATTGCGGATGAATTAAAATTAGTTGTTCCAGACAATGCTAAAGTTCTAGATTTAAGAGAATTAATACAGGAGAGTGAGATTTATAAAAATGATAAGGAAACGTATCAGGCTATTGTTGATTGTGTGTTGGAGGAGATAAATGATAGGAGAAATGAAAACGAAAATAGACTAGAAATTGAAAAAATTAAACTGTCACAGTTAGAGAAGGAGTTAGAAATAGCGAAATTACATAATCAATCGGGCAAAAGTTTACCTTTACAAAATGAAAATCAATTAATTACAACCGAGTGTAATATTGAAAGTTTGATTAAAAGTATCAAAACCTTAACAATCCCGGTACCACTAAGAGCAGAGTCATTTAATTTATTTTTTCAATCTATAGAAAAGGCATTTAAAACTAAAAATGTTCCTGAAAAATTAAAACCCGAAATTCTTTTGAATATTTTAGGAGAAAAGGCAAATAACTTAATGATTTATCTTCGAGATGAAGATTTAAGTGACTATAATAAGTTGAAGGCAATTGTGTTAAAAGAATTTCAACCGACCCCCTATGAATGTTTAAATCAATTTAAAAAGGCCCAAAAATTACCTAGCGAGAGTTATGTTCAATTCGCGTCTAGATTAAGTGCGAATTTTAATTACTATTGCCAATTACGGGAGGTCAATGATTTCAAGTCAGTTTGTGAGTTAGTAATCTCAGATAAGATAATAGAGACATTAGACCGAGATTTAAATACGCATATTAGCATTAAGCAGGGCGAAATGTGGTTTAAGCCACAAGATCTAGCTCGCGAGTGTGATATTTTTATATCATCCAAGGGAAAAATTAGAGAACAGAATTTATTTCCTAAGTTTAAACGTAATGAGACCTATAATCATCGTGGAGCAAAAAATATTTCAAGCGTAAATTTGTCTTCTGTTAAAAATGTTAAATGTTTTTGTTGCAAATCACGAGAATTCCACCCACTGTATTCATGCTCAAAATTTAAATCTCTCAGCGTCAGTGAAAGAGTGGATTTCGTAAAGGCTAATCATTTGTGTTTCAAGTGCTTTTCCCCTAACTGTAGTGTGAAAACCTGCTGCGCGAAAAATTGTTTTTGTGGGAAACCGCACCATAGCTTGATTCACTTTCTAAAGCGGGACAACCAAACAGTTCAAAGGTCAGTTCTCAACCCGCTCGCAGATGTATTCGGGGACCGGGAGGATCGAATTGCGTCGTTCCACCCCAAGGTGAAAATGAAGAAAACAAGTCGTTCATAGCAACCAGCTTTTTAAAGAATAAAACGCGAACCGTTTTACTGAGTAGCGTCCAGTGCTTCTTAAGGGACAAATATGGCCTTTTACATGAGGTAAGAGCGCTTTTGGACGTCAGTCACACTTCATTACGAAAGACTGTGCAGATAGATTACAATTAAAAAATGAGAAAATTAATTTGCTAGTATCTTGTTTAAACGAGTCAACAATGACAATAAATGGAGGAGTTACGACCTCCATATTTAACGGTGATTTAAGTTTCAAAAAGGAGCTAAATTTATTAGTTGTAAGAAGGATAACCGATTTGACTCCGTCACAAATAATAAATGTGTCGCTAGATATGCCAAACGAAATTAAACTAGCCGATTATAAATTTAATATTCCTGGTAAAATTGATGTGTTGTTAGGCGCGGAAATATTTTACGAATTACTGAGACCAGGCCAAATTTATTGTGGAGATTCAAGACTACTTTTACAAAATACTGTTTTTGGATATGTAGTTAGCGGAAGTGTAGGAGATGAGGTGAGGGATAACAATATTCATTGTGGCTTAATTAGAGATGGTGATTTAAATACAACATTAAGGTCTTTTTGGGAGTTAGAATCGATTGGTGTCAAAAACGAGAATTGTTGTAGTGAGGAGGACGTTAGCTTTGAAATGTTTAAGCAGAGAGTACATTTTAAAAATGGTAGATATGAGGTAGAACTCCCGTGGAAAAGAGATAGTAATGAGTTAAGTGATAATTTTAGTTTAGCGAAAAGACGACTTGGAAGTCTTATGAGGAAAATGCAAAGGGATAAGGTGTTGTATTCTGAGTATTGTAAGGTCTTAAAGAATTATTTGGATGAGGGAATAATTGAGAAGGTAACAAATCCCTTTATTCCAACGAATAACCCTGTGTTTTATCTTCCTCACCAAGTGATAATTAAAAACGAATCTCTCACAACGAAACTGCGACTAGTGTTTGACGCTAGTGCTCATGAAGAAAAGCAACTTTCACTAAATGACTGCCTTTTCCATGGAGTCAATTTGAACCCTAATATTTTAGACCTATTGATCTCCTTCCGTTCGAACAAAATAGCTGTTTTAGCTGATGTGGAAAAAAGCGTTTCTTCAAATTTCTTTGGCTCCAAAGGATAGAGATGTAGTACGGTTCCTTATAGATGACGGCGAAAATGGTGTGCAGGTGTACAGATTTAATCGAGTTCTTTTTGGCGTGAACGCGTCTCCGTTTCTTTTTGGCTGCAACGATTAAAACGCATATAGGGAAGTACATGGAAAAGTATCCTGATACTGTGCGGACACTTGATCATTGCTTTTATGTGGATGATCTCGTCACTGGTGAAGATGATGCAAAATCAGCATTCGATTTGTCGAGCAAGGCGGCAAAATCCTGAGTGAAGCAGGAATGAACCTGCGAAAGTGGATTTCAAATGACTGTGAGTTAATGAAGCAATGGCAGTTGGAACATTTTGATCATTTAAATATGAACGATTTCGTGAACCATCCACATCGTGTTTTGGGGCTTTTATGGCATCCTCAAAAGACTATCTCAGTCTTCGTCTGACCAGTCTCTTAGACTTCCTTAAAAAAAAAAAAGAAAGAACACTAAACGATTTTTGTTGATGGCTGCAGGCAGGATATTTGATCCCTTGGGATTTGCGTCCCCCTTCACCATAAGATTTAAAATTTTGTTCCAAGAAATATGGCAGAGAAAACGGACTGGGACGAAGAGTTGCTGCCTGATATTAGAGAGAAGTTTGAACAATGGTGTTCGGAAGCGTCTTTCTTATGTGAACTTCAGATTCCTCGATATGCCCTGCAATGTGATAGTGTGAACTGTCCGAGTGTGAAATACATACGTTCTCAGATGCTAGTATTAAGGCATATGGAGCTGTTTCGTATGTTAGATTGAGAACCTTTGACAAAATCTCTGTACATCTTTTAGCTTCCAAAAGCCGTGTGGCTCCTCTAAAGGTATTAACCCTTCCACGTTTGGAGCTAATGGGAGCGTTGCTTGCTGCGAGGTTGGCGAAAGAAATCTCACGTGTTCTCAATGAGAAAATATCTACAACCAACTACTTTTGGACAGATTCGACTATAGCCTTGAGTTGGATTCAAGGTCCCAGCAACAGATGGAAGGTTTTCGTCGCCAACCGAGTGAAAGAGATACGATCTTTAACAGACAAAGATTCATGGCGTCATTGTGCTGGAAAGGACAATCCATCAGATCTTCTAACGAGAGGCATCAGTGCTGATTCACTGATAAACTGTGAAAAGTGGTGGAAAGGACCGAGTTTCCTACAAGAAGGAAATACTGTTCCTGTGAGCAACAATGTGCTACTTAGTGATGAAAGTGCCTATTTGGAGGAATTAAAACCTACTGAGAGAAAACCTTGACTGTGATTTTAGACAACAACCTTTTGAACCATATCCTCTCTGTATCTAATAATTTTCAGAAAATTTGTGTATTTTCAGTTATATTTACAGGTTCATCAATAATTGCAAAAGGCCCTCCAACAAACAAATTGGGCCACTAAGGATGTGTGAAATTCAACGAGCTGAAATTACCCTTGTGAAGCTGGTCCAGCAAATGGAATTCAACTCGGAAATAAAAGATTTGTCCTGTAAGGGTATGGTTAACCCTCAAAGTAAGATTAGAAATCTCTCACCATTCTTAGATTCCGAAAATGTGCTCCGAGTAGGAGGTAGACTGGCCCACAGTAAATTGTGTTTTGATAAAAACACCAGATAATTCTTCCTAATAATCACAGATTAACAAATTTAATTCTTGAAATGACTCACAAGAGACATTGCATGTTGGTCCACAAACCTTACTGTCTATTGTTAGACAAAGGTTCTGGCCATTAAATGGTCGTAATATGTGTAGAAAACTTGTGAATAACTGTATAATTTGTTTTAAGGCAAAACCCGTTGCTTGTTCACAAATTATGGGTCAATTACCAGCCGAGAGAATTTCTCAGAGTTTTCCCTTTAACAAGGTGGGAATAGATTTTTGTGGACATTTCTGGATTAAATATCCTAATCAAAGAAAGGGAGTTTTAAATAAAGTCTATGTGTGCATTTTTTGTGTGTATGGTGACAAAGGCGTGTCACCTCGAAATAGTTACTGATTTATCTAGTGAGGCTTTTATTGCAGCGTTAAAGCGATTTTTTAGCAGACGAGGAAAATCGGAGCGTATATTTTCAGACAACGCTACCAATTTTGTTGGTACACAGTTGGAGTTAAAAAGACTTAGAGAAATTATGAGTAATTGTGTTAGTAATTTGAGTAAATTTTTGTGTGAAGAACGTGTTGAGTGGAGCTTTATTCCCCCAAGAGCTCCAAATCACGGAGGCCTGTGGGAGGCTGGAGTGAAGGCCGTCAAATATCACCTCAGGCGTGTAATGGGTAATTTAAGATTTACATACGAAGAATTTCTAACCATTCTTAACCAAATTGAGGGAGTTCTCAATTCACGTCCCTCTACCCCTTGTCGTGTGACCCAGGCGATTTTGACGCTTTGACTCCTGGTCATTTCCTAGTTGGTCGTCCCATCACAGCCATTGCGGAGCCAAGTTTAACTGAAGTGTCTGATAATAGGTTAAAAGTGTGGCAAAAACAAACAAAAATTGTGCAACATATTTGGAAACGTTGGTCAAATAATTATTTGAGTACACTTCAGAATCGAAATAAATGGTATTTTGAAAAGAATAATGTAAAAATACATGATATGGTAATTCTGAAAGAGGATAATTTACCCGTGTGTAATTGGCCTCTTGGTAGAATTCTTGAAGTGTATCATGGTAAAGATAATAAAATTCGAGTAGTGTTAGTGAAAACTAAAAATGGAATTTTTAAACGTCCAATAACTAAACTTTGTATTTTACCTTTTTCAAGTGAATAATGTATGTGAAAATTTCAAATTTGTGTATTTTTTCAATTCAATTTTGTGTGTTTGAGTACTTTATCTTTTTGTGTATTGAACGATATTACTTTTATTGAGTATTAGTGTTTTCTGTATTGAGTATTATTGTCTTTGTATTATGTGTATCATTGGTTTTGTGCATTATTGTGTTATGTGAAAGTTGTTGAATGTGTCATTCAACCCGGGGGTGGATGTTCAGTGTTGAACAAATGGTTTGTGTGACGCCCACAACAACAGGTGCATATTTGTCGCGAGAGGGCGCTAGTGTGTGAAAAACAGTGTGTAAACAGTGTATGTGTAGAGTGAGAGGAGAGCGTATGGAGAACGCTCGAATAAAATTCTTTGTTAGCAGTCTCGCCATTTTGTGTGTGGTGTAATCTTTTAGAGATTTTAAATTAATGTGTAATGAATCAGTGCAAACTAAACAATCTCCTTTCATATATTCTGTTAAATTATGCATTGGTTTTGCGTCATGAACGAAATAATATGATCCAAAATCTTTATATTAAAAAGATATCTTATATATGCTTGCCTTTTTTCAGCCCTTAGAATGGTTTTTTGAACAAAAAAATTCTTCAATCGAAAAAACGTTTTCTGTGTATTGTGTTTTGACACTTTTCAAAGAAATTTCTCTTTCTTCATGACAAGTGACGTTTGTGTGTGTGTGCTGATGAAATTAAGTCAATTTTTGTTGCGTCAATCGAAATTTTTTTTTTAATTTTGCAGAAAATGAATCGCATTTTCTCTATTATAACAATATATTTTTTTTCTAAAAAAGATTTTTTTTTCTGTAAAAAGTAATATTTTACTCCACTTATACATCAGTACTTTGTATTTCCTTTAAAAAATGTAATGAATGTGTTTTTCAAAGTTCTTTCTTTCATATGAAGGAGCTACCATAAAATACACAAAAATCTAACCTTTTGGAGCGATTGATTCGTTTGGGGGGGAGGTAGTCTTGCCTTGAGATGTTCGAGCTGAGTCTCGGGTTAGAGATTAATTATTTTCTATTCTACCAGCTGTAGGTATTATTACACATGACGCAAAAAAAAAAATCTGTTATTTTATTGTTTGAACGCTTGTCGATACCTATCTAAGCCGGATAGAAGTCTGTTAACATCTTGTTCTTTTGAAAGGATGTCAGATGACGAGATTGATACCATAGAAAAGCTCATAGCATTCTGTGATTGACTTCTTACAACTATAAAATATTAATGCTATAGTTAGTTGATTTTATTGGAGCAAAGGCCAAATTGTGTAAAACGTTGTTTTTTTAAACTAAGAGCAACAAATTATACCATGTGGTGCCGTTGCTTGAGTTTGAATAACAGCCAGAGATGGAGATGGTACACATGTTTATATTACAGAAAATAAATATGTACAGTTTTATGTATATATATATAATTTACACTTAAAAGTAGTAATGCGGTTAAATGAAAATTACACCTTTGAAGGTGCTGCGGATTGATGCGGACAAGGAACTTGCATCTTTCCGTTGGGCTTCCTATTTACAGAATGTCCCGATACGGGGTTCTAAAGTTTCAGTTGGGGTAGGAAGGCGGGAAAGTATGGCCCACTCAATCACAGTTAAGTGTGAGGAGTGTAGGAAACACCATGTAAATAAATATTGGAAAGGTCCAGGAAATATCCAGGTCTTAAGCACAGGGACTTCTTGAGGCCTTGGTCCCTTACGCAAAGTAGGCTCTGTGCCCCTATACAAATGTAGAACTCGGACCCTGACGCAAATGTAGGCTCCCCTTATGATCCTTAAAAGTAGACAGTACATAACATACGTTGTCAAATACTCATACAAACAGTAACCCGAAACAAATAAATGTGCATGACTTAAATTGTTCAAACCTACTCCACCGACTGCCGCCTTTGACTGAATGAGTAATGATGGTGCATCGTGGTCAGCCTAGGCCTATATATGGACGATGGTCATCTCATAATAATGCTGCCTTTCCACGTCTCAGTTGACATATAGTACGAAATTCCCAGTTTTGAGCAGATTACGTTCGGAAATAACATTTGGCTGTTAAAATTATTCGAATCATGATCTTATTAAGTATGAGTCGAGAGAGAGATGAGGCCCCCATCGAGTCCGAGGCCCGGCCCAGTTCGCCCTTAAGACGTCCTAGTCTAAGCATAAGGAGAAGAACGGATTAATAAAGATAAATATTCGTTGATAGGAGAGGATCAAAAATAGTTAAATCCGCTAGAGAATCCATGAGGTGCGTGTCCCGTACTTAATTTAAGAATATAAGCCTCCGAAGGGTGGAAAAACGACTAATTTTCTCGACTAAAGTCTTAGAGAATGGAATGTACTATGTACTATCTTATAAGACCGAGTTTAAAAATTAAGAGATACATATTATACCAATAACCGATCATGTTGTTCTACTGCAATTTATAATACAAATCAAATCGAAACTCAGTTTAAATACGGTGGTCTCACATTTAAAATTCAACATATACGGGAGAAAAAAACGTTCATTTGTCCTAATGGGGGGAATTTAAAATATTGAATTCCATAATTAAATTGTGGAAAACTATGAAAAAAAAAGTTAAAAAATGTAACGGTTTTTAAATATTTCTTAAACTATCGAGAACTCGAAACAGAAATTTTAGTGAAAAAAAATGCTTATGGATGGATCTAAATGAAACCAAAATGGATTTTTTTTATGTGGTCCGGTTTCAGCAAAAATTTTAATGAACACTTTCATTCTCAAACATTTGATTTAGCACTGATTAAAAATGTATTGTTTCTTGTGTGGAAGTGCTTGCGTGTTAAATTTAATTCTATTGTAAGAAATGTTCAAAATATATAATATTGAAACACGCCACATATATATATATATATATATATATATATATATATATATATATATATATATATATATATATATATATATATATATGCTGTTGCCCTGCAACGATACTCTCCTTGTGGGAAATTGAGTTTTACAGGCTAAGTTCGCTTCCCAGCATGAATTTGAAAAATAAGATTATGATAACCGTAGAAGATTTGGCTAGGATTTCAAGATTAGCGACTACACTGGTGTGCAAAAATTAAGGACGAGACGGTTTTTTCAATATAACTTTGTACAAAAGCTTTCCAAATCAACACATTTAATACCGTAAGATCCCCAATACGTAAGGACATGTGTAATGTAAGCAACACTTACTAAAAGAGAAATCAGAGGGATAAAAAGAAGCTTGATTGAAAAAGTAGCATGGAGCGCAATGCGACTGAAGGCCGAAACATCCCTGTGATGGGTGTCCAGCAAGAAACATCCGGTCTTTAGTAGGGGATATGATCTCCCCTGACTGCTAGGCAGGTTTCACAGCGTCTGCCCATGCTGAGAATGAGGGTGTCAATGAGTTGTTGAGGCATTGCTGCCCATTCGTCTTGCAGCGCCAATCGAAGCTCCCGAATTGTTACTGGTGGTGAGGTACGAGCTGCCAAGCGTCTGCCTAGAAAATCCCATACATGCTCGATGGGATTGAGATCCGGAGATCGTGCCGGCCAATCCATACGTTCAATATCCTCACTCTCTAAGAGCTGTTCGGCAGCTACTGTGCGATGACATGGTGCATTGTCGTCCATGAAAAGGAACTGCAGACCCATAGCGCCTCTAAAAAGACGCACATATGGAAGAAGAATTTCGTTACAATAACGGGTCCCGTTGACTGAACCTGCGTCGAAGATGTGAAGGTCTGTACGACTACCAAGCATGATGCCTCCCCAAACGAGAACACCGCGTCCTCCATACCTGTCCCTTTCAATGATGTTCGAGGAATGATTGCGGCTTCCTCGCTCTCTCCAGATGAGTATGCGATGAGAATCGCTACTCAAACTGAATCTTCTCTCATCTGTAAAGAGTACTCGTCCCCATTCATTGTCTCTCCAATTCCGGTGTTCCCGGCACCACAGAGAACGCCTTCTCCGATGGGCAGGCGTTAAAGGTACACACCGTACAGGGCGTTGTGCAAACAGACCACCACCACCGTGCAGTCTTCTGGCCACGGTAAAACGCGATATCGGTCGTCCAGTCGCCTGTGTCGTGTGTCTAGCGATTTCTCCCGCTGTCTGCTGCCTGTTTCTTCTGGCCTGTAAGACAATGTACCGGTCATCTGCGGGTGTGGTTCCTCGTGGATGACCACTACTGAACCCCGGATAGCTGTTCCTGTAGTTTGAAATTGTCTCCAAAGTCGTGAAACGATGCTGTGAGCAATTCCGAACTCTGCAGCCACACTTGTCACACTGCGGCCTTCCTCCAACTTCTCCCAATGATTCGACCTCGGGTAAAAGCCTCCAGATGTCGTCTAACAGATTGATTATTCGCCATTTCTCGCTGAGGCAGCAACTCGGTGTGATTTTAACTGCTATACGGCGTGCAATCTCTTTGCCAGAAATACTGATCTTACACCGACAACATGCTTTATACTACTCAGACACTCCCCCATTACGTCTACCTGCATATCTGCGCATGTGCTACCGTACATCACCTTACTTAATCTCCTGATTGGTCTTTCTGTCCGCTCTGCCTCTTCGTTCAGCTGATATGCTAATTTTTCGACTTCGTCCTTAATTTTTGCACACCAGTGTATATCACCCTTTCGACAAACTTGGCGAAAAGTACGATATTGCCAAGGAATCATCTAAAAGACTCCAGGATCGATCCTTCTAAAAACAAAATGAACTGACTAGACTTTTAAAATAAAGGTCGAGCCAATTCAGAAGAGAGCTAAGTGAAGATCGGAATATACTTTTGCGTGGAGTGCGATAAGAGAGAGAAAGAGACTTTATCCGTCGGAGTTCCTGCTATTGGAACCGTTTAGAGCAGTGCTCCGTAAAGTTTTTATCGCTGCGGACCGGTCAACGTTTTATAATTTTACCGCGGCCCACCGAGGGTGGGATACGTTGATTGTTTATATTTTAGATTGTTTTGGTTTAACAATTTTAATTTAGTTACATTTAAATATGCCTTCAAAATAAAATATAGTTACACCAAAAATGAATAAAAGTGACTTAACGTGGAATATAAAGTGATTTCCGTGGAAAGTTGCGCAAATCCGAGAGAAATGCACCACTTTAAATAAAATGGCAATAGTTAATGTTCTTTAGGCGGCCCGGCACCATTTGATCCGCGGACCGGTACCGGTCCGTAGACCGGGGGTTGAGGATCACTGGTTTTCTGTAACGTTGTAAAACTTGATTACAATGAGTGCGTTTTGTACTATTGTGTGTGTGTGGGTAAATAATCTATTACAATATATTTCTTCATGTAAATACCTCGATTTGTCTTCGTAAAGTCATTCGTTCGTCCTTGTCCATTAGTAAATCTGTTATTTAAATAATTGGAGCTATCGGTGGCTTTTCCCACAAACAAATTTGGAACAATGTTTGACGAGTTCTGCGTAACCATGAACAAATATTTGAAATATTTTTGAGATAATTTCTATGTAAAATTTCCAAGAAATAAACCGGACTCCTTTATTTGTTTACTAAATTACTTTTATATGTATTTAACTATTTATTTCTATCTCACTTTAATATTTTAATAAAAATTGGAGCATTATTTTATTTTTGTCTTTTTTTGTTGTGTGTGAATTTTAACAACAATATCAACACTGAATAAAAAAAAAGTCTTTAAAAATGTTAACAACGTACAATTTAATTTCAGGGATGAAACGTTTAAGTAAAAATTCAAAACGTTGACAATACTCGCATGTGTCTGAAATCACTCATCATCATAGTATTAAATTCACAACTCTACTGTACGTATTTCTCATAAAGACTCAATGGTGCACACAAAGGTGGGATTTGGGGGGGCTTAAACCCTCTATAGACCAACAGATTTTTTTATTTTTAGCATAAAGTTTATCATTCTTGTATATATTTTCATTTCCTTTTTTAAAAATATAATCCCTTCCATGAAAGTAGTCTGTGTACGTCACTGCAAAGAATGTTCTCGGTGCCACTAAAGACCCACCTTGTAGAGGGGCTGATACACGTTAAATGTGTCGAGGTTGAAGCTCTGCACATTGGAGCGTTGTGGAAGTTTGTAGAGTGAAGGTGTGACGAATCTGTACGGAACCTTTCCACTAATATTCTTGGGCGTCTTTTGGGGGATTATAAATTCGCGTATATTTCCAATCAACTCCAAAAGGAGAACGAGATATGCAAAGTAGATAGGGTATTTAAGTAGAGCGTTGTAAGCTAGCAAGTATGAAGGCTATTGAGCCAGCAGCAGTAGCCTCAATTTTAGAGGATTCCATTGGATTACGTTAGTGAAGCCTTATTGCTGTTATTCTACGAAAGAATCTGGAAAGCTGATATACCAGGTGGTAACTATAATTTATTTACGCTTAAAATAAGCGTTAGTTTAATAAAATTAGTTAAAGTTAATGAAAGAGCTAATAATTCGAGTAACGTGTATTTCTCGGTCCTCCTATTTCGGTAGACCTTATTTGATCTTGTGCGTAATTATTGATTAATTTCATAATTCGTAATTTAGTTTAATATTAAAGGTAATATTAATTTTCCCTTTTGTTTGACGTAATATAGAAATAGTATATGTTATTAGAGTTTCTGATATTTGAATTGATATAATAAATACAAGTTATTACTATACAAAATGGCTGTTAGTGATTCTTTGCCTCAAATCAATCTTGGTGTCCAGGGTGGAACCCAGGGGGGTCCGCACAAAGGGTCAGCTGAGGCGTCGTCCTTGTCAATTGACGAAGGTTCAAAATTCGTCATCAATGACTTTTGTGCAACTTCAAAGTGTGTCAATAATAAAAATTAAATTATGCGAATTCTAAAAACTAACTTTTTTGCCTGAAGATATGGAGTCATCTTTTAATCCCTCGACTGGTTTGACCGTATACTGTACGGGGTACCGAAAGAGGGCCACAATTGGTTGGCCCGAACGCTGTACGGGCATTGATGTTTTCAACTTTCTATCTTTGATTCGCACATATTTTTAATTCTTATAATGAGATTGTTAGTGAAAGTGTTTTTATAAGAGATGTGGTTTGTCCATGGTACTGAAATACTTCTCAACCGGGATTTTCTTTGGTCTGAAGGCGGGAATTTTTCATTGAAGGCAGAAACTTAAATTCTTGAAAAAATATTCGGTAAAGAACAGACACAGGCAAAACAATGTGCAATTTGTTGCTTGAGAAGAAATGAAAATGGAAAGATAATCCAAAAAAGCCGATATTATCTTTGTTCACAGTGCAATGTAAGACTTTGTCTTATACCATGCTTCAAATTGTGTGCGCATATATGTGTGAGCATATATATATGTGCAAACACACACAAAATCCTCAACCTTTTAAAAAAGGAGCACGAACATGAAATTTTTTTTTCTAACTAAGAGAAATTTCAAGATTTCTTTATTGCATGCAGAGTGTACTTATAAAAATCAAACATTTAGAGTTTTTTGTGCTCCACAATCATAAAATTTAAAAAAAAATAGTATGAAAACTTTAAATTGAAAATTAAAATAAAATTCCCCCATTTTCCCATTCTGTGTGGAGAGTATTATGCTTGGTTATATGCAATAAAAAATGGCCTTTTTTTTGGAACATTTTGAGCAAAAATAATTGACAGCTTAAAGGGTTAAATTGAATAATTGAGTGATTTGTGATTTTATAAAAATGTAAATTCAACAAGAAATACAGGAGTGAATTGACGATATTGCTAAAATTGGCATTAATCAACAACTAAAATTAATAATTTTAGCATCTGAAACTCATTCCATTGCAATCGACGAAAGCACAGACGTACAAGATAAAGCTGAGTTAGCTGTTTTTATTCGCGGATGTGATGCATTCTTCAAAGTAAGTGAGACTCTTATGGGGATAATTCCAATGCAAAATAGAACCACGGATATTTTTAAAAAAATATCAATCCCCGTATAAAAATTCAGTTTATGATTCAAAAACTAGTTTCTTTATATGAGGCTCCTGCTGTGACTGGTGTTGTTGAAGGGAAAAATGCACAGAACAAGGTAATCATTCTCTTCAACACTTTCAATGTAATACTCATCAACAAATAATGCTTTAAAATTCTAAATATTTGGCATGTTTTAAGAAATGTTGCTTATAAAAATGTTGTAAGTTGCTATATTCGCATAAGTGTACTTATTCACCATCAGTTTAATGAATTTCTAGAAGACGTAGGAAGTGAATTCACCGATCCACCTTATTACACAGGAATTCGATGGATTTGTACTCGAAGCAATTCTTTCAATGGGCTGAATTCATATGACGTCATAGTCACATGATAAATGCTATCACGTGTTTCTAGCCAATCAGTGCATTAATTCCTGTGGCGTCATAGTCGCGTGATTTTTGCAATTACATGTTTCCAGTTCATGCACTTCGCTGTTGCCAACTTTCTTTTGAAAAAGTACAAATTTGTCAACAATAATGACGCACACATAAATAAACAAAATGCACTTGCTTTAAAAGAACACATATAATATTTTATTTTTTCATTTGAAAAAGAATTTTTAAAAATTATAATATTTGAACATTTTTACCTGATTATCCGATGTGAAATTTTATCTGAATTTTGCAAGTAGAATAACAAGTACGTCTGTAATATCAATTTTAAATTCAATGGAGAGCACGTGATTGCATTTGTCATGCGATCGTCCTGATTTAACCATAGTGAACCAATTTTTTTTAGAATCCAAAAGTGTGAAATATTAACATATGATAATTGGATTAAAAAGATGTGACTTTTCCCGTTTGCATTTACAAATCGCCATAACTAAATCTCAAATTACAAAGCAAACAGCATGCGATTACCTCCTTATTTGATAAAGTCAACGTTTATTTTTTTAAATTACAACTCTGGTAACAAAAAATAAAGAAAGAAAGAAGAAAATTTACCTTATACTTTCAATCTCGTTATTCATTATTGCAAAGCTCGTTACAATTGAAGTTTTCAGAGTATAATAACCTACTTAAATTGCAATAAATTGGACTCGAAAGTAGATTTCTGGTCTGGAAAAAATGTAAAAATCGATTTCAATTATTTTCTTTTTTGTCCATTGATGTTTAAACTGTTAGAGAAAATTTGCTGCTCAGACTAACAGAAATTCGTTACGATTCCACATTGAAACAAAAATGTAAGGATGTTCAGATTTAACAGTTCTGTAAGTATCTATCACCAATTTCCTAATGCGTTATTAATAATTAATTTATCTATGTTCGATAGCATGTATTTATGCGAACATATATTTTCCGCCTTAAAAGATAATGAAGCTGCGGAAAGATCAAGATTTAGACAAGCTTTATTATTCTGTATACACTGATTTGTTTATAATGAAAGCTATACTTCGTCTTTACTTACATATTTTTCCATTTTTTCGGACAGAGATTTAATATATGACACTTGATATGGATCTCGGGGGTTGACGAGTTTGACGAGCCTGATGTAGTGGAATAATAGAACATTATTTATTTTTTAAAAAATCTGTTTCGATGTAAAAATTCTGAAATGCAGTGTTGTAGATCTCATCTTCGCCTGTTCTCTATGGTTATTATATTAATGTTCAGTGTTGATAACCAATCAGATTCAACAATAACGAGACTACATTTCAACAAAATCCAATGGAAACACGTATATTGTATTCCAATTTGAAATAGATGTTGAGTCGTTGTTTTCGACATGATAGCTTAACCAACTACGCCACCCAGCCGGCTTGAAGCTTACATATATTATTCTACATAAAAGAACTTTTAGAATTATAATTTAGAGCTACCCTAATAGAATATTACCGTCAACTAGCCGTAATCCGTTCGCTTCACTGAAAATTTCTTGATATTGTATGGCTATATATTGTATTTAAGTTATTAATACCCAAGTCCTAGCATTAAGTTTTCGATTGCATTGAAAAACTTGCTAATAGAGCGTTCGCCTCTTAATTTAAAAAGGCAGGATTTGAATCTTCCAATCGGATGTCTAATTATCTTACACATCGGTAATCCAGCCCCCTTCGATTTCAGCAAAACCCATTTTTGTGGGTGTCTACGAAAAATTCTTACCACACAAATTTCAAGTTTATTTATCTAATAACTCAAAAACTATCTAATAACCTATACACTCTATTCTTCTGAAACCCTTGGAATTCGATTTCCCTAAGACTTATTCTTCGCGGATCTCAACTCAACAAAAGAAACATTCTTACCAGATTTCATGTCTGTAGGTCTAATAGTTCAATAACAGGAATAATCTACAACGCCCCTTTACCCCTTGCAAAGCCATTAGGTGTCGATTTCCATAAAATCTGTTCTAAGCTGTGTGACGAATCTTTACGGCACATTTCCACTAATACTCTTAGGTGTCTTTGGGGATTGTAAATTCGCGTACATTTCCAATCACCTCTAAAGGAAGAAAATGGGATATGTAAAGTAGATAAGGTATTTAAGGAGAGCGAGAGCGTGGTAGCGTAGAAGGTGATTGAGCCAGCAAAAGTAGTGACGAGATTTGCAGGATTCAATTGGATTAAGATATTGGAGTTTTGCTATTATCATTCAGCGAAGAAGCCTTAGGAGGATTAATCTTCCTGAAGAGATCATAAGTACAACCAGGTGATATATTCTAGCTTCGTACCGCTTACCACAAGCGTTAGTTTAATAAAATTAGTTCAAGTTTAATGAAAGCTGCTAATTCAAGTTGCGTGTATTTTTCAGACCTCCTATTCCGGTAAATCCTTTTGGTATTGAGCGTAGTTATTGGTTAATTTCATATTTCGTAATTTAATTTAATAATAAAGGTAAATCCCTTTTTGACGTAGACATATAGTATAATATTTGTCTTTAGAAGTTTGATATTTTGAACTAAGTGAATAAGTATAATTTATTATTATACAAAAAGGCGTCTGATCATTCTTTGCCTCAAGTTAATCTTAGTGTCCAGGGTGGAACCCAGGGGGTTCCCACAGCTGATTTCTACCGAACAACAACATCAAATGAAAAGCATGCTTACCAAAATTTCAAGTCTGTAGGTCTAATAGATGATGAGTGAATTTGACACTTTTCTTCTATATATATGTGATGAATCCCCAGCCCCACAAGTGTCAGTTGGGGTAAATTTCCTACCAGGACAACTCAAACCACCTCCCGCATAAGAACTTTGACTTCTACTTTCGCCGGACTTAAAGAAGACACGTGTTCTAAGGACTCACTCGCTGCTGATCAACGCTGAGAGAGCTCTCGTTTTTTGTCATGGCTTGGAGAGTGCAGACTTCTTTACTGAATATTGAAATAAAATATAATAGGACAAACGGCTGCCCGTTGCATTTCTCCTGTCAATCCAAGAATTTCTCCAAAACATGATATATATACATAGATATACAGATAGATTTACAAACACATATTGATCTACAAAAAGAAAGAGGAAAAACTTGGCCTAGGGATTTAAATATAACTTTCTTAAGCAAGAAAGAAAGGGGGAAGAGAAGTACAATTAAAAGTTAGAAAATATCGCTAAATTACCTTGGGAGTGTGTTACCTTTGTTATCACAGTCTGCTAATTCCATGAAAGGAAGAAAGGCTCACTAGCGGTTGCACATCATGTATGTACCTTCAGAAGGCAAGCCTTTACGACCGCATTCGTCGAATGTTCTTGGCATCAAGTTCGTTTCTAGTGATGTTTCAATCGAGCCTCTTGTTCTTGTTACCTTTCAGCATAAAATCTGCCAGATCTTAAGGTCTTCACGCTGACGAGGAGAGTGGCGTGCCCGCCAAGGTGTTGATCTGGTTGTTTGACCGTGGTTCAAAATGATGATACATATTAGTTGTTATTAACGGACCGATGTAACAGAATAGACTGTCAAAATATGATAAATGAAAGAAAATCCCTGAGGCCATGACGGCTTTTGATAAACTATGATTCGACATATATTGTTGGCTACCAAGATAAGTATCTCATCCAGTGGCGCACACAAGGGGGTTCTGGGGTCCAGACCCCCTCCCCCCCAAAGCCCTTGATTTTTTTTCGATTGATTATAATTCTAAGTACATAGTGCGTAAAATTTAATTAAGTATTTGTTAGTAATGATTAATTTTATTAATTAACGCTAATTATTTATTAAATAATTAGTTTTTACCTGTGTTTTGTTCTCGAAAATCGACAAAATCAAAAGGAGCATGATACAAGAATGGTGAACTTTCGACCCCGGACCCCCTTGAAAAATTCCTGTGTGTGCCACTGATCTCAACCATTGGGTTGAAGAGACTTCAATTGTTTTTTTTTTATTAACTGATGCGACGCTATTTTTAACTTATTTAATTTCTTAATTGTGAACCCAGTTTCCATAATTTAACATCGCATCATGACCAAAAATTAAAATAAACAAGAATCATGTATTAACAAATTAACTTTACACTAAATTAAAAATCCGGCCGTATAGTGGTAAACAATTGTATTTATTTTAAACACATTTAAAGGAAGAAGAATTGTAATTCTACGTACACAAGAAGATAAAAAAATTATTAAACTTAGCTTGAGAGAGAGAAGGTGCAAAGGGGTAGACACAACCGACGCCCGGTCCGGGTGGAATTTCGGCGTCTTTTGTTTGAAGTTTTCCGCTGCTCGGGGAGAGGCTCTCTCTGCCTCTGAAATTCTCTGCATCCTGTTTTATCCGACTCCTAATCACTCCAAACTCCTGGAGCCGAACTCTTTGCTTTGTCCAGTATAATTTCTCTGATTGGTCCCGAGGCCGGCGCAGTGTTACACCACCTCAAAATTTATGCGTTTACTGAACTTTGTAACGCCGGAACTTTTTTTGACACACCCCACCAAAAGGGATTTCACCACATCCGGTCAAGGGGGGACTCGTATAAAAATTCCAAGCCGTTTTAGGGGCGATTTCTAAAACATGAACAAATCTGGCCTCTCATCATAACTTAGCTTTGAAAAACAACTCGAATTAACTTAATGACGAACCTCCTCATTTTGAACCATGGTCAAATGGGGAGGATGACCCCTGAATTGGCCCCCACTTTCTACAACCCCTCTTTGCTGTAAGTTTTTGGTGGTATTAGGTATCGAACTCACGATTCCATAAAATCAATGCCAATCACGCAAGTTCATAGCCATAGCCACTGCCACAAAAAGACCTCAAATTCAAAAACAGAGAGGAAAGACTGGATTCCAGGCAATAGCGTACACAAACTTCTTTTACGGGGAAGAGAGGTTATATTCTTAAAAACACATACACGCAAGCACCAGGGCGTAATCTATTCTAAAAACTAAAAAAAAAATTGGTCCGTGGGAGTGGTTTGATTCCTAAACTCCACCCTAGTGTACGCCACTGTTTGCAAGAGCTTTCCAACCAGTAGTCTTTAAAATAGAGAATATATTGACATCTGTGTGTGTGTGAAGTCTCGTACAAATCTTTCTCAGATGCTCTTACATTGTATTAAATAGTTCCATTTTTTTTATTTTCTAAAATCCATCTGGAAGACATTCCATTTCCTGTTCTTCGTTTTTTCTCTAGGAAATAAATTTCAAAATGTAACAAGTTTAAACTCCAGATGGTATTAAGAACAGATAACCTTCACATTTATAAAAAAAAAACACCACACACACAATATCAAATAAGATACAATCTTTCGAATCTTATTTTTTAGCTCATCAAGAAGAAAACTACCGTGTAATTATTCAATTGTAAGAAAATTCTCTGTCTGTTAAGTTAAGAGATGGTGAAGTTTTGAAACCGCCTTTATCTATCTCGTGCATGTTATATATGATTCAACATTACTGATAATTTGACGTTAAACCATCTGCTACCATTTCCGACTGCCAGAATGAAATGTTATCAGCTAAATTAGTACCTCTAAATCCCTGATACGTCAAAAGAGATGAAGGGATACGATATTAAAAAGAGGATTTTCTAATAAATTACTTAGTTGCAATAGTGTACAGTTATCAGTCCTAACAGAATTTCTGCTCGAGTTCTTCGATAGTTATTGGCTACACTACTTGCGCTATTTTGTATATCTTTTTCTCATAGTTAACAGTTCCAACTATCTGATCAAGATGCTTCTCGCAGGGATTAGGTATGTAGTTAAAATTTCAAATAAAATATTTCACATAATAAGATTTCTCGTTGGACTGGAGTTAATGTCTAAGCAAATAATTATTAGAGCATGGTTTTCCTTTTAAAAAACGAACAGTTTGTTTTCAAAGTGTTCCAAATCCATTCTAAAAAAAACAACAACTCCTACCTATTTTAATATTTTTATTTGCTCATTTTAAAGTAAATTAAAACTTAAAAATTTAAAATCACTATTATTTTTCCAAAAAAAAGTTCCATTTTAAGGTGACTACGTTCGGAACCGCGATTTGATAAAGCGTATATATGGATAATTTTTGGATATTTAATATTAATCGAATTAGAATATACGCATAAAATTGTTTTTAGAATATTATTACAAGAAAACATTATTTAAATGGAGTTTTTTGGCTCAAAATGATGAAATAATGGCATAGTTTCAAAACATTCTCCTTTTACGAAATACTTATAACAATAAAATTTCAAGTAGTATATATAGTTAGAACTTCTTTACCGAGGTTGAACTGAAAATTTTGAAATATATGTAATTAAAAGAAGTGGATGTATTCAAATTTTACTATATCATAGTAGAGGGAAAATTTAACAAGAAATATCCGTTATTATTCAAATTGATTGTAACTCTGAAAATAATATGATTTTTTCAAAAATTTAGGTTCAACCCCGGTATAGGTCTAACCTACATATAGGCGAAATTTTATTATTATCGAAGCATTTTTCATAAAAGAAAAAAGATTTGAAAACATGTCAATCTTTGTTTATTTTTTTGTCAAAAATATTGCATTTAAATCATTTTTTTTGTAATAATACGCTTTAAAAAAGGTTACAAGAATATTTAAATTCATTTGACACTAAATATCAAAAAACTATTCAGTTATACGATTTTCAATATCATGGTTCCGAACGTAGTCAATTATCTTAATTAAAGAAATATTGTTCGATTGGAGCTCAGATAAAAGTTTTTTAAATAATTATTCCATTAAACATATAATTGTAATATAATATATTAAAACAACGAGTGAGAAAATGACCAATTTGAAAAAAATTGATAATGCTAAACCAGCTAAAAGTACACTATTTATTGAAAGTTTCCTGAAAACTTGATGATTCATTCAACGTTTGTGCAAAGTTTAACTACTAAATATGCCAATTTCGAGAGCCATTTTGATATTAAAAATTATTTTATATCTTCCAAATTAACTAAGACGAAAGTAGCAGACGATTATATGTAAATTTCAAACAAAAAATCAAATCAAGGGGGAAATAACTATATACTACCTGCATACCATAATTATTTTAAATAACTTCCATATTTACAAATTGGAGTAGAATGCATAAAAAAATCTCAAAATGTAATTAATTTGAATGTAATATTTCTTTTAATGTGAAAAAAGAACAGTTTTAGGTAATTTTATTACAAATCTTTCCTATTATTTCCAAAGAAATTTATTCTTTATTATTTAAAAAAAATGTCATGGAAATATATAGATTAATATCCCCAAATTGAGAAAAGTTAAGAACAAACAATTTTCAAATTCATTAGCCTTTATCTCATTTTTTATCTTTAACTATAACAAACATTGTTAACAAGTTAGAAATCATTTTTATTCGTAATAATTTAGAATTCATTTTAATTCGCAATAATTTATTTCAAAGTGAAAAAAACCTCAAATTTTTAATAATCTACATTTTTTTTTAAAAAAAAATTCTGCTGTGCAGCAGTTTTAAGTATAGATTACTCACATCTAAAATAATTTTCATATAAAAAACTAAGGATTGTTAAATAAAAAAAAGTAATACTGGGAAATTTTTGAAAAAGAAAATTTTTCCCCTATTATTTCTAAAAACGCCAATTAAAATTACTTTTTTAAAAATAATTCCATCACTGTGCTTTTTAAATTAATTTATTAAGCAAACCGCGTATGTGTACATTTAAATTTAATTTCGTTATGAATTATTCGAAATATTACTTTTATGAATTGATTGATATTCATTGCTTTAAATTTGAAAAAATAATCAAATTACTGATTCTCAGGAAAAATACGGATGAGATATTAAAATTAAAATAATCTTGAAATCTCCTCAGAATTAACATTTGAAAAAATAATACTTCATCAGTAAAAACGATTAAAAAATGTTTCAACTCCTTTCGAAATAAAATAAGATTTCTAAATTTTTTGATGAGTATGGTAAAAACATCCTATTATCACCAAAATTGATAAAATTCGAAAAAACTGTTAACGCCAAGGAGTTTTTGCTACATATAGATATCATAATTCGATTAAAAGAAATGGAATAAATAAAGCATTCCGTTCTTGATAAATTCACAGTTAAAGAAATTGTTAATATTTTGTTTTAATTATTTTTGCATTTATATATATTTTTTAATCCATTACCTAATTCTCAAATTAATGGGAAATTCTGCAGTTTCTGAAATAAATTCTACGTTTTTACTCCCGATTGTGACATTCTATATTCTTCTTATTTGATTTTCTATATATACATACATCAAAAAAATTTCTTTTGTTATTCCATATTCTTTTATTTCTAAGATTTCATTCACGATGACTGGAATGCCCCATCACTCAAATAACCCTACAAACAAAAATTCAATTTAGTCTTTACGTCAATGATATTTCATCCATCTAATTTTATTTCGCAAAAACTTCCTGGTAAAGATTTTGAGCTTAAATAAAAGTTGAGCAACGAAATCGTTTCTTTACAATAACTTAAATTAAAACATTGATAGGATTAAATTTCTCTTATAAATTGAAAACAAAGTCACATAGATACCCTCCTTCTCTTTGAAGTATATATTTTAGTAACAAAGGGTATATTTAAGTATCCGATTACCCTAAAGTTGTGAATTTTGACGAAAATTGACAATTTTTTTTATAATTTTATTTTATAGGTCATCTTATTAGCTTTATAAAAATACCAAGTTAATTATTTTTCATTCACTAGAACAAAAACTACAAGTGTTTTAGTAAAAGCAGATACCACTATTTTAAGCAAGATGTCATACTTTAAAATGCGTTTTACTCGAAATGTGTGTTTTTCAAAATGCTGAAACGGGGACAGTTTGAAAATAATTAACTGAAATTGTTTGTGCATGTTCTGTATAATAGTAGAAGTGTTTTAACTTTCAGATTTATCAATCACTGTTTTATTACAAAATTTCAGCCCCTTATGTGAATATGGGTCTCGCTTCAGACTGACCACCTGATCGGGAATCTACTCATGTACCTCAGCGCCCAACGGTCACGTATACTGGGATGGGCACAGTAGGTCCTCGCCCCTATGGGCTGCCGAGCCATTGAGTTTGAGTTTTTTATGTGAATATAATCATTGTTTTTTTAAATGCAATTTCATATAATAACTGTAAGGTAAAGTCCTACAGTTTTTGTAAAAGTTAAAATATCACTTATTTTGAAGGCCATTTCAGAAATGAATAGCAAAGCAACACATCAAAATTGAAAATTTGTTCATAAACTTTTTGTACAGGATGGGCCCCGTTTATGTAATTTTTGTAAATTTTTAACGATTTTTTGCCATTTTAGTAATAATTTATTTTTCTCTTCTTAATTTTAGCATATTTTTCTTAAAATGCACTAAATAAATCTAAGAACCACAAAAAAAAAAAAATCCTCATATCTCCATTTTTTTTTAAAAAAAGTTCACGCAAGTAGTCGGACACCTTAAATATAAATATTAAATAACTGAAAATTTTTAGAAGAGAAAATGCTGTGTAACGTTTGATTAGAGTACGGAATTAACACAATTTTAAAATTACACGCGATTACTGAAAATGGTGGATTTTCTTATTTTAAGCCGCTTTTAAGAAGTTAGATTGACACCTTAGCTGGAAAGTTAGATTAATCTTTACAACAAATAATTTTGTAATTGAAGACCCCCCCTCTTTTTTTTCTTCAAGCTGTTCATTTTTCTTCATGGGATAGTTAAAATCTGCAACTGTTTTGTAAACACACACAAAACTATTATAACTATATACATATATATATATATATTAAAATATTTTAAAAAAATATTCTTTACTGTTCAATTTTTGTCAGTCTTTTCTAACCCCTGACAATAGTTTTGATAAGTATTCTAAATTACCACTATTCTAAATAACCAATCTGTGTTGCTCCAGGACACAAAGAAAAACCGTTCTTGATGGATCATACTTATACAACACAATTTCATGCATACAGTAATTTCATTTAGTCTAGTTTCAAAATGTGTAGTTTTTTTCACAAGTCTTAAATAGATACCTTCCAAAATGCTACAGCAGTTAGGAAAGGAAGATATGGGTATATGGTACACTCTAGGGCAGTCATTGGTGCGACGTACATTCCCGCAACCTCCGCATTGCTGGAGGCCCAGCCTATGTTATGTTGTGGTTTTGCAATCATTTGTAAAGTCCAGTTTGGGGCCCGAAACCTGACTTTGCAGTAGGACCCTAATATTCTTCGTTACGCCACTGAGTGCTGTGGTCATCAAACTGTGTTCTACGGAACCTTGAGGTTCCCCAAAGGACACCCAGGAACTCCACGAGTCAAAAATTTGAAAAGAAAACTAAATATGCATGTAAAATAGATTCATGTTCCCTTTGGAGTTTGTGTGTGACCACACAATTATTTAAATCCGTGTTACCCCGAACGGGTTCCACAGGTGAGGGAATATAACCGGACTGTCTCTTTTTTAGTAATTTTTTCCAACTTTTACTATAATTTAAAAAAAATTTTTTTTAATTGTTCTTTATATAAACAGCCACTATCCTGTAAAGTAATATTTTTCAGAGGAGAAAACCAAGGATGAATTAATGTATCAGAAAGCTTGACAATGAAGGAGAAGGGAAAAACTGATCGACTTAACAAACTTTAACAAAATCTAAATTTAAACAAAAACATATCCTAAATTGTAGGCTGCAAATTTCCACAAGTTATAAACATTTTAATGCCATTCTGAACAATGTATTTAAGTTAAAAATATTTCTCAACGTATGCAATGACAAATACAAAATATAGAAACAAATTAGCGTAGAGTATGAAGTGCGCTTGAGATAACCTCAATAGACCTAGATTTTGACAGTTTGTGTAAAAAAATCCAGACTCGTAACCCATTTACTACATATAATGCAAGAGTAGATGATCTCGGAACGCATATTAATGAATAAACTACATTAAAATATGCTAAAAACTTTTATTAAAATATACAACACTTTTTTTGAATTATCTTCACTTAAGGTACCTATAACATGTTTTTGATCTACTTTAAATATTATTTTAAGGTATATTCTTCTAGGGGGCGCTTGCTTCGTCAGGATTCCCCGGAAACACTTTATAATTTTAAGGGTTCCGTGATTTGATAAAGTTTGAAGACCACTGCTCTAGTGTTACTAAGCCATGCAATTTGATTTTTTTATCGTCTGTTCATGATTGTAATTCAATATTCATTTCGAGCTGAGATATATTGTTTGCTTAATAGAATCGAACTCACAAATGGAATGAAAGAATTTGATTCAATTTGGATTTAATAAAAATGGTATTTTATTTATCATTTCTCTGCTACACTTTATTTTTCCCAAACTGTAAAGGTTTCACAGCCATTCTGCTTATCCCAGCACATATGACTGCAGATTTTCTTAATTATAAATTTGTATGCGCGCGCGTATCTTCTCTCTCTATATATATGTATACGTATGTATATATAGTATATTTAACATGTTATGTAAGGTGAAAACTAAAAATAATATTTTAAAATAACCTCTGCAGGTCAGCAATGTTTGGATTGTTCTGACGAAACAGGCATAAATAAATTGAGGCAGAAAAGATAAAATGGAATACCAACTTTATTTAATCCTAACGGAATAACGGAATCTATATATATAATTCTCTTACTCAACTCGTGAGTTCAGTTACATTAAGCAACTGAAAACGAATTTCTAAACGATTTATATTTCAAAACGAATCTAATTCTGAAAAACAAACATAAGCAGAAAATAAATTAAAATTTAAATCGTGAAGCTTAGCCTATAGTGCTATATCGTGTTTTCGGTAGGTTTGTGCGTCATTTTCTTCAACGTACGATGATTCAAAGTTAAAAAATTCCGTTGCTAATAATTCTCGTGTTACTATTGGATGAAAACAACAAAACTCATCAAATTCATTTTTAAAGAATTGTTTTCAAACTGCTTGTCAAACGATTTTTTTTAATATTTTTGTTTTTAAAAACAAAATGTTGTCTATATATGTTCTGAAAATTTCAAATAATAAATTCTACAAAGTTAGAGCAATTTAAACAAACCCCTTGATATTTCAGTCGAAAAGTACGCTTTAAAACTTGATAAGTTTTGATAGTTGGAATATCACACTTTGGCTTTTTACGGATTAACGAACAAATGAATTTATTCATAAAATATTGAGCATTCCCCCTCCCCCTGTTGTGACCTGTTTCAACAATTTATTCTTGTTTAAAGTTATCTTTATTCAGTATGGAAAGAATAGATTAAAAAAATCAAAATACGTGTTCTGATGCAAAAGAATATTTTAATATTAATTTAAATTATTATGTTAATGACTCATACTACCAGTTAACAATACAGAGCATTTAAAATGTAGTAATTTCTAACACTAATTGCAAAACTTTGTTCGTTTTCTTATTTTGCTTTTAAACAATTTTTTGAGAAGGAGGGGAGGGAAAAGGCGATTTTAGAAATTATGTATTACCTTATTAAATGTAATTCAATTTAATTCGTTTTATTATTTTGTATCTAATTTTTTAGGGGATGGTTTTTTTTTGTCGTGTCCATGGACAATCAGATAATGTCGTGAGCTCTCTGAACCGCCTCCGCAAGTCCTGTAAAGAACCTGGCGTAGCTCCGAAGCCAGTGGCACCATTCCGAGCCGTATAATATGCGGAGTAAGGGCCGGACATTCTAGGATGTGGTCTGGCGTTAGTTGGGCCTTGGGGGATGGTATTATTAATCAAATATTACCTCAATCTTAAAACTTGTACGGAATACAAAAAGAATAAAAACCATAAGCACAATGTGCTTGGATTACCAGTTTATTAGATTCGAATACCCTGTGATGTACCTCCCCTTGGAAATACATCCCTCGAAGCATCAGCGTGAGCTAGAAGTGTAGGGTTATCGTAAGAACTAGAATCAAACATTATCTTTACATGACTTTATTAAGATATTCAACTTAAACTTTTTGAACAAATATATAAATTAATGAATGAGAGAATCTACGATGACACAATGCGCAACACACAATATAATACAGACCTATATCAATAATTGAACCGCCTAATCTTCAAATATAATTATAGTAAGTAATCAATCCTACCTTATATTATTCTGTAATAAACTTGTCTTTATCTACAGTGGTATGCAGCTGTACATTTAACTTCTAATCGATCACCAATATGTTTATCCACGACACGTAGAACTTTAATCTTTGAACAACGAACTTCAATAATCATCCAATACCACAACGCACTTTAATTGTCGAACATTCCTTTACACTACCATTACATTGCCATTAATTCTGGCCCAAAGGACTTGTTAAAGAAAAGACGCGTATATATATATATATATAAGTCGTCACAACCCTCTTGATTTTTTCAACAAGATTTAACATTAAGAATCTGGCATTAATTGTCTTTCAGGAAAAAGTTATTTTTATTCGCAATAAGAATAGTGCACGTTTTCGAAAATCCCTTTCTTCCCTTTCAAATCTATAGTTCAGTGCGCTACTAAAATTCGTCAAGTTATCTACGAAATATCAGTTAGCATGAAATAATACAATTGTCCCGAAAGACTACTATGTATTTTCATGCATTTTTTCCCTCTTTACACGAAACTAAAATCGTTTAACGCGAAAAGATTTCTCTTCTGGGAATGAATAAAATACGGAAAACACCAGCTGCGCAGGCGAGATTTTAGAGGGGTGTGAAATGACAGAGAGATGGTTTCATGTGTTTTGAGAAAAGAGGCTAACTTTTGTCTTTGAAATATCATCAGAATAGTCTGGGATAAGAGCCAATTTTGTTTATCTAAGTTACTTTTATCCTTCACCCCTACAAACGCCACACAAAAACATATAATCTCTAATCAGTTGGCTTTGGAATCCAGTGAAAAAAGTACATAGCAGTATGAGTAAAAATCAATAAGTTCGGTTGACAACTTTTTTTTTGCAAAAAAGAATTTTTTTACGAGCTCAATGGCAAAGAGTTCCGGGGAAAGCAAACTGCTGTTTCACTTAAAATGGAGATGGAGCTTCGAAAGATTGTTGATTAAAAACAAGTAGACGAAAACGGAAATCTGTTAAGATTTTAGTATTGCTAAATTTTGTATTAAGTTTCATTATGTTCATGTGAATTTTTTTTTGTTTCATCGACTTTTACTAAACATATTTATTTAAATAAAATGAACTCTAATAAACATTATTTTGTTAAATATGTGGGTTTTTTTCCCAATATTCTTTAACACGAAAAAATATTTCAGTCCCCCCCTCAGTTTCGTGTTAAACGATTTTCACTGTATTTCAAATTTGTAGAATAATTCTAAAGACGTAACAAAATTAGTGGCAACACCGTGACATTTGCAGAATTCCATTCAATCAGGCATAATGCGTAGTTGTGACATGTTTAAAGATTTGATATTTTTTACGGGGCCGATTGTCAGTCAAATACAGGAAAAGTGAGTGAATGTGTATAAAAATCCCCCTGTAAAGCAACACGAGGGCTATTGGTGACGAACCTCGTAATTTTGAACGATGGTCAAGTGACGGGGAGGAAAAATGAGCTAACTACCCCTCTCCTAACTACCACACTAACGGGTGAACATTGAGCCTCGAAAAAATTAAGGTGTCAGCCCCTGTACCCGACAGGTCTTCAGTGACACTAGGATCGAACTCATGACACGCTGGCCACGAGTCCGTGACCATAACCGCTGGGCTACCAAGGCCAAAATGCAGGGAAAATCCCTGCAATTAACAAGTAGGTTCTTTCGGAGAAAACCGTAATCTTTTCTAGAACTATCCCGTAAATACAGTAGATTTTTCTTTTAAAAGAAAATAAAAAATTTAACGTATAAAAAAATAACTCCTATACATTTGCAATAGCATAGATTTGTGAAGACACCCCTGGGTTCCACCCTGGACACCAAGATTAATTTGAGGCAAAGAATCACTAAGAGCCATTTTGTATAGTAATAACTTGTATTTATTATAACACTTCAAATATTAGAAACTCTAATAACATATAATATTTCTATGTTACGTTAAACAAAAAGGGATTTGCCTTTAATATTAAATTAGATTACGAATTATGAAATTAATCAATAATTATGCGCAAGATCAAATAAGGTCTACCGAAATAGGAGGACCGAGAAATAAACGTTACTCGAATTATTAACTTTCATTTTTAACTAATTTTATTAAACTAACGCTTATTTTAAGCGTAAATAAATTATAGTTACCGCTTGGTATATCAGCTTTCTAGTTCTTCTGTAGAATAACAGCAATAAGGCTTCACTTACGTAATCCCATGGAATCCTCTAAATTTGAGGCTACTGCTGTTGGCTCAATAGCTTTCATACTTGCTAGCTTGCAACGCTCTACTTAAATACCCTATCTACTTTGCATATCCCGTTCACCTTTTGGAGTTGATTAGAAATATACGCAAATTTATAATCCCCAAAAAGACGCCTAAGAATATTAGTGGAAAGGTTCCGTACAGATTCGTCACAGATTTTAGAATCACACAAATAATGAATATAGTGTAATCTGAAGTTTACATTATGATACCCCTAGGCCCAGGGGTATCATCTCTCCCTCTACGCGACCTAGATTTGTTGGAATAAAGGATTAATTACTCAAATTCTCCATAGTAAATATAATTTATTATGTCTAAATACATATTGATAACCGCAACACAAGTCTTACAAGAGGAATCACAGCAGGAGTGATACTACGTAATCATCAATTCTAAGTAAAATAGCACCTGAAATCCTACTCAATATCTTTATGAGAAATTTATTTCAGAATCTTTATCTACTGTAGATTCCTTAATAAGCTAAAGACCGTTCTATAATTAATCTCTTACCAATATCTCACGGCGAGCAGCCCTCGGCTTTCTGTCTCTTCTTGTATTCTATTCTATTCTTCCACTATTCTTCTACTACTATCCGACTTCTATTCTACTATCCAGCTTCTATCCAACTTCTATTCGTCTTTCCGGCTTCTCTTCCACTCTTCGGCTTCTATCTTCCTCTAACTCACGAATGCTAAAGCTCCCTTATATATCTATTCACTAATCTGCATATCGCGGTTTCTTCTTGAGAGAGTTGGATTGAAATAATGCCATTCTGGCCCTAAAGATTCCCCAAGAGGATTAGTGAGAAGGCGCGATAAATCCCCGTCACAACAAATAGCAAATAAACACTTTCTAATGTTCGATTCCAATGTTGCTATGCTGGCAAGAGCCTTCTAGGATCTTCTAAAGCATTGGCTCTTAAACATTCACTCACCGTGACCCCCCCCCTTTATGTATCAGCCTGACATCGTGGACCCGCAAAATTTTGAACAACTGTTTCCTGACTCCCAACACATGGCTGAGTGAGTTAAAGGTTCCTCAATAATCCTAAGATAGTTTCTGCTGCTTATACAAACTTTTTTTAACGCTTCTTTTTTTTTCTTTTAAGAAAACAATAAACAACAAATTGAGAATATTACAAAATACTAATTTCAAATAAATAAAGAATGTTCTGAACTGTATTGAGTAAAATTTTTAATGAGAAGTATTATGTTGCCTTTCCTTTACAAGTGCTATTATATCAGGTGTAATATTTGAAATCTACACTTTGGATTCCGGTTCTACGTTTTCCAGACAGTGTCTGTACTTATTTTTAAGACGAAGGGCTGAAAATATTCTTTCACATTAATTAGTTTGGAAAGGCATCAAAGCTTTCTAAGCTTTTTTTGGACAACTCAAAAAGTTTCCCTGTAAGTGACCCCAAAAGTTTCAAAGGGACGTATACTTATAAACCAAATTCAAAGCTCCATCTATGTACAAAAATCTATTTACAAACAAGAAACATCTGAATTAGTAGTCTTGGTCGAATACGTGTTCTAGTAAAATATTCTCATCGGAAACAATTTAGTGATCTAGTCTAGGATAGCATATTTTTCAGTTTTTCCACAAGGTATTCCTTAAAAATTGTAAAATAGGGACATCTTAACATTAAATTAGAGACCCCGTGGACCACAGTTTAAGAACCCCTGATTTTAAGTACTCTAGCTAAATAATTAAGGTGTGTTGGAAAGCTAAAATCTTATTTATTTATTTATTTATTTTTTGACAATTTGAGGTTTTTGCATTTTTAAATTGTATAGATTTTAACCTTTCTAAAAACACCTTACTTTAACCTCTAGGGTAATTAGAAGTCCTTAAAACCTATTTTTAAACGATCATTGAAACTGGGCCACGCCCATTTGCATAGCGAAAAACGTAAACAAAGTACTTCGTTTTTTCTTAAAAGTTGAACGTCTGATATAAACCAAAACATTTATCTTTTATTGTAAACTGAGCCTTCAATTTTTTTTTTATTTCCTAGCCGATTAGAAGTCTCACTGTATACATTAAAATCAATTTATCTTAAAATGTAAATTTTGATGTTCGATGTACCTTTTCTGAGAAACTACGGTTCGCAGGTATGTACATTTTTTATGATATATTTATAATGGTGGCTAATATATACCGAAATGAACTTTTTGTAAAAAACTCAAAAATTTATTTTTTACAAATTTTTTTTATGTGAAAAATGGGTCAAATTTCACTATGTTTGGTAAAATATTTTATAAATTATGAAAAAAATTCAAAATTAGCTAAAAGCTCATTTCGGTGTAATGAGAAAGGTGTAGTTTAATTGTATGAAAAGTTTCAAGCATGCACATATAACAGATTTTGAGAAAAGGTACATCGAAAACAAACAATTTAACACTGTCAGTATAGAGAGAGAAAGAGAGGTTTCCAACTCCTCTTAACCTAGAACCTTCTTAACTTTTATAGAAACATATATTTTTGTGGTCAAATTTAGCGAGACAGCGACATTTGGTGACCACAATTGTCACCAAGTTCGTTTCTATTCATTTAATTATTATTGAAAAGATAATCTTTTTTGGCCCAAAAACTATCTTCCCGGCGATAATTCCATTTCGGCAGAGCAGCAAACCTAATCCAAAATTTCTGTGACAATATTTATGGTATAACACATTTGATTTGTTTAAAAAAAAAAGTGTGAAAAAAATGGCAGTTGAAATTTTAAAAAGAAATACTTGCAAATTTTAAATGAAATCTATGAAAAAGTAACACATTGCTTGTAAAAGTAAAAATGTATTCATACACTCAGTGGCGTGGCGTGAGGAGTGCAGAGGGGGCCATGTCCTCAGGCGGCATACGAAGAGGGGCGGTGACCAGCTCCGCAATATTTAAATTCAAAAAATATTTCAAACTCCAAATCGCGTCCGCTCGACGAAACTGACGGAAACGAGTGAAAGCTTTAATACACGCACAGATGCAGGAAGTTTATTAGTCGCTATGCAATTGCATTTATTTTTATATTATTTAGACTTCTGTCAACCAGTACTGTGTAAAGTCAATGATGCTCAAAATTATTTGCAAACAGAGGGACTAAATATCCATCAATGTGCTAAAAAAATACGTACTTTACAGACCGTATTAGAAGCAAAACGAGAGGAATTCGCACATGACGCTTTAATATGTGTTAAAAGTTTATGAGAAGAGCTTGAAATTCTTAAGAGTTTAATTAATTAATTGAAGAGTTTATTGAGAAATGAGAACGAATTCATTTTCATATTTTAGTTTCCTTTGAATTATAAACAATGCTATCATTTTTTTCAGGTTGTGATAAAAATTATAAATTTATTTATTTCACTTTTTGACCACTACACGTGTCTGATGGACCGTTGTTAAATTGTTGTCGTGTAGTTCTAGGACAGTGGTTCCAAAACTTTTTTAACCCCCCTCCTTATAGTCAAAATTTGCCTACGGACCCCTTTTTATAGTCAAGATTTGCCCATTTGCCCCTTTTTAAAGTCAAAACTTTCCCAAGGAGCCCCTAGTGAAAAACCTACATAAATGCATAGTATAAAATTACAAATTAAAAAAAACACTGTTGAAGAATTATTTATCGAAATTATATATAACTTTTGTTTAAAATAAAATTTTAAAAAAATTAATGACTTAGATGAATTAGATGAGATGTTATGAGTGTATTTATGTCCGTCTCAATGTTTGTGAGTAGCAATCGCAAATCTCCACGAGCACTAGTTTTTAGTCGGTTTCTTTTTTTGTGTGTGAGTGTGTGGGATGAGGCTTTTTACGGCACTGAATCCACGTTCTACTAAATTGGAACACGGGAAAGTGGTGAACAACTTCTGTATCTATAATGCAGGATATAAAATTGGGATCTGTTTTTGTAACCGGAATTTGTGGTATTCTTGTTCAAACATTGGTTGAAGTTCCTCATTTGTAGATATTTCAATAAGGTGCTAATGTGTCAGTATGGATTCGTCTGTTTTAGGGATCTGAGTTAGTCCAAGGGCAAAATGGTTCAACACCCAGTCGGGAATATCCAAATGAATTATTGTTATTTATTTAAATTTTCATAAAAATAAAAATGGATCAAAATTTTTGCGCAAAAACCTTGCACGGACCCCCTGACGTTGTTCCGGGACGTTGTGTGTGTAAGTGCGGATAAGAATCCGCACTTACACACACTCATATACATACATATATATATATATATATATATATATATATATATATATATATATATATTTATATATATACTAGCGGCCCGACAGACATTGTCCAGTACACACGTCTTACATCCGAAAATTTCAAACTTTTTGGAATAATTTGTACCAATCTGGACCGTTTTGATGAAAATTTTTATTAAAA
Organism: Trichonephila clavipes; assembly: GCA_019973935.1. Lineage (NCBI taxonomy): Eukaryota > Metazoa > Arthropoda > Arachnida > Araneae > Nephilidae > Trichonephila > Trichonephila clavipes. Next base: position 289,304 of record BMAU01018218.1, read on the forward strand.
AGTTATTCTAATGCCTGTGTGTGACGTTATCACATGCACAATTACCACAATTAGACCTATCGATTGCGTGTGAGTAAGTGTATACAATGAACTAAGTTGAATATAGTTGAAGCTATTCCGAATAGAAACTTAAACTTGTGTTAATTAAATAATAAAAAAGATAAAACTCGAGCTATGTATATATATATATATTCATAACAGGTATATTTTTTAATGCACAATAAATAAATTCATCGTTATGCCATTGAATGCACAATATTTTTGGTTAATCCTTCAGGGGTAAAAACAAACAAATGCAATGGTTTGCCAACTCTCGGACACGCAACATACAATTGGCCGACATACATTTGTTTTTCGCTCTCATTTTTTTCTTTTCTTGCCGCGCATTAGCGGAATAGCAACACACAGGGATAAAACAATTATGCGTTTTAAGGTTTTTAATTAACATCTTTTTAACTTATTATTGTTGTTGTTGTTTTCTAATGCCACCTGTCTGACGTAGTCAGATCGAGGCCCACGAAATTCATCGCGGTATGGGCAAGAGGTACGCCTGTCGTTGGCCTTGAGCACCATACAGGTGACAGTACGATTTAGCTCGGCGAAATTCCCCGAAGGGACGATAGATGGCGACACGACCTCTATCTCCACCTCCACAATTTCTGCATGTAAACTAAAGGGGAGGGAAATATTCTCCAGTCCCTGCGCTCGTGATTAAGCCCACAAGACTACGGACCCACTGATTTATCGAGCACGTACTCCGTGTGTACTCGGAGGGTGTTTGGTGGCATCGGGCATCGAACCCTGGCCTTCCGGTCTGGAGTACGATGCTCTAATCACTAGGCTACCCACGGATCTAACCATTCTCGGGTCCACTTGAACCCACACAAAAAATTCATCAAAATCGGTCCAGTCGTTTAGGAGGAGTTTAGTCACATACACACACACAGAAGATTTATATATATAAAGATATATCATATATGAATGCAGTACACATGCATAAATAAATAAGCTATACAAAAATAAATGCTGCTAATAATAACCTTTGCATAAGCTAAAAAAGACAACCAGGGGAAGTGAAATTCAATGAACGTGCCAGCCAGATTGCAAATCTCGCACGGTCAAATTCTACTGAAAAAGACTGCTAAAACATAGTCGAAATCTTTTTAAAAAAAGAGTAAATAAACAGTTCAGAACACAGAGGCGTACACAAATTACTTTCATGGTAGGGGCTACATTTGTAAAAAGTAGACAAAAGCATCGAGGCGTTATCTCTTTATGCTAAAAAATAAAAGTATATTTTAGTCTATGGGAGAGGTTGCACCGCGAAACCTTACCTTTGTGTAAGCCACTGGTTCAGAAAAAAGATTATTGGTAAACATTTTCCAGCAGGCAAAAAACTCAAAGCGAAATGTTACAACATAAACAGTAATATAAAAAAAATTAAGTCAATTCCTACTTAGATCAACAAAGAAAATTTTATTTTAGCTACTTTTTATTAAATAGTTACAATTAATATAAATATGTGTATACACAGGACAGAATCACAACATTAAGTGGTATATAATTTTTATTAATTATCATTAAAGTATCGTATTGTCATCCAAAACAATATCTCGTGTCTAAAAAATTTCAGTCCAACTGAAGGCTTTAAAACGTGAGAAAAAAAAAAAGCTTTTGAAGTTTTGAACCAAGTCGCTAAAAATGTAACCAACGTGGCTGTATCTTCAATTCTTTAAATAATTAGTTTAAGTCAATTAATTTTAATTGATTATAGTTAATTTATCGTATTTTTACCCAAAACAATAGAGTACAGAAAATTTCAGCTCAAATGAGCGCTTTAAAATGTGAGAAAAAAAACCTTTTCAAATTTTGACTCAAGTCGCCAAAAATGATGCCAACGTGGCTGTATTTGTAATTCTTTGAATAAATAGTTTAATTAATTAATTTTTATCAATTATAATTAAATTACTGTATTTTCATCCAAAATAATCATGTACATAAAATTTCAGCTCAATTGAGCGCTCTAAAATGTATTTTATGAACGATTGAAAATTCCACTAAGATAAATATGTAGAGTGTGGGCTTATAGTTGAAATTGAAAAAAAGAATCTGACAAAAAAAAAAGCATTAAAGAAAGTGAAAAACAATTAAATGAAATTTTAATAATTCTTAAAAGTAATGCATGAGTATATGAATTTGCGTCAATTAGTACTGTATGATATGCATGACATTTTCTCTCGTCAATAGTACTTTTCTGATTGGTCCTTGTTGATGTCTTGTCCTTCTGGAAGGGAAGGAAGGAAAGTTGCCGGAGCCTGAGACAGGTTGGATTTATAAATGCACGCCTGTCGTTGGCCGTAGCCTCGAGCACCATACAGGTGACAGAAGTAGTTGAGGAATATCCAGTTCTCAAAAATATAAGCGATCGTTCAAAAGAACAATTTAATTAATGATTGCTGGATGTGAAACGAATTTTACGAGAGATGCTAGATAGATAGGTCCGTGCCTCCATCTGATGGCCGGAAAGGAAAGCTGAAGCGAGAACAACCGCAAAATTGAATCCGATCGGTCACCCTCTCGGATTCCGACCGCGGTGAACATCGTTTCGGAAAAACGTTAATTCCGCGACTCTCGGCGCGGAGCTAGGATTTACTAGTTACAGTGAGAGTTTTTACTTTTAAGTAGGAAATTTAAATTAAATATAGTTAAAATTAAAAATTAAAAATATTTAAAATAAGTTCCCAATGATAATAAGCTAAATTTAAACCCTAAGCCTTTTGGCTTGGGGGAAATTTATAAATTCGTGATCAAGAAGCGCTCTGGGGCGCTTTTGAGACGAAGGCACTGCGGGATCGTATGCAGGCTGGTTACTAATTACTTCATTGGGAACGTTAGGAAGTTTATCAAAGAACCTTTTAGAAAGGTCCTTTATATGAGGTAAAAATGGTTTAATTTTTAAGTCACGATATATGACCTCATTGCGTACGAACCAGGGAGCATTAACAATCTGTCTCAAAAATGAGTTCGTCAGCGTGTGTAGCTTCTTTAAATGGCACATGCCAGCGGATCCCCAGATTTGTGATCCATATAACATGACCGGTCGGATTATTGATTTGTAGAGCAAAACCTTATGCCGGATCGCAAGTTTACTCCTACGGGAGATAAGCCGTTTAAGAACGTCATGAACAGCCTGCGCTTTTTTGCGAGTCTGTTCTATATGGTGGGCAAAAGTTAATTTTGCGTCTAGAAATAACCCTAGGTACTTTGCAACATGTACCCAGGGGACGGGTTGGCCAAAAATTTGGACGGGAGTTAATCCGACCTGGAGTCGGGTTCTACGCGTAAACATGAGGCAAGCACTTTTAGAAGCATTTACTTTTACTTTCCAGTCAGTGAGCCAGAGTTCGAGCAAGGATATGTAGTGTTGCAGATTAGAGATCACAACGGAAAATCTCTTATTCTGCGTGATAATGGCAGTATCATCGGCAAACATTGCTAAATGCGATAGATCAGTTTGCGGTATATCATTTACGTACAGAGTGAACAACAGAGGCGAACTTAGACTTCCTTGCGGAAGGCCGCTTCTGATTGGTCGAGGCGAGGAGAGCGTTTTATCGACTCTCACTCGGAATGCACGATTTGAGAGAAAACTATGAATGGACTTGATCAGGGGGGAGGGAAGTCAAGTCGTATGAGCTTGATTAATAAGCCATCATGCCAAATTTTATCAAAGGTTTTGGCTATGTCCGGAAAAAGCATACCCGTGGCCTCGTGCTTGGCGAAGCCACTATGAATCAACTCCGTTACTCTGAGCAGTTGATGAACTGTCGAGCACTTTGGTCGAAAACCGCACTGCTGAGGAATAATAAAATTAGAAGCAGTGCAGTGTTGATTCAGACGTTGCAAAAGCACAAATTCGTATACTTTGCTCAAACAAGAAAGTAATGAGATTGGACGGTAATTAGAGGGTAAAGTCGAATATTTTTGGGCTTTAGGATGGGGATGACCACGGCAGTTTTCCAGGGATTAGGGAAATAATTATTTTTAAAAAGCTGATTTATCAACAGAGTGATAAATAGGAGGAATTTAAGGGGGAGATTTTTAAGCATACGATTAGAAATTTGATCAAGTCCGGGGGATTTCCGGGGCTTGAGTTTCTGTACGTAATATAAAACTTCCGTTGGAGTGGTGGGTTCAATTTCTTGAACGCGTGTGGGGTATTGATGAAGTTAGTAACTTCATCGTGTATGCGTTGGTCGAATAGTTCTCGACCAACAACGTGGTTGGGTTCGAACTGTTCTTGCAAACTGTCTGCGATAACCTCCGCCTTTTCAATAGGGGTTATCGCGATACTGCCAAGTGCCCCTTTCAAGGGGGGAATGGATTGAAAAGGCTTACGGAGTAGGGAGGATTTCCTCCAAAGAGTGTTGTCGACGGGCAATAACGCCTCAATGTGCTTTTCCCACTGGGCGCGGGAATATGCTTGGATATTCTTTGCTATCTCACGACTGAGGGTACGGAATTCGGAATAAATACTAGGGCACCTAGTTCTTTGCCAAAATTTCCGTAACCTGTTGCGTTGATAAATTTTGTATTTAATCTCGGGTGAGAGGATTTTGGGAGCATTATTAAATTTTGGTTTTGAGGCCTCAACGAAAGCCTCGGAAAAATTTTGATTGAGTTCTGAAACAGCTAACTCAATATTTTCATTGCTGGTGAGATCAACAGTAGGGAGGGGTTTTTTCCTTAGAGCAAATTTAAAATTAAACCAATTTGTGGAAAGTTGCTCTGGATTTATATATATATATATATAATAATGGAAGTATTTAAATTTAATTCAAGTATTACGGGGTAATGATCAGAGCTGAGATGAGTACTCCCATACCTCGCACAAAGGCACTATACATTTATAAAAATCCATGTCTCTCCGGTGTTCGAACCCAGGCCCTACGGCACAGCTCTGATTGGTCTTTATTTTTAGTATTTGTTGAATACGTTTGCATATTTTATTCCTTCCTGTATTATTGTTTGATGTACGTACATTGTAAATAATACTCTGTATTCAAATACTTAATGTTATTTACTGTGATATCTTAGAATTAAGAAGTAAACTGCTTCAGAGAATGTAATCCAATTTAAATTCTTGAGAAGCACGATTACATTCAGACGATATTCATGTACACTACTGGGCCTTAAAATTGCAACACAGTAAAGGAGGAAGGATACAAATAACAAATTAGAAAGTAAGAAAGATATTGAAATATGAAAATGGGTAGCACATTTGAGAACAATTGGATAGTGCAAGAGGGTAAAACGGCATCCCAAACTCTGTGCAAAAGGAAAGACACGTATTGTGTTTCTCATTCAGTAATCGGATTTGGATGTTGGTTGTTTGTGAGGAAATCTTGTTCTACCTTGTATAAGAAGGAAAATTGTCTATCAGTGCTTATCGGAATTCAATAGTGGCAGGATGGTGGCCTATTTTGATAATCGCATCAATATTAGCATGCTGACGTTCACTTTCATCCTTATAAGAGCTGTCCAAAGGAAAACATAAAAAAATTGGCGTAACATTAATAGAAAAAAAAATCATAAACATCGAAGGGGAAAGATCACTTTAAAATCAAGGAGCATAGTAAAAACTTAGAAAAAGCAAACAATTACCTATTGTTTTGTGAATGATCTTTTTTTTTTATCTCATTTGAGCATTTGTACTGAGCAGAATATATCCCTTCTCCCTATTTTTGTTATTTTTATTGTAAGTAGTAAAAAGCTGAACCTATATATACATATATATATTTGAGTACTCTCTCTCAACTAAATTCCTATTTTTAAATAAAAAAGAATGCAGAATAAATTCTATTTTATTCAAGTCAGAAACATGTTTTTAAGGTGCCAAAATTTTATACGTAATAAAAAAAATCTTAAAATTTTTAACAGTTTGAGTATAGGAATATAAACCATTAATATGAATTCGAAAAAAGGAAATTGTACCTTCTGTTGTAAATTAAATGTAAGATGGGTAGATAGTGCTTCAAGTCATCTGAGAGTTATATTTCTATTTTAGTTTATGGAATCAGTTATGCAATGTTCTTTGTGTTGTGTGTGTGTATGTCTTCTGTGTCGTCTAAGGAAATAAATAAAAATGCGCGAAAAGATTGATTAAATTGTTGGAATAACATAACATATAATGGATGTAATTCGCATATCTGGCCAATGGAATTAAGGATTCAGGAAATACAATAACTTCAAATCTGTAATGTAATAATTATTCCTAAGAACTAAATTCGATTAATTCTGTCACTCGTATTTGAAATTTATGGGGAATCTCGGAAAGTTGGTTTGAATGCACAGAAAATTGCAATATATATACCATAAATCTATTTTACAAGAAAACTGTATTTTTGATTTCTGTTGCAAAATAAACTATTGAACAAAGTTCCTTGCAATTTAATCAAAACATTCTTTAACATCTGTGGAGTGGCCACGGTAGCCGAGTGGTATAGGTATCGGATCGTGACTTGCCATGTCACGAGTTCGAGCCCTGTACCACTAAAGACCCGCCGTGTAGGGCAGCGATGCACGTTAAATCTGTCGAGAGCTGAAACGTCCTCCCGTTGGTGTGGTGTTGTAGTTAGGAGAGGTGGTGTCAGCTCAGGTGTCGTCCACGTCACTTGACCATGGTTCAAAATTACGTGGTCCGTCGCCAAAAGCCCCTGTGTAGCTGAACAGTGCGACGTTCATATTCACTCACTCATTCAGCTTTCTTTTCGCTAATTTAAAGTACAAAAGGGGCCATGGTAGCCTAGTGGTGATCGTAAATAGCTTGTTATCTGTGTGCTATGAATTCAAACCTTAATGCCTCTGAAGACTTGCTGTGCAGAGAATCTGATCCTTGTTAAATCTGTCGTGGCTAACAGTCTTCATTCTAGCATGGCGTGGAATTGTAGAAATTAGGTAAGTGGGGTGTCAGCTCAGTTGTCCTCTTCACTTAATCATGGCTCAAAATTGTGAAGTTCATCACCACCAATAGCCCCCGTGTTGCTTTAAAATGTGATTTTTACATTCACTCACTCACTAAATGTTCCAAAGGAATAACAAAGATTTCCAGCTTTCTTTTACTAAACGTTGTTAGCGATCTTTACCCTATATTACATGTTCATGGAAGTGCAGTCTTTCCTACAAGGAAAGTTGAATAACATAAATTAAGCTTAAATGTATTGTCTTGAAAAACTATTACAAACGTGCATCTTTAAGCAGCTCTCGTAACAAGTAATAAATAAAAATAATTTATTGATGCTAAATTATACTTAATTTGTTAACTAAGAAACTAAAAGAAATAATTTTAAATTGTGTAAACAATAATAGAATACTTAATGTCATTGATTGTAGCAATAATAATATCGAGAAATTATACGGCACTTAGAACATCTAGCCCACATATAAATTTCTAGAACTTTAGAAGCAAACTATGGTTTTGAACAATTTATCGTTTATACGATGTCAGTATGAATTCGTAAGTTTATTGCATTGTTAGCATCAAATATAATTTGTGGGAAAAAAATTAATTAAATATTTCCCCTTATGTTAAGGAATTTTCCGGAATGAAAGGGAAATTAAGTCTATTTTAAATTTCGATTACGATAAAGAGCGTTCGCCGGTTTCCACTCACGTGTGATTGTGTTTGTCACCTATTTGTCAAATGTGAAGTTTCATTACATACTATTTATTTATTTGTAAATTTATCATTTTTCTCATCTTCATCCTTGCTATTTGAAATTGTGTCAAGTGAGTTCCTTACGTTTTTTGAAAGGAAAAAAAAAAGTAGTTTGAAAAAAATATTTGTGTTTTTAGTTCACAAGTTTAGCCTTTTCGAAGTATTTTTAACACGTAATTGAATGAAATTTCTACTGTTAAAGCTTAGTTGCATTAATATATTCTTTAAATATTCAGAACTTAAAACTATTTTTAGTATTAGAGAAGTTGTTTACTTTCTAGTTTATTTACTATTTGCAAAGTTTCTAGGTTTTTCTAATAAAATTTGTTTGCTTTTCAGTCTGCTAATGAAATATTTTAAATAAAGATTTTAAAAAAAATAACATTTTTTTAGATTTAATACTTTATGAGTGTATTAGTAAATAATACTATCTTGCTCTTCAGATACACAATGATTGAAAGGATAAACAATACAAAACACATTTGCAAAGAACTGGTGTTTACGTGTGCGGCAACACAATAATAAAACGAAAAATAAACCAAAAACAGTTGTCACTTAAGAATGGAAGAATATTAATGTAGAAATTGCAAAATAACTAAAGAATCTCTTGCCTAGATATTTAAAACATTTTTTAAGGATGCTCAAGTGTATCCGATTTGGGACTAATTTATTTTAAAGTATTATAATATTTTATATTTTTTAAAAGTTCAGTTACTTTTGTAAGAGTTTTTTTGATTTTTCAGCAAATAGGTTCTACTCTGTGCAGATACTTTTTATAATTTTGTTAAGAATAGGTATAATTAAGGTATATCTTTGATTTAAAGACTTTTGGGCAAGTTTGTGTCATAACTTATTAGCTACTGTATTGATAGTATGGGTCAAGGCCGATTTTATGTTTCGGCAAGCTAGGCACGTGCCTAAGGTGCAAAAAATTGAAGGGCGAAAAAAAGGGAAATTTTTTTTTTTTTTAAAAAATCTCACTGAAACATTATTGACAGAGAAAAAACTGAAGGAGGGGGGGCTATGGAAATAGTAAGGAAGGGGTCACTCTGGAAATATTGGGGGGAGGGGCATAAAAATTTGAAGTGCCAAGGAAGTTAAAAACGACCCTTGTATGGATAGTACATTTATGTAGTTTGTGTGTTTTGATAAATATGGTATACATGTATTTATTAAAATCATTTATATGTAAAATTTTCAATTCATTTAGAAAAAAAAATAATCATGTAAATGCAATTATTTTTATATCTAGAGAAAGTAACTTAAAGATGCGAGAAGTAAGGACCTCAATGATTGATTTGCAATTTGAAAGCAATATTATAACAGATCCAGGTATGTTGTTTATTTTAAGTTGTGCCTTTAATATATCTTGTCTTACAATGATCGTAAATGAGCCTGTCTTAACCCTCTCGCTGCGCATCCTGCGACTTCCACGGCAACGTAGTAGCAAAATTTGCACAACCCGCGATTTCCACGGGTATGCATTTTCCCGACTGTTTAGTGTGCAACCTGTGCTGCTCTTGTTTGTTTTAATTTATGTTTTCATGTTCATATTTTGATGATCTAATTCTATATTTTAAATTAAAAATTCTTTTTATGAATTTTTTTTGCATATTTTAACTTTTAAATGTAGATTTAATATGTAGATTTGAAATACGTAAACCATATGCAATTTTTTAACCTACTTGGATAAAATAGCTATGCAGCAAGAGGGTTAAATTACATAATATCTAAGCATATATATCAATTATAAGGACCTGATGCCAAACACTGTAAAATAGGGAAGATGTGAATGTATTTAATTGTAGAACTCATTTGATATATGAGTGCTAAGTGTCATGCAAGCGCTGCTTGGCAGAATTCCTTAATTGCATCAAGCAGCGCTTGTTGTTGATTGATATAGAATCCAAGGCGGTGGCGTAACGTACACCCCCGCCACCCCTGCACCACGGGGGGTGGGCAGGACTCTAGGGGCTCCAAAGCCTGAGCGATACCAATTGTGTAAGATCCGGCTACAGCTCAAAATCTGATTTTGCAGGGGGTCCCGAAAATTCTCCGTTACGCCACTGGGTGGCGGCCTAGTGTTAACAAATTGTTCAGGAAAATAATTTTAAAGAACTGTTTTGATATATATTTCAAATGAAGAATATAGGAATAAATTGAAAAACCAATATCATTCAATAATGAATATCAGTATGATATAATAAATATTAGGTAACTTGTATAATGTCTAACCTTTTGGTGTCATTATATGAAACAAAGCTCACGATGGTCAATTCTGTGCATATGACACAGACAAAATTGGGATTGCCAACTTGGCTAGTTTTCTTGAACATTGGGGATTGTTGTGACAATACACAAGTATTAAACATTATATATACTAATGATTATGTTATGTAATATATAATAATCATATAATATAATATGATAGTATTATATATAATAATCATAATATATTGTAATTCTTATTACATGTAACAATAATTTTATTCTTTTTGTGTTATATTATAAATAAAATAATTACATAATATGTATTAAAATTAATAATGAATATCAATTAATAAGTGCTAATAACTTGCAATATTCCTAAAAACTGAGTTCCTTTAATGAATTTCATCGAATAAGGAACATTTAAAAATTCATTATTTTAAAGTAAAATAGAGTAGAAATTCGTGGTTTGCATTAATAATTAAAAGCACAACCCTCATATTCTCTGAAAAATAATCCTGTTACTCACCCAATGATACAAGAAATATCCATATTCAAAAATAGCACAAAATACAATAGAATACTGAAGCAGCTGACTTTTTTTTGCAGAATGATTGCAGTGAAAATGGTAAATTTTTAAAGAAACCAAATTAAAATCATGTGAAATTAAAAGGATTACTTTAGGAAAAAACAATAAAATTTAACTATAATATATGTCATCCCCATGGCAACTACATCACCACAGGATAAAAATATCAAGATAACCATATTGTAATGTTATTGCCCATCTTGTCAAGCATAAACAACAACTTGGCATGTTGCACTAGTATGTCAAATTAGCATTTTAAAATTGAATTCTTTCACATACATACACTGGTGTGCAAAAATTAAGGACGAGACGGTTTTTTTCAATATAACTTTATACAAAATCTTTCCAAATCAACACATTTAATACCGTAAGATCCCCAATACGTAAGGACATGTGTAATATGTAAGCAACACTTACTAAAAGAGAAATCAGAGGGATAAAAAGAAGCTTGATTGAAAAAGTAGCATGGAGCGCAATGCGACTGAAGGCCGAAACATCCCTGTCATGGGTGTCCAGCAAGAAGCATCCAGTCTTTAGTAGGGGATATGATCTCCCCTGACTGCTAGGCAGGTTTCACAGCGTCTGCCCATGCTGAGAATGAGGGTGTCAATGAGTTGTTGAGGCATTGCTGCCCATTCGTCTTGCAGCGCCAATCGAAGCTCCCGAATCGTTACTGGTGGTGAGGTGCGAGCTGCCAAGCATCTGCCTAGAAAATCCCATACATGCTCGATGGGATTGAGATCCGGAGATCGTGCCGGCCAATCCATACGTTCAATATCCTCACTCTCTAAGAGCTGTTCGGCAGCTACTGTGCGATGACATGGTGCATTGTCGTCCATGAAAAGGAACTGCAGACCCATAGCGCCTCTAAAAGACGCACATATGGAAGAAGAATTTCGTTACAATAACGGGTCCCGTTGACTGAACCTGCGTCGAAGATGTGAAGGCCTGTACGACTACCAAGCATGATGCCTCCCCAAACAAGAACACCGCGACCTCCATACCTGTCCCTTTCAATGATGTTCGAGGGATGATTGCGGCTTCCCCCGCTCTCTCCAGATGAGTATGCGATGAGAATCGCTACTCAAACTGAATCTGCTCTCATCTGTAAAGAGTACTCGTCCCCATTCATTGTCTCTCCAATTCCGGTGTTCCCGGCACCACAGAGAACGCCTTCTCCGATGGGCAGGCGTTAAAGGGGGAGAGGGGGTACAGGGCGTCGTGCAAACAGACCACCACCGTGCAGTCCTCTGGCCACGGTAAAACGCGATATCGGTCGTCCAGTCGCCTGTGTCGTGTGTCTAGAGATTTCTCCCGCGGTCTGCCGCCTGTTTCTTCTGGCCTGTAAGACAATGTACCGGTCATCTGCGGGTGTGGTTCCTCGTGAACGACCACTACTGAACCCCCGGATAGCTGTTCCTGTAGTTTGAAATTGTCTCCAAAGTCGTGAAACGATGCTGTGAGCAATTCCGAACTCTGCAGCCACACTTGTCACACTGCGGCCTTCCTCCAACTTCCCAATGATTCGACCTCGGGTAAAAGCATCCAGATGTCGTCTAACAGATTGATTATTCGCCATCGTTATTCGTTCTTCTTTCTGCATTTTTGCAGGGAATTTGAAAATTTTTTGGGATTTTTAATCATTTTCCATCGGGATTACACAGAAAAAGTTCTGTGCTCCTAAGTTAATTGGGAGAGATTTTACAACTAAATATACCTAGAACGTCCACTAGTGTCGTTTTGACACCAAGGCAATTTATCATCATAAATAGCTGTCGTTCAGTAAAAGATAGTTCACTACAAATATATACCATTAGTAAAGCAAACTTCTGGAAGTAACATCACATATTTGTTTGTCCGTGAATGCTGTGTTATTGGGTTCATAGTTGAAATGAGTCAGTTGTACTAAAATCACTGTCTCAGTGTTTCGTTACGCAGCACTTGCTTATCTGCTCATAAAAAAAATTTCATTCAATTATTGAACCATTTACAGAGCAGACACCCTGAAATGACGACACATAAAAAAAGGTCTAAGCCCTGATGGAATTTTTTGTTGCGAGACCTTTCTTAGAATGCATCGGATGGTAGCGAGCTCTCTTGTTCTAATTTAGATTCCAATGAAGACATAAAATTGAGTGAAATTGACTTCAAAGAATCTAAAGAAAGTGCAAATGAAATTGATAATGTTCTAGTAAATCCTGATGTATATGTCCTTAGGGATGGCGCGGAATGGATGTCACATAATAGTAATGTTTCTGGCAGTTTTGCGACAAAGCAGTGGTCCTACAAGCTGCGCGAAACCTAATGTCAATCTCAGGTTTTTATGATATAAAGGGTCATAATATATCATAATACATGAAATACTATTAAAAAATTCTTAAAACTAAACCTTACTGAACAGCAGTCCTGCAATTTTTTAGTTCTTACAATTATTTTATATATTTTATATTGCAGTGTCAAAACAATATCGGTGGATGTTTAAGGGTAATCGAAATCTTGATCATTCTGGTGTTAGCAAAGATTTTGAGTTATGGTAACCTTTTTCATGCCATAACATTTGCTTAAATATACCAAAGACCTCCATGTTTTAGGAATATATTAGTACAATATACATGATATATTGCCAGATAGTTTAATGTTGTGATCATATATATTTTCATTTCTTAACTGTTAACGTCACTGCAGCCAGATTTGTGTCACATGAATCATGTCATTTTCCACCAAAGTTTGACAAATTGGTTTCTTCTAAGTAAAACACACAGAAATCTTTTTGTTGTTTTGATATCGTGGCATGATTTGCATGGGGCAAATTTTGCTTTGGTGATGCTGATATGTGAGCATCATATTTTTTACAGTGCATTCTTTTTTAAAAATCAAAATAAATTTTGGCTTAGTAATGTTTTTAAGTATTTTCAACTGTCAAATTCATTTTTGAAGCTGAAAATAATTATTTTTAACAATTACTGTATACTCAATTGGTAAAATCCTAGGAGAGCCCACACCCTTGGCGACAAACCGAAAAAAGCGCCAAGCCAGAACCAGATGGCGCCAAGCAAAACCAACAATAGCGGCAAGGGAATAAAGCGGGATAAGATGGATGCGTAATGGAAATATATGTAAACAATACAGGAATTAAATATTAAGATAAAAAAATATAAATACAGCACTTATACTTTCTTACTGCTGATCTTTTCCAAGTGGAGAGTACAGTGTAACAACAGATTTTAAAAAAGCCTTAAAGGTCTCTTCGCTAAGCGAATGATCATGTGAACGCCGCCATATTTATTCTGCGAGGTAATGGTTGAACATACATTCGGCGTGGCTGGTACGATTTCGAAGAAAGCGCTTTATTGCCGACCATGTTACATTATGCCAATCATTACGTTTAGGACATTCATAACTCAAAGCAATCAATCCTTCCTTCATACACCATTCAATCCTTTTTTACCTTTCGCATTCAAAAAAGTAAAAAATTCTAAAGTATATTCCCTCACATCACGCAGCCAGCCCGGAGCCCAACAACAAAAAGAAATTCGAAATGCGCGACCACAAAATAAGAAAATGCTAGAAATAGTTAGGGTTGCCATATGAAATGTTTAAAAGTAGGGTTACCAAGATGGCGCAATTATCGCCAACCAATGTAATTCGCGCCAAGGGTGTGGGCTCTCCTAGGAGTGAATTGTTCTGTAGATTTTTATATTGGACATATGTCATTAATGTATGATCTTAACGGTGAGGAATTAAATTATATATATATATTTACTACATATACATGAAATGTATATAGATTTAAGGATTAAAAACTTATTGTAAATTTATACTGATTGTTAAATAAAGGAATTAGTTAGATTTCTCTTATTTATTTTGGCAGGAAATAAGGGTAATTTTTATGTAAGTTTTAATTATTGCAATTATAAAAGTTTCAAATGTTATAATGTGGATTGTCAGATAATGAATTTTTTCAAACTGTTAGCATTTATGAATTTGTAATAAATCACTATTAATGATTTTAAATTCTTTAAACTCTTTTTTTTTATAAGTAAATAATTAGTATTTGAAAGTCTCTTCTAATGCATTAAAATTGCATTATCTTTCAGAAAAACGTTCTGATATTGTAAAACGCATTGAGGAGATTTTTCAGTCTCTTTTTATGAAACGAAAGTGTGAAGGAGCTTTTGGTGAATCGTATGTTGTTTGCTTCAGTAATGAGGATGGAAGGTAAGTTTCTAATTTTGTATTAGAATTCACTTATTTAAAAGTAGTCATCCTCCTGCTTGACTAATCTTCCCTGATTTTTTTTTAATGAACTTGGTTTAATACAAATTTTATACTTTATTCAAAATGTTTAACCATGTAGAAAAACTTTTTTTTTTTTGCTGAGTAATGTCAAATGTCACCTTCTATGAATTTAAATATTTTTTCTGCAGATTATTTGTGTGTATTTAAATTTATGAAAAATTCACAGAAATTATGATTTATAGGGCCTGTAACAGATTTTTAAATTTTGGATGCCTTTTATTAGTTGTTCAGACATGCAATGAGTACTTTATTTATTTACTTTCTTATGTCTGGAGGTTTTGTGAAGTTAATTGTTTTGTATACAAATTTTGGAAGTAAAATGTTAATTTTATGTAACATTTTACACCAAACATGGAAAGTTAAATTCATTCCTGATGTATTCATATGCAGTAGGTGATCAGTTAACGAACAAATCGGATAACAAACACTTTCAAGAAAGATATTTTGTGTTTGGACAACGAACATGCATTCGGAGGTGATCAGGGAGACACCCCTTAAATTATGGATGAAATTTTGACAACTGCTAGACATTTGGAATTGGAGGTGAACGAGGATGACATAGAAGAGCTCATAATGGGACATGAAGATGAATTCACGATAGAAGAACTCCAAGAAATTTTGAATGAAGAACACCAAGAAACACAACGAAATGTGTCTCCTTCTGAACAAGAGGAAGACGAAAGGGGACCAATGCCGACATCTGCCATTAAAGATCTTTTGAAAAAGTGGGAGGCTGTCAGAGCAATAGTCTTAGAATGGCACCGAAACCAAGCTGATGTCAGTAGGGTTGGGGATCTTTACAACGACAATGCTATTAATTACTTCCAGAAAATCCTGAAAAAGAGAAAAGCAATCGACATTGGACATGTTCTTCAACGCCCCATAAGCAAAAAATGAAAAGGACTGATTAATATGCAAGACTATATGTATGTATTATTTTTTAAAAACTTACTAAGAAATTATACATTTTTTAAAATTTAATTTTTAAGATCTCCAGAACGAATTAACCGATTTCACATAGAAGTCTATGGTGAATGGATGATCGGTTAACGAACAATTTGGATAGAGAACATGGTCTTGGAATGGATTATGTTCGTTAACCGATCACCCACTGTAAAATATTTAACAAAAAGAAAAAAAAACAATTCAAAATATACCATTTTTTACCATAAAAGTTAAAAAATTTGGTTGAATCCTAGGAGGACCCACTTTTGGTCGCCAAATTTTTTTAAAGGTTACAATATGGCAACCCTTCCATTTCATCCAAAAATTTGGATTTTCAAATCACCTAAAAAATGGCAACCCTAAAAAAGTACAACGTTTTTCGCCTTTTCCGAAAAAAAAAAAAAAAAACGTCATTTTGACATTTGACTTCGTTTGAGAAGGTCTGCTCTCCACCGGTTGTTAAGAATGGCGTGTGAAAGGAAATTAATTGAAAGTGAGGCTACGACAGGTTTCTTTGTGCTCCTGGGCACAAAGGAGAAGAAAGAGACATTAGAATGGTGTATGAAAGCTAATTTAATTGCTTCTCGTTATGAATGTCCGAGGTTTAAAAAAAATATGCGTTTGTAAGAACGAAAGGGAACGGTTGACGGCTACGAATGGCGTTGCCGCAACCAGTCGAAAGATAATCGCCACGACATTGTTCGGAGTGTGAGAAAGGGCACTTGGTTTAGCGAAAGCAAACTTGCTATAATAATTATCTTGCGTTTGACCAGATATTGGTTTGGCAAGAGCATGAATGCGTTCGTGGTGAATGACTTGAAAGTTAATAAGAACAGGTCACAAGTTGGTGGATGTGACAATTTTCATGAATTCCTTGCATCCATCGCAAGGGTGTATCCACATACGGAACATGACGAAATGCAAGCGTAAGGTAAGTGCCTTTTAAAATTTTTTTAAATGATTGATTTCATGTATTTCTTCAATTTTATATTTGCGAAACGCCCGTTTCGTCCTTTTTTAAAAATGTAAATCATGTTGTACACACTGGTTTTAGAATGCTTTTTTTAAATGAATTTCATTGCTTTCTCCGTTTTTTTCTTTATATAATGATTAATTTAATGTATTTATTCGGTTTCATCTTTGCGAAACGCCCATTTCATCCCCCGCTGACGCATGCGCTTCCCAAGAGTTTTTCGTCATTGACGCCTTTTTGAAAACCTTCAATTTGGCGCTTTTTGGCGAAAAATTTTTGGCGCCCAAAACAGCAGTGGGTCCTCCTAGGATTTTACCAAAAATTCAAAGACATGTTTTCTTCTAAGTAAATATTTACGTAATTAATCATTTTTCTTTTTTCTGTTTACTTAAAATATATCTTGTGAGTTTCGTATTGATAAAATATTTTCGCTCTTAAGATATTACAGTGTAATATTTTGTGGTATATTATCTTGATCTATTGTTATTTTTTTAAATATATAAAACTCTTGGATAAAATAGAAGCATTTATTTCCAAGTTAAGGAATAAATGATAGCAATATTATCCATACAATAACAGCCTTCTGATGACTGTAAATTTTAAAGAGCCTATTTGCAGACAGATACGAGGCTTACAACAAATTATTAATGAATGAAATACTGATGCTGTTATATATAATTGCAGATTTGATTTCCTAAAATATAGAAGCTGAAATGCATTAATTAAAAAAGTCATTTACAAATATACTTATTTCAAAGCACAATACATTAAAAAAAATTTATTTTAAATCAAACCCTGTATATGTATATGAATAACAAAAAACCCTATTTTTCTGTTTCAGTTTAACTTGTAATTTAAAAAGCTATCCATTTGGTTTAGTTAGTCTAACATTTGAAGATTGTTTAGAAGGAGATGATTCATTTACAAATCCAGTAAGTGTTTTGAAAGATTCTAAAATTTATTTTTTGAGACAGTGTATAAAAATTTAATTTTTCCCGTATGTTTATTGAATTTTCTTACCCTAACTGCTTTAGTCATTGCTAATTGAAGTGGGCTATGAAACTTGAAGTTAAGTAACCAAGGATATAAGTGAAAGCAATCCGCCGGTTAAAATATTTCGCCATTTTTATCTTCAGTTACTCAACTGCGATTTTGCAATGTCATTGGTCGAAATAGACCCTGTGACTGTGCTTACTGCAGAAATATGACTAAATCTAACCCAACTTTGAGCCCTGTCAAAATTTTTAAACCTGAAACAGGGAAAAAGAATGAACATGCAACAATGAAGTAAACTTCAGTGAAACCCTGGTTTTATTCCTTAATTGCTGATCCCAGTTAGCAGTGAATACAGTAGTAAATCAATAATTTAATCTTCAATGATTATTCAGGATGTATTAAAGAAAATGCTACTTCACATTTTTTTAAAATTTAAAATTTGGAGTAGATAAACTTTGATGATGAGTAGGCTCAATTTGTTGCAGACATTAAATCAATCATTTGTCTGAATGGTAAAGGGGGGAAGGGAGTGAGGTAATGATAGATAAACTTGCATCAGTTTTCTGTAGAGTTAGAGAATTGGGCAGTTTAAGGAGGTCAACTTTAAAAATGCTGTATATCAAAAAGATATGCATTGATTTGAAATATTGATTTTAAAATTGTCTGTTTTTGAATACAGTTTATAGGGAATGATTGTTGTTCTGAATTATTAATTATTTTTTTTTGGATATTTAAAATGAAAATAATTTGAATTTCTTAGTTTCTTTTTATTGCCATACTTTTAACAGAATAAAATATTTAGTATTAAATATTGTGTTCTTTGTTAGAAACTTGAAGATTTACGAAAGGAATTGCACAGAAGTTTCAAGGTCAAAGTAGAAAAGTATGTATGTTTTTTTTTATTATTGTTACAAAATGTATAGTAATTGTAAAACCTCCAAGTGAAAATTTCCTCTGCGTTTTCTTATTAGTAGAGCTATTTTTTATGTGTGAAAAGTAATTGATATTGTTCTATAAAAGTATTTTTATGTTAAAAATATTGCACAGTATTTTTTTAGATGTATAAAATTCACTTTAACACTTAACTTTGAGTAAAAGCTTAGTATTAGATTGTTATTTAACGATTTTTAATGTTCATTACTTTAATCTTGAAAATCTGGAAAAATTTGAACAATTTTAAAGATTTTTTAAAATTTTCATATTTAAAAATTATGTGGTTTTTTAAGTAGGAAGGATAATTATATATATATGGGTGTAAAATGTTATGAAATATTGTATTCTGTTAATATTAAAGAATCATTGGATAATTATATATTTATTTTCTATTATGTATTTTACCTAGTGCCTTTTATATAAGATAGGTTTTGAGATTCTTGCTGATTTTATTCCTTCTATCAAGAACGTATATTTTTAATTCGAATTTTATGATTATATAATTGTTATAAGCGTATCTTTATAACAAAACTGTAAAATTACTGTATATGAGGAATGTTCAGAAAAGATTAATAAATCTATTTACCAGCTTAACATGTTATACTTGACTCTCATTTAGTGTAGTTTTCCTATAATGTGACACATTTTTTATTGCATTTTTGACACTCTTGAAGAAACCATCTTTGGAGAGTATCTTGAAAATATATATTCCTGTTTGCGCTAAGAAAACGATAGCCTTTGATCTTTTGGGGGGTCTGGATGTTATAAAAAAGTTCATTCTGAGTTGAATTCTGACTATATTCTGGACTTTTTTATTAGAAACTCGTGGGTATCATGCTCTTCTAACAAAATTGGAAGAAATTTTATTTGTGCATTTGAGGGATATCATAGGAAATTCGGGAACATTATTTGTTCTTTAAATATTTTTCCTAGGTGCATTTTTAAGATTTTCTTATGGTTGATTTTCAGTTACAATTTCTTTTGATGTAAAAATGAATTTTAAGGTAGATTTGAAATATATATATATATATATATATATATAAATCTTTATATATAAAAATCTTCTGTGTGTGTGTTTGTCACTAAACTCCTCCTAAACGGCTGGACCGATTTCGATGAAATTTTTGTGTGGGTTCAAGTAAATTCGAGAATGGTTTAGATTCACAATTCGGTCTAATATCGCAATTAGTTAAAAAGATATTAGTTATAAAAACATTCAAAAAATACAGCTCAACATTCACTTGCATTGTTGTAACAACGCTATTGTTATAATAAAGTAATAATATAAAACAAAAATTTAAGTAAATTCCTACTAACCAAGAAAAACCAAGAAAAAATTTATTTTAGCTACTTTTTATTAAATAGTTACAATCAATATAAATATGTATATACATAGGACAGAATCACAACATTAAGTGGTAATTAATTTTTATTAATTATCATTAAAGTATCATATTGTCATCAAAACAATCGTGTATATAAAATTTCAGTTCAACTGAATGCTTTAACACATGAGAAAAAAACCTTTTCAAATTTTGACATAAGTCGCCATAAGGGTCACTAAGTCGCCAACATGACTGTATTTGTAATTTTTTAAATAATTAGTTTTAAACAATTTTTATTAATTATGATTAAATTATTGTATTGTCATCCAAAATAATCATGTACATTACATTTCAGCTCAATTGTGTGCTTTAAAATGTATCTTATTAATGATTAAAAATTCCACCAAGATAAATAAACAAGCAAACAAATAAAATATGTATAGAGATTTTGAGCTAATAGTAGGAATTGAAAAAGATGTAAGTTGGCGTCGAAAATTGATTTTCAGCCAAACTGGCCAAACCTGGTCTTTATTGTTACGAAAATGCAGGCGATTCACGCTTTTTAGCGTTTTTAGTTAATATCTTTTCAAATAATCTTTATATATGTAATTCTTTTGTGCGTGTGTATGGAACTGAACTCCTCCTAAACGGCTGGACCGATTTTGATGAAAGTGTTTGTCTGTTCCAGCGGACTCGAGAATGGTTTAGATTTATAATTTGGCTTAGAAATGTTTATTTAATTAATTTTTTATTTATAAATTGTTGATCTTGGAATGTTTTACATTAGATCCGGCAGACTGCGCTACGATCACAGTATCGAATATTCAAAAATCTTTTATTATCATTCAAGTTGGTCCCAACAGTTGGTGCTGTGATCATTTCACGAAAATATTTTGTCACTTCGTGTTATTATTTTGTTGAAATAAATCGTGTGTTAATTAAATTATTACATTCAGATGTAATTAGAGTTTGAAATTTTACTCAAAACAGTCCAGATTGTTAAAGCTTATTCTTAAAAATTTGGAATTTTTTAATTTAAGATGTGTGTACAGGACAACGTCTGTCGGGTCCTCTAGTATATATATATATATATAAACTTTTGAAATGAAAAGAATCAAATGTATAAGTAATTTTTCAGTTATATGTGCTGTTGAATAATGTTTAAAAAGTTTCTTATTTTTTTTAATATTTGAATAACCAATTTAAAGTATAAAATATTCTTGACTGTTATTTATATTATGAGAAGTTTTTGATTGAAAAATGCATTTAATCATAAATAAATATAAATTATTTTTATTAAAATGTATAGTTTTAATAATGGCAAACTAGAGGTATTTTCATTTTGAGAATATATAGTTGTTTTTTTTAAATCATTCCAGGATACCTATAATTAAAAGAGGATCAACTGTTCCATTGTATTTCACTACTGCTGATGAAAGAATTCTGGAATATGATTTTACAAAAGTCATTTTTGAAGATGAATCTCCTTATCAGAATGTTAAAATTCTGCATTCTCCAACTCTTGGAAATTGCTTAATTTTAGATGATTTACAAAGTATGTAATGAAATCTAGTGATGATTATAATAAATATGGAATTCATATATATATATATATATATATATATATATATATATATATATATATATATATATGTATTAAACTGTCAATTTTTCCATCTGTGTAGAATGTTTTTTAAAAAATTTTAATGTGGATTTTTTTAAACATTGATAATTTTTAGAGAGTGTTTCTTCTTAAATTATATAAGATTATTTAAAAAGGTTGGTAAATTTTAAATTAATTCAAATCAGCAGTGTCAAAAATATTTTAATTAATTACAAATTCTGGAATAAAACTATTGTACAATTATTGTATTTATAATATTATAAAAAACTCTTGAAAAAAAATTATTAATTTTTTAAGCATCTTTTGTTTTTTTGTCATACTTGTGTATATATTTTTATTATTTATTTGTATTTTAAAATTTTCTTATAAATTAGTACATAATGTTTAGCCATTAAGCAGCTTGAAATTTTAATTTCTCAGCTCTTGAATGTAAACTAATTGTACAAAAACTTGTTGTATGATTTGTCATAGTAAGAATTTCAATCTTAAAAATATCTTGGAAGTGTTTTCAGTCAAGCTCTTGATTAAAAATATATAAAAAAATTTATTCTGAAAACTTTTATAAATATACATTTTTCATTCAGATTTTTAGCTATTTGTGTTATATTAATTTTAGCTTTTTGTGTTATATTAATTTTAGCTTTATGTGTTTTTCATTATTATAACATATTTGAAAAAACTCGCAATTATGTCATCTGTATATATTCTTAAATCTGTTAAGTTTTATCATTTTAAATCTTTTACTTGTATTATATGGGGATTTTTTGTTAAATTGTGAATTTTATTTCAGATCTTGCTGAAAGTGATATTAATTATACTCATGGGGTTATGAAGTTTGGATCTATTTCCTATACTGGGAAAGAAGTCTTGATTCTTGGTGGTGGAGATGGTGGCTTATTACATGAACTACTTAAAGAAAATCCCAAATTTATCACTATGGTCGATATATCCTTTTGTGAAAAAATTGTTCTTTGTTAAAATGTTTCCTAGCCAGATTTAAAATTGTTCACAATTTCTCAACTAATACAGGTTATAAATACTTTATATTATTCATATATATATTTATTAATATGTATTGCATATTACAGGGTATTTTGAAACTGTAAAGGTAGAATTTTATTTGTCATAGGGAAGGGATGAGTATATTAATTCTGATAATCAAATTAAAAACTGTTTAGCTCTTCAAAGTATTTTTTGAACTGGAATAAGTGTAAAAGTAATAATTTTAAATTAAATGCCAATTAACAGTATGTTGATAAGCTGGTAATTTTATATAAATGTTGTGAATCTGTAGAAAAATATTGTAATGACATTAGGGTTAAATACAGCAAGTTTATGCAGTTTTTAAAAAATTCTTGATACATGCTTTGTATTTAAGTTTAATTTTAATATTTTAAGGTTATAAAAGTAATTGACATTTTAATCATTAATTAGAGTTGTTGATCTTTTTATTTATATTCATTTTTGAAAGTATATATTATATGAATTGCTTTCTCTTATTGGATTTATTTTGATTGTATTTTATCTTTAATGATTGGTAAATAGATCAAATGGTCGTGGATGCTTGTCGTATTCATCTGAGAGGCTGCTGTGGTGATTCTTTAGATAAATTGGAGGGTCCTAATTATAAGGTATATTTTTAATTTGCATTATGATATATATCTGAGATTTATATATTTTCATTAGAAAAATGTGTAATCTTATAAATTAATTTGTAAAGTGTTTAACTTTTGTAGCTTATTTTTATGTGTAGTATTGTTTCACCTGAAGCATTGCTCTGTTATTTTTCCAGTTCCGTAGAATTTTATTATATTGCATATTTTAACTATTTAGTTACTAAGAGAAATAACTACATATCATATGACTAATTGTCGTAAAGCTTGCTAACATGCATAAAATATTAGTCTGTCGTTACACTGTTGTGTGTTTTGAGCGAAATAAGAGTCATTGCATTTTTCTGTATTTTTAATTATTTTAGAAATGTCTTTACTGAAGAAATATTTCTGTTGTGAAATGTGTAAAAAAATTTTTTTAGGCACAAATTGTTTTTCAAGGTAAATAATCTTGATTTTGAAAACAATATATATATTTGTAGCATTACCAATTTCATAAGCTTTCACCATTTTTTAGAAATGCATGTTAAGTTATATCAGTTTTACTTTTTTTTTGCATACTTTTATTTTATTCCTTAATTATTAAATTGAAATTTTTTTTATATTGCAGTATATTTGTGCAATTATATTGCTTTCTAAATTATAAAGTAAATTTTTATGTGAATATATGCTATATTAGTCAATTTCTATCAGTTTATGCTAACATTTTAATTTTTTCTCCTCTTTAGATTTCTAATTGGTAAAATTTCACATTGATTTCATTTCAATGTAATATATAAGAGCTTGTAATGATAAAAAGCAAAAATTGCTAATTATCATTTATTCCGTTTGTACTTCAAAAAGTTTGCTATTTTTTATTTATAAATTTCGGGATATTACTGTAATGGTTTTTAAAGATTTTTGTTGGGTTTCTTTTGCATATGTAAAACATTGCATACTCTTGTGAAAAAGGAAGATTTAAATGAAAGACCTAGAAATAGAAAGATTAAAAGACATGTAAAATAGAGAAATTTAAGGAATTTTCAATTTGTGGTTTCACTATTTTGCTTATGAAACAAAATTTTGTGTATTCTTTGCATCCTCAGGTTTTTAAAAGTATTTTGGAATTGATGCTGTGTTTATGTACTTATATGTGTGCAATTTTCTTATATTTAAATGCTGTAGGTTATTATTGATGATTGTCTAAAGAGACTTGATGAATATTCTGAAATTGGCAGAAAATTTGATGTAATAATTAATGATTTAACTGACATTCCGATTGCAACATCACCACAAGGTGAGTGGTATACTTCATTTTCTTTATTCACTCTTTATTTCTCAAAGGAAAAAAAAAGGCTTATTCTAGTTATTTAACTATTATTGATGATAGAATCCAATTCTTTTTCTTTTATCATTTTTCTAAGTAATGATTGAAAAATTTGATATCTGTGGTTAATACGAAATTTTCTTTTGTTGGATGATCAAAAATTTGTGTGGATCTAAAATGTAGATGAGGCAAAAATTAAAAATAAACACCTTTATATCAGAAGTATTCGTACACTAATAAAGATGGCGGATGAAACACTACCATGAAATTAAGTGTATCTGTAGTACATCTAAGGAAATGATTAACATGCAATTTCAAGATTGATTTCAAAAGTTACTTTTTGTGAAAATTTTTGGAAAATTTTCTTGAAATAAGTTAACAATCCAAGATAATTAAGATCTTTTTTTTATATAAGTTAAAACTGATTTCGTGGATAAATTTGTTGCAGAAATAAATTTTTTTTTTGTGCATTTGGTATTAGTCTACAGAACTGAAATCTATAATCATAAAAAACTAAAAATTAACAATGAATGGGATTAACTTTTCTTTGAAAGAGACATAATAGGTATCTGTCTTAAATGGAGTTTTTAATGTTTAATTCTTTTTTAAAATAACCACATGAACTTTGAACTGCATTATCATTTATAATGCCATGTTAATCACTTCTCCTTGGATCTAAATTTTTTACAAAATTAATGAAACCTAACTGTAAAAATCTGCTAATTAAATCTTAAATTAGCTATAAACGTATTGACTGCATTTACAATTTGTTGCACCACACATCCTACATAGCAGTGAGTGACGCTGACTGCTGTGCCGTAGGACCTGAGTTTGAATCCCGGAGAAGACATGGATGTTTGTAAATGTATAGTGCTTGTGCAACATGGGGCACTCTAAATAGACGGCAAGCTAAAAGTCCTCTCATGAGGTTGGTGAAAGAGGAAGAGAGGTTCGAGGCCCCTCACCTCTCTATGGCTATCAACATGCATAGTACCAACCCCTTGCCGCAATGAATTTTGTGATCTAGTGTCTATCAGGTGGAATAAGTAACAACAACAACACAAGTTGTTGCATTGTTATGTCTGTTGTTTTTTAATTTAAAAAAAATAAAAATATATCATTTGTTCAATTTTAAAATTAAACTAGCTTTTTGTCTCAATCATTTTATATTTTGAAAAGTGCATTTTTTTTAATTTTTTAAAAGTAGTTAATATTTTTATGTAATGTAATAACATTTGTGCAGAAAAGTATGAATTAAAATATAATTTTTTCAAAGTAGTATTGTATTTTAAACGAAGTTATATATATATATATGAAATGCCTCTGGAACAATTCCGTTGAGTGGTAAATATAATTTAAGACGTGGCGAGTGGTTGATTAAATAATGGAGAACCAATGGTTGGGCGTGGCCTGTGGTGTGATTTTCTATGTTACGTGGAGCATGGTCTAATACGATAGTATCGAAGAGGAACTCATGGAAATCGAAATTCCTTTTTATTCACATCCAGAAACACATAAAGATCCAGTAGGGACAGCATTACACATACAAGAAGCAAAAATGGACAACACAACACAGACAAAGACACACACAGAACGCGCTGCAGCCGCTACATGACTACAGAGAAATGATCGAAGAGCGAAGAGGTAGATGTTTCCAGAGACATCGGCTTTTACACCTGACGTTGAAGACCACGTGACATGCTTGTAATAAGAGCTCTGATTGGTTACAAAGGGCGGGAAAGGGATTTATGATGTAATATTATTAGTTGATTACGATTAAAATCAGGGTGTTAGTTTCAAACCAAATAATTAAAAGATTATTTGAATACTATTAAAAGAGTTAATTAAAAGGATGCGAGGGGGAATTATTACATGTATATATATCTATGTAATAATTCCCTCTAGTATCCTTTTTATTAACTCTTTGTACTAATATTTAAAATAACTTGTAACTCTTTGGTTTAAAATTAACATTGTAATCTTAATCGTAATCGGCTAGTCCGAAATCCCTGTCCCGCCCATTCTAGCCAATCAGAACTATTATTACGTAATAACCACTGCTAGTATAAAAGCCAAAATCTTGTGTAATCGCTCTCTTTTGTCTACCTGCCTTCATCATGTAATCAGCCTGCTGCAACGCGTTCTATGTTTATCTTTGTTTGTGTTTGTGCTTGTGCTATGATGTTTGCTTCTTGTACGTGTAACGCCGTTCCTACTGGATCTTTATGTGTCTCCAGATGTGAATAAAAAAGAATAACGATTTACATGAGTGCCTCTTCGATAATACCGTACTCGACCATGCTCCACATAACACAATCATCACACCACTGGCCACGCCCTATCTTTGGTTCATACAGTAAGAACATCCACTCGTCATGTCTTACAATTATTTTTACCACACTCCAGAAATATTATAAATTGCTATTTCATATATATACTTTCAATTTGATTACTTTTGAGTATGCACTAAACTTTTTCTGTTTTTGTAGGTGAAATGTGGGATTTTGTCAAAAAAATAATCAACAAGTCATTGCGTGTGTTAAAAGATGATGGCAGCTATCTTAACCATGTAAGGATTTTTTAAAAATGTTTTGTGTATCCCTTAATGTATTTAAAATACAGGAGAAAGCAAAAAAAAAAAATATCTTGTATTTTTAAGGTATACTATGTAGTTCTAAGAAATTTAATCAGTTTAATAAAAGATGAAGCTTTTAGTAGATGCAAATGCAAAAATTGGTACGGAGAAGGAATTTAGGCAAATTGTTGGAAAAAGTAATCTTTATGATTTATATCAAATAATAATGGGAAACGGCTAATTGATTTTGCAACAGATCATAATATGGTCGTACCAAGTACAATGTTCCAACATAAAAATATTCATAAAATTACTTGGAGATCTCCTGATGGAAGCACATGCAATCAAATTGACCATCTTCTGTTTGATTCTAGACACAAGTCAGATATATTTGATGTAAGAATTTATCGTGGAGCTAACCTGGATTCAGATCATTTTCTGGTTATGGCAAGGGTTAGAGCAAGAATTTCTATTTTCTGAAAGAATCATGGAAAATGTTTGGAAAAATTTGACTGCGGACAGTTTAGAGATAACTGCTAAGAAAGTTTATGACTTAATTCAAGCAATTTGGGAGCAGGAAGAAATCCCTAAGGAATGGAGCTGTATAATAAGCTGTATATAAGGAATATGGAAGTATAGCTTGTGTGATACATAAAAAAGGAGATACACTCGAGTATTCAAATTATAGAGGAATCAGTCTGCTCTGTGCCAGGTATAAGGGTTTCTCAAATATTCTATTTAACAGGCTTTCTCCACTAGTGGAAAATACAGCTGGAGACTACCAAAATAGATTCCGGAAAGGAAGATCCACTCCAGAGCAGATATTCAACATTCGTCGGGTTTTGGAAAAAACAAGGAATTTGGAATTACATGCATCACCTTTTTATTGATTTTAAAACTGCTTATGATAGCATCAACAGAAAGGCTCTTATTGCAGCTATGAAAGAGTTTAAAATCCCTGACAAGTTATTAAGGCTGATAAGCCTGACATTAAGTGAGACAAAGATCGTAGTCAAGGTGCAGAATGATCTCTCGAACCCTTTGGAAATAAAAAATGGCGTTCGAGAAGGAGATGCACTGGCATGTCTTCTATTTAATCTAGCATTAAAAAAAGTGGTAAGAGATTCCAATATCAATACCAGAGGAAATATTTTTAATAAATCGATACAGTTGTTGGCTTTTGCTGATGACATTGATATTGCTCGAACACCCACCACACTAAGATCTTTATCTTTAGAGAAAGAATCAATGAGAATAAGACCGAGTACATGCCTTGCACTAAATCATGTTTTAACAATTTCCATTTTAAAATTGAAGAGCATAATTTTGAAGTTGTTGACAGCTTCACTTATTTAAGTTCAGAAATTAACAATAGAAATGATTGTACTACTGAAATCCAAAAGAGAATTACAATGGCTAATAGATATTTTAATGGAGTACGAAAATATACGAAATCAAAAGAAAAACAAAGGTTTTATTGTAAAAAAGTTTTAAGATCAGTATTAGCTTATGCATATGAAATTTGGTCCATTTCTCGAACAGATGAGAATATGATAAGTATCTACGAAAGGAAGATTTTAAGATCCATTTTTGGAGGAATTCAGGAAAATAGAACATGGCGAAGATCAAATTTAGAGCTCTATCGATCATATAAGGAATCTGACATTGTCAACTTCATCAAAATACAGCAAATTAAATGGGTAGGTCACATTATCAGAATGAACGAAGACCACACCACTAAAAAAAGTCTTCAATGCTCAACCAATTGGCACACGAAGAAAGGGCAGGCCAAATCACAGATGGATTGATGACCTCGAAAAAGATCTCCTAGTTTTAAGATCTAGGAATTGGAGAACACTGGCAGGAAGAAGGCTGGCCTGGAAAAGGCTTCTTGAGAAGGCCAAGGCCCACCCTGGGTTGTCGTGCCACTGAGGGAGGAAGCTTTTAGTATAAGCCATTGAGTAAATTTCTTGTATTATCAATTATAGCTTTAATTGTATTGTTTAATATTCATTGTTGTGAGATATTTTACATGCATGGAACTCTGGATTTTCTTACTTAAGGTAATGTATATGTAATGAACTAAATATTCTTATTTTAGGCACTTGGTGAAAGTTGTGTCGAAGCTTTAAAAACATACGAGAAAATGCTTGAAACTTTGGCTGTTAAAGTTTCTTTTGAAAAGCATGCAGCTTATGTGCCATCTTTCATGGAAAAGTATCCTTTTGTTTTTAATATTAATTTTCTAGTTGAAGTATTTTAATGTTATAAATTTTATTTCTTTTTCTCCATGGTAAAATTTATAAGTATATTTTTTCTATTTATAATGAGATTATCTTAATTGATAGAAGTATTCAATATCACTATATTGAATTGCAGAAATGGTAATATTCAATATTTGGTATAAAGACATGCAGTGATAATTGAAGCTTCGTGGTTCAAATATTTCCCCATCTTCAATATTTGTTAAATAAGATCCTTATTCCATTGCCATTTTTGTATTTACTTCAATTTTCTTTTTCTGATTCTCATTAATCTTTTAAATTTCCATAAAACTAATTTTTATTTGTCTCGTTTTATAATTTTCCTAGTGCGACCATGTCATCAATGTATTTAAAAAAAAATTATCACTTAATCTCTTGCATTGAATAATAATTGTTTGATTCATTTTAAAAATTTATATTCATAATCAACTGAAAATAAATTTCAATAAATGAACACTTTCCAAATTTAGTATAGATCACACACACAAAAGTGAAGCATATTGAATTTTTGTTTTGAAATTAATATTAAAATGCTGAAATGTATGGTCTTTTAATTTATACTTTTGAATCAAACTTATTTTTATTTTATTTAAGTAAAAGTGTTCATTATTGTGAATTGCATTTTATCCCCCCTTTTTTTATTAATCACTAAAACTAGAAGTGTTGATAATAAAGTGGAAAGATATTCAGTTGTATAATCTAAGAATTAAATACATGTGGTAAGCTTTGTTAATTCTGACTCTTTCATCAAAATTTGCACTTTCTTAAATCATAAAAAGGGGAGTTTCTAATGAGATGAGATTCAGTTTTACTCATTATGTAATTCAGTGTTTTTTCATTTCGCCAGCACAAAATTCGCCAATCAGACTTTATTGATGACAACACATAATATACATGCTAACGTTAAAGTGTGAAATCCGTTATTTCAAGGAATAGTATGGTATTTCATGAAGTAACTAGAAAAGTCAGTTAAAGTACATAAAATTATTGAATTTTATGATTTAACTAGGTATTCTATAGAACAGGGGTGTCCAACACACGGGCCACATGTGGCCTGCCGACTCTTTTTAAATAAATTTTAAACGTCAGATTTAATGTTTTTTATTTTGAAATTTATTTGAGGGGAAATTTATACATATATATATCTACAATGTATTTGTCTGTTACCTGTTCTTGTTTTCAAATAAATAAATAATAGAAATGTCCTTTAGATTAAAATAGATTTATATTTTATCAAACAGTTACATTTGGTTTTACTATAGTAAATGACTTTTTTAATAAATTTCGAATTGCATTATGCATATCTTTTACTATGGATGGTACATGATTCTCTGTGTGTGTGACTTACTTTTATCCTCCTCCTTTTCTATTTGCAGTGCCCAAGAGGCAGTCAGAGAAGTTTCTTAAAGTTTAAAAAAAATATTCAGGATGGTTAAGATAAAGGACAATGTTTACTTAATCTTTTGAGAATGACAGCACTATCAAATTTCAACAATTAGTAACAAAAGATCAATTCAATAGGAACACCGTAATTTTCAAGAAAATGGCAACTGTAATATTTTAAACATTATTTGATCAGTGTGCATTATTATATTATATAAACATTTTTTATTATCTATGTCTGTATACATAAAAAATAATGAAATCAACAAAAATAATAATTCATTATGTTTTAAATTTTCACTCCAATGAATGTTTTTTTTTGTTTCGAAACCTGTTACATATTTTTCTGTGTGGCCCACGAGATTATAATGTTTTTCCGAAGTGGCTCGCAAAGTCATTTGGGTTGGACACCCCTGCTATAAAATAACGATTACTTGATCTTTAAAGTATGAAATATGGCACTCAAAAGTTCTTTGAACTGGCTCTAGCTGGTTTGGGAAGGATTTTACTGATTAAGAACTAGATATGGGGCAAAGTAAAACAATTTTACACTAGATATCAGTTCAGTGTACATCAGCAAGAATTTACATTGAAGAAGTTCCAAATATCGACACAACACTTCGATCTGTTCCAACAGCTCAAAGTCACGGTAATGGTAAAAAGTAGGATTGTTTCAAAAATGATTAGCAGTCCAATCCAAAGTGTCATCACAGCAATTTGTGCTCTAATAAATAATGAAAAGTAAAACAAAGGTATCTCATAAAATTTAAATTAATATTCTCTTACATTTTTGTTTTAAAACTTTACACAATGTTTTTTTATGAAGCAAAAGTTTTTCTTCACAGCATGTATTTTTGTTGATAATATTTAAATATAATCTATTTTTTCAACATATTCTTTTTTCTCCTTTCTGTTTAACTAATGTTGGGAATATGAACAATAATAAATTATATCATCTTCATTCCCTTATTATTTATCAATTATTCATCTGAAAAAGAGATAAAATGTATTTGTTGAGAAATTTTAGCTATTTATGATCAATTAATTTGTAAAATATCTTTGAAATTATTTTTCACTTTAACGGTCTATCCTTAGTTATTTCATAAAATAACTAGGTAAAGTATGAAATTTTTCATCTATTATATACTTTAACTGACTTGTCTAGTTATTTCATGAAATAACTGAATTATACACTTTAACAGTAACATACACATGAGAACGATTTTTATAAATGTTAGCTCTTATTTTTTTTTTTACTTTGAAAGAAATAGGGAAGGAATAAGCATTGTAATTCTTTTCAATTTAAAATATTCCATTTGGCATTGGTTGTATCATTTTTGGTGACTTTATCACCAGCAAAATGGGAAGGTACCTATATTTCTAGTATTATTGTATAAATTTAGTTTATGCATTGAAAATGGAATTCTTAAAACTTAAATTCTGCATGAAATAACCTTATTAACTTGTATATTTTTCTTAACTGTAATAACAGCTGGGTGTTCTACGAAATCAAGAAAGTTTGACAGAGTGTTGATTGTATTCTAAGAGTATGCTATTGGCAAAAACTTTCCTCCTTTATAAGTAGATCCAAAATTTCAATATCAAGGGCTGTTTTATAGCATTAGCTTACATATAGGAAATTCAATTGTTTTTAAAGACTTAACACTTTTGTTTCATGTTAGAAGCATATGATACTGAAGAAATCCTTCTTGATTTTTATGTATTTTCTAGAAACTCTTGATGTCTTTTGCCAATTGAAGTATTTTAAAATGTTAGTATTTTTTTTGTTAAATTATTTTAAATACTAAATGAGTTTGAGAACATTCCACAATTTAAACTTGTTTAAGTGATTTTTATCAGAAAAGGCATTTAAAGAATTATGAATGTTTTAAAGGTTTTTATTGGTATGTAAATATTCAAATTGAAAACAATTATGAGTTTAATAAGGAATATTAATAAAAATGCTGATATATATAAAATTAAGATAAGTATAAAATAAAAAGATTTGTTTATATTTTTGAGGCAAAGTATTTAGTATTGTTCTGTTTTTTATAAAAAACAAAATTTTATTTTTGTCTTTTTGATTTGTATATGAATGTATCAAAAAATTATTTTAATAGCTTCAGGTTTTTTTGTACTTCTTTCTTGAAGAATTTTCATATGCTAAAACATGAATTTAAATATTGTATCTCAATATAAAAAGATTTAAAAATAATTTTTTAAATTCTAATCTATTATGCTTGAAAATTTTGCAAATCAAGAGTAACTGAAATTCTTACTTCATTCTTAATCTGTTATTTTCTACAGATTTTCCCATCTATTTCCTTCAAATTGGCTTTGATACTTCAATTGTATAAAATAAATTAAGAGCTTTTTTTATGTATATGAAATTATTGATATTTTATTGCCTTTGTTCTTTAAAAGATTAAATTGTAAGTATATATGTTTTGTATTAAAATTCATTGATAGTTAATATATAAGAAAGTGATTGCTAATAAATCGAATGTCGGAATTGTGTAATAATGAAATGAATAACAAACTTGAAAAATTTGTGGCTGGTGCTTGCATATTAGTTGACTAATAAGTTTCCAAAGATTTTGCCCAGCTTATCAATAAGGTTATTGCATTTGGGCAAATGTTTTCTCATTATTGGCTGGTGAATCTTGCAGCATTTGATTTAGTGAAAACAGTTGTGATGTGCTAATTTAATATTAGCAAATATTCTAATTTTTGGTCAAATTTCCAATATGTGGGAATGTTGGATATTATTTGCGAACCTTGACATGCATTGGGGTTTTTCAGACATTCAGATTTAGAAAATCATAATTTTGTATGTATGCTAATGAAAGTTTCTAAAAATTATTTTTTCAGAATTCAAATCTGTTGGATAAAGTTTAGAGAAATACATTGGTTTATACACAATTTATATTTAAAGTTTTCAATTCTTTTCAGTTTTCTTTGAATATTTTTAATCCTTAGTATTATTATTTTAAAATAAATAAAAATTGCAGATTGCTAAGATTTAAAATATATATATTTTAGATCCAGAATTTTGAGTTCTTGCTCTTTACCAAGACTTTGGAAATTAAAATAGATTTGGTGACAGTTAATGATCTGAAATAGGTTGCTTTGGGGCGATGGCTTAAAATTTATTTATGAATGTTCTACGTATTTCGTATAGAAATAGCAGACATACTCAAAGAATAAATTCATTTTTTTGCTTTTAGAATGATTGCAATTTATGAAAGGATTTCAAAAAATAAAATTTATTTATCTCATAAAATTGAAACTTGATGATAAAAATGCTTTTGTTATATTTAATGATCATAATTTCCACAAACAAAAAAAAATTCACTAATTAAAGACCAGTAAGATCTTTTTGCTTCCTTTGTGATTTTTGCATAAACCATTTTAACACACAAGAATCAATATTTTTGTATATAATAATACTTTTAAAATATTGTTATTCTGGTTAACAGGCATAAAAATTAATTTTCTTAAATAAAACTATTTAATTTTAAATAAAGAATTGAATGTGCATGTAAAAAAAATGTTTAATGCTTTATTATTATAAGTTCAAGTCTGTATTATTTTGATCTTTTTTATACATATGTTGAACTACTATCCAAAGAGAAAAATAAGTGGCTGTGTATCAAATGTGTTGCTTATTTGTGCCAATCTTAAACTAGATGATTTTAGATAAAAGTTATTAAGTAAAAATAAGATTGGTCGGAAACAAAATTACAGGAATCTAAATGCTTTATTTTGAACCATCAAAATTTAAGTGCTTGATAATTATTCTTAGGATTAGCTGTATTTATTTATAAACTATTTATTGAAGGGTGAAGACATCACATAATGATTTTATTTTTGAGTAATACTAAGTCAATCTTTGATAGTGTAGCTTAGGATGAACCAGTATATTGATATTTCAAGCATTTCATGCTATCAAATATTTTTTGTAGTCTTTAAATGAATTATTATGTTATTGAAAATTATGTATTTGTTTGTCACATTTTTTTTTTTTGCTGTTTTAATTAAAAATGCTTAAAATGAATTTGTTTCCGACGAATCAAATGCTTCATTTACTTTTTGTCCATTCAGTTTTTAAATATTTCTAGTCTTACTGAGTGTTTTTTTATAAACAGTGTTCTATCACTTTAATAAATCAGTATTTGTACATTGAATTTGTATTAAATTATTCTGTATATGTATATAAACTTTTAAAATGTTTAATATTTTGCTTGGGCAAAAACAAAGTATTTTTACTGTCTTGCATAAATGCTTGTTGAAAATCGAAGATAACTGTTGTCTTGTATGTACTTAAATATTTGATCATCATTCAATGCTATATTTTGTAGTGTTATTTGAATTTTTACTTAAATCTAAGGAATTAAGTTTATGTGTTTGAAAAAATTATCTGTATGTATTTTTGTATGGTATAAAATCAAACATGTTTTAAAGAAATTGATCTGTATCATGAGTAATAATATCAGCTGTAAAACAGAGTATAAAATTAATTACAGAATTTTTCAATTTGCAATATCTTTTGCTAATTATTCAAGATTATTTCTTTTGTAAATTTTGTTAGGTATATTTTTAAAAATTTACTTTCTGTATGAAGTAATCTTGATACTAAAATCCTGAAAAAAATATTTTTCTTTGATAAATCCAATCTGATGTAATTGTTAAATTTTGTATCTGTGTAAGACATGATGTCAGAATTAACAAAATGTTGCAATATCTATTGAAATATCCATCATTATGTAATATTCAATACTAGTCATTTTCTAGAACATGATGGCATGATGTTAGAATTAACATTGTGCTCCAATTTCAGTAATACCAATTGAAATATCCATCATTATGTAATATTCAGTACTAGTCATTTTCTAAAACATGTTAATAGAATCTCTTATACTTAAGTCTGCCATTTTGTATTTAATTATGCAAATGCAGAATATAGTTTTTTATTCAGCCAAAATGTGATGGACTAGTCTTATTCATGTAGATTTTAATTCATTAAATTACATCCGTGATTTATGAGGGAGATGTAGTGATTTATATTCATGAAATTATATTTTATTTTATCCAGCAGCATATTTTTATCATTCAGTGTAACAATCAATTTCCTTTTCTTAGAAAATGATTCAAATTCTATCTTGTAATCTTCGTTTCGAGTGATAAATAGTCTACTTATCGTTCAAATATTTTTGTAACTGTTAACTCTTACAATCAAATACAATGTTAATAACTTTTAAATAGGAATATTGTGACAGTTTTTATTTTGAAAAAATTAATTTGTAAACAACATGTGAATTGAAAGATCTACTTATTATCTGTGTAATGTTTTTCTTAATAAAGTATAACTAAGAAATATATGTCTCTTTTCTTCATTTTATTAAATTACTGTCTTTGAGAGTTTTTTAAGTCTTTTTCAATTCCTACGTTTAGTTCACACTCTCCCTATATATATTTATATATACATATCTTCAAAATTTCGGTTGTTAAAAAATAACTTTTATTAATCCACTCCAGTTCAAATACCTTTTTTTAAACTTATAGTGGATGACACTTGATGTTAATACAGTTTTTCGAATATTAATTCTTTAATTAATTTTGCTTGAGAATATTTAAGTTGATATTATTCCTCTAGATGGCAGCACCATCGGACAAAACAGCTTTTGTTAAATTAGTAATGAAGATTTAACTTAACCTAAATAATCATATTCTAATTAGATGTCAGCATTCCTTTTACACTGGTTTTAAGATAAATTCTTACCTATTATATTCAACTTTTATTAAAAAATGTAATTACAAATTTAATGTGGTTAAAAGTTTTTTTGCCACTTAATACTGTGATTCTGTCAAGTGTATATACATATTTATATTAATTACTAGCGGTCCCGACAGACGTTGTCCTGAACTCGTCTTAAATCCGAAAATTACAAACTTTTTGAATAAGTTGTAACAATCTGAACCGTTCTGATGAAATTATCTTTTAAATAAAGTTATTACAATAACTGACATCATAGGTACAATTACTACAATTCGACCTATCGATTGCGTGTGAGTATGCATTTACTATGAACTAAGTTGAATATAGAAGCTTTCCTGAGTAGAAACTGAAACTTGTTTTGATTAAAGGGTAAAGATAAAACTGAGCTATATATATATATATATATTTTCATAACAGGTATATTTTTTAATGCACAAAAAATAAATGTATCGTAATGCTATTGAATGTGTACAATGTTTTTGGTTAATCCTTGAGGGGTATAAACAAACAAATGCGATGGTTTGCCAAACCTTCGACATGCAACATATAATTGGCCGTGTGAAAAGCAAAGGTTTTCTAAATCTAAGCCACAAATTGTCATTGTTTGACCTTGTGACTTATTAATGGTCCTAACAAATGCCAAGCGAATTGGAAATTGCAAACATTTGAATGGATGGGTGAGTCTGAAAGAATCATTGGGATCTGTGGTAGAAGGTGAACTTCACCTTGAAGTTTGCGGCTCAAAATAGTGGCTTCAAGAATATTACCCACGATTTTTTATGAACAATCGCGCGCCCTTAAATAATTTTGGCGCATTTTTAACTAATTGCGATATCGGAACGAATTGTGAATCTAAATCATTCTCGAATCCACTTGAACCCACACAAAAAAATTCATCAAAATCGGTCCAGTCGTTTAGGAGGAGTTTAGTCACATACACACGCACAGAAGATTTATATTAGGCTGGGGAAAAAGAAATCCATAGTTTCTTCGGTAGATAGCTGTAATGTCGAAATCTCGTGAAGTATCGATCAACAATTTCAAATTTATGCTCGTTGTCAAGATGATATTCAACTCAAAAATTGTGGCCGCGGTAGCCGAGTGGTATAGGCATCGGGTCGGGGCTGGCTTTGACACGAGTTCGAGCCCAGTACCACTCAAGACCCCGCCGTGTAGGGCAGCGATGCATGCTAAATTTGTCGAGAGCTGAAACATCCCGTTGGTGTGGTGTGGTAGTTAGGAGAGGGGAGGGGTGCCAGCTCAGGTGTCGTCCACGTCACTTGACCATGGTTCAAAATTACGTGGTCCATCGCCAAAAGCCCTCGTGTAACTGAACAGTGCGACGCTAATCTTCACTCACACTAAAAAATTATTTTGATTTTTTTGTTTGGTCCGTTCAGTTGTGAGTTACAGGGTGTTAAAAATGGAAGTCAACAAAGAGAAAATTCGGTTCTGTTTACAGTTTTTCTTTGATAAAGGGGAAAATGCAAGCCAGGTAGCTGAAATTGTGAATGGTCTTTATGGTCCCGATACTGTAATAGCTAACTACGTGCACTTTTGGTTTCGTCGATTCCGTTCAGGTATTTTTGATGTTAAAGATGCACCTCGCACAAGCAGGCCCGTCGTCGAAAATGTCGATAAAATCACAGAAATAATCGAAGTTGACCGGCATGTTAATAGTCGCAGCATCGCCTAAGAGGTAAAGATCGACCATAAAACAGTTTTTAGCCATTTGCGCAAAGTTGGATTCAAAAAGAAGCTTCATGTTTGGGTGTCACACCAAGAGACATGGTGAATCGAATTTCCATTTGCGAAACCTTAGCCAAGCGAAATGAAATCTCGACCCATTTCTTAAATGGATGGTGACTGGGGAGGAGAAATGGGTCACACTACAATACTGTGCGAAAACAATCGTGGGCAAAGTGCGGCGAAGCAGCTCAAACGGTGGCCAAACCAGGACTAACGGTCATGAAGGTTCTACTGTGTATTTGGTGGAACTGGAAGGGAATCATTTAATTGGAGTTGCTTCCGCATGGCCAAACACTAAATTCAGATCTCTACTGTCAACAACTGGACCGTTTGAAGCTAGCGATTGACCAGAATTGGCCAACAGAAGAGGTGTTTTGTTCCATCGGGACAACGCCAGGCCACACACTTACGTAGTTACTCGCCAGAACCTCTGGGAGCTTGGTTGGGAAGTTTTAATGAATCTACCATATAGTCCGGACCTGGCACCAACGATTACCACATTCTTCTCGCATTGCAAAACTTCCTGAGTGAAAAGAAATCGGCATCAAGAGAAGTTTGTGAAAATCGATTACTAGATATTTTCGCCAATAAGGGCCACGACTTTTATGAGAGAGGCATGAAGCTACCCTTAAAATGGCAACAAATTATACAACAAAACGGTGCATATTTGACCCAAATCGGACAATTGGAAGCATGTTAAATAAAGTCTTGATTTTCATGCAAAAATAATGGATTTCTTTTTCCCCAACCTAATATATATAAAGATAATTATTTAATAACAAGTAACTAAAATATTTTGAAGTGATAACTTCTATTGGCGCGTTTTGCTGGAGAGTGAACTTGACTGAACGTCACGCTCGGGAGTGTAACGCTCATTCTGCTTTTTTTGCCTTCAGTTGAACATACACACCCCTAAAAAGGAAAGGAGGGACGTTTCCCCTTGCCACTCTAAAACGCGCTTTGTTTGTCCCCCACCAATAGACAGTAAAAGTAAAGTTCCTAGCCTCGATCTAAATGGGGCTCCCCCCCCACCTCTTTCAACGAAAATGTGAACGCGGGATTCTTTCTAATCCTAGTTGAAGCATGAAAATGAAACATACAATATTTTTAAAAAGTAGGCGTAGAGAGAGAGAAATCCTACACTATATAAAATCAAACAAAATGTAGAAAAAGGATAAATTTTTTATATAACTAAGTAAATAGTATAATTATCATTAGCAATATTCAGTGAATTTAAGAATAAAGATCTATTTTTGTAAGCGAATCGGAATAACAATGAGCAAATAGTTCTATTTAATCGCATTGCTTAAATATACTTTGATTCTAAAACGAAAATTAAAACAATTAAAAATTTAAAATAACAAAATTAAGTATACAGGTATTAAGAAAAAGTTACATTAAATAATTTAAATACAAGAAAATAAAATGTAATTAACCCTTTAAGCGGTCAATTATTTTACCAGAAATGCTAAAAAAAAGGCATATTTTTTTATTGCATATAATTAAGTACCATACTTAATAGAATAAGAATATTAAAAGAATTTTTTAAATTTTTTTTTCACTTTCAATGCTTTTACAACATTTTTTATTTTACAATTTTGGACACAAAACCCCCTATAAATGTTTGCTTTTTTCAAGTACGTTCTGCATCTGTTACATCTCGCTCTGGTGTCACCGTTTCACTAAATTTCTCATTGAGATGTTTCAGAACTGGCCAAACTTACTAATTTTGGGCATTCGTGATTTTGTGGGTCAAATGCTGCATTATCAGAAAAATGCAAGTAGCGTTCGTTGCAAAAGGCAGAATCGGCGATGAGACATTATTTCAGAGAAAAAAGGTGTATTAGTTGCATATCTTTTGCTCCAATAATGATCAATTCCAGGTTTCTTTACAATTCCTTGAAGTATATTAAGAGCGAAAAAAATAACATGCAACTCTTCCACAGTAGTTTCTACCCAAAATTTACTCTTTGAGAATTGTCTTGCAACACTGGATTGGATGCACTGTTTAGCATATATATTTGTCTCTTCCACATAGAAAAACCCGGATGAAAAGCATTTAATTTACATGGACAAGCCACGCCATCTGTTGAAAAATAATAATACTAAATAGTCTCTTTCAATAATGAAAAATGGGGGCAAACCAGAAAAGGAAAGGAGAAAATATCGATGCCCGTACGCCGTACAGGCAAACCAGATGATGCCAATTTCGAGTAGCACGTACACTGTACGGGCAAACTGCTTAAGGGGTTAAGACTTTCCTTGCAGCAGCACCGGATATATTTGCACAAAACGGCCATACAATGACAAAAGACCTAGTATAAGCCAGAGATTATGTTATATAAATCTTCTGATTAAATCTCTTCTTAAACGTTTTAACCTAAATTCCTCTCTTCCCAATCAACTACATGTCTTACTATCTCTTTGCTTAAATTAATTAATGGATAGACTTGAATATTATTAAATTACAACCAAGTAGGTAGTAAGTAGGAATTTTAAAGTAGATTTTTCAAAAGACAAATCAAAACCTTTAGTTGATTTTTTAAAATCAAAATTCAATTTAAATATGTCAAATGATCCAAATGAAGCACGAGGAAGTACGCAAAAACGCTTGACGGAGTTTTTTTTATAGGTATTTAAGTAAAATTTTGAATCTCTCTAAAGAAATTGTAACTTATTTCAGCTACCATAAACCTATTGTTTCCTGCTTAGAATACAATTAGTTCCCAAATATGTTTGTATATTTTGCACAAAAACATTACTTTATGAGTACAGACATATGAATAAATAATTTTATCGCACAATACTAATATCCTCTTGTTTTTTTTTTTATTCACCTAACTAATCCCTGAAATAACATTAGAAAATTTGAAATTATCACTCTTCTATCGTGTGGTCATAAGCACACACACTTTTTTTTTATATTACTTGTTTATTCAATACTTACATGCAAATATTTTTTTAACAACGTTTCTGAACTTCACGACAAAATAAAGGGTGTTTTTTTAGAGGTATAGAACTTTAAATTGCAATAAAACAACGATGTATTATTCGATTGACATGATTTTTTTTTATTCGAAAGATAATCTTGTGGCATTACATTTTAAATATGATTTCTGGCATAGGACTGCCACGGCTGACTCGGATGTAGTCCAATCTGAACGTCCAATTTTCGATTACTTTTTCCAACATTTGTGGCCGTATATCGGCAATAACGTGGCGACTGTTGCCTTCCAAATGGTCAAGCGTTTGTGGCTTATCCGCATAGACCAATGACTTTACATAGCCCCACAAAAAATAGTCTAGCGGTGTTAAATCACAAGATCTTGGAGGCCAATTCACAGGTCCAAAACGTGAAATTAGGTGGTCACCAAACGTGTCTTTCAAAAAATCGATTGTGGCACGAGCTGTGTGACATGTTGCGCCGTCTTGTTGGAACCACAGCTCCTGGACATCATGATTGTTCAATTCAGGAATGAAAAAGTTAGTAATCATGGCTCTATACCGATCACGATTGACTGTAACGTTGTGGCCTTTATCGTTTTTGAAGAAGTACGGACCAATGATTCCACCAGCCCATAAAGCGCACCAAACAGTCAGTTTTTCTGGATGTAACGGTGTTTCGACATACACTTGTGGATTAGCTTCACTCCAAATGCGGCAGTTTTGTTTGTTGACGTAGCCATTCAACCAGAAGTGCGCTTCATCGTTAAACAAAATTCGCTTATGAAAATCGGGAACAACGGCAATCTCGTTTTGGGCCCATTCGACGAATCTACCTACGCCTTGCTTGATGATCGTTTTGATGAATTGCCAAACCAAACTGAGAATAAATCACTTGACAGCTGTTAAATCGGTCGCCATCTTGGAAAGTAATGCCGACTTAAACTTCTTTACCTGGAAAAAAAAACACTCTATAAATGAATTAATGCTGCTACGACGTTCACATCGAAAAATTTTGAAATGAAGCTAAACGATGGAAATTAAAACTTGACAAATTTTACGAATGTTTAAAGTGCATTTCTATTGACAATATTAAGTACTTTAAGCCGTTCATTTCATAGAATCAATCGTGGCCGCGGTAGCCGAGTGGTATAGGCATCGGATCGTGGCTTTATCTTGTCACGAGTTCGAACCCAGTACCACCAAAGACCCAGCGTGTAGGACAGCGATGCACGTTAAATCTGTCGAGAGCTGAAACGTTTTCCCGTTAGTGTGGTGTGGTAGTTAGAAGAGGAGGGTGCCATCTAAGTTGCCGACCACGTCACTTGACCATGGTTCAAAATTACGTGGTCCGTCGCCAAAATCCCTCGTGTAGCTTGAAAAGAGCGACGTTAATATTCAGTGAATCAATCAATCAGTCTCAGATAATATTAACCATATTAGATATTTTCGTAAACCAAATATTTCACAAAAATCGTCTTTGAGAAATTGTCTTGGTTAGGTATTGATTGACAATGCGCCAATAGGGCCGCTGATAAGCAACAAAAACCTTTTCTATTGCAGTATTGTTGGCTCTGCCACACAAATTTTGCTATCAAATGAAGGATGCGTATAAAGAGCAGACAGCAATGAATCAACGCACTGCACCACAATTCTATTTTTCTATAACTATTTAAACTCCAGCACCTTTATTCAATTTATGATAAGTTTTGCTTTGAGAAATTCGTAAAAAGCATTTTGCTTGACCGATAGAGCTATGTGCGGTATCCCGTGTGCAGTGCACACCTGTTAGGATCGGCCCTGCACCCCTCTTTTAATTTAATGGCTCTGTCCTATGCTTGAAGAAATGTTACATCACCAGTTATGAAAATAAGGCTGTGTATACCATTATTAAGTTAATTTAAGGGTTTTCTGATTTTGTTCACACTCCTCTTTTGGATCTTCAAAGATGTGAGGGATTCAACGGAAAATTTATTTTTCATATACAGTTCATGGATAATTTTTTACGTATGGATCCAATATGTACATATCCAAGATTAAAGTTTCATATACAGTCGGACCTCTATATAACGAAGTCGCTAAATCCCAGAAAATCGTTATATGGAAAATTCGTTATATAAAGGTTCATCTTTTAATACACTTTGTAAACCACATAAAACAAATTTTAAAAATTCATAGACACTATACCTTAAAAAGAGTAATTATTCACACCTTTTTTTTAAAATTAATATATGTTTATTTTATATATCTTACTTATCAAAAAAGAGGAAAAACTGCAAGGAAAACAAGAAAAAAGAATGTCGAAGAATCCACTGTAATTTCAATAATAAGAAAATAATTTTATACTAAAATTAATGAATTTCAAGGACATTTTATAATTTAAAGCATACAAGTAATATTAAACATACATTATTTTATAATTAGAACACGGGACAACTCCACTGAGGATGAAAGAGGATATCGAAGATGTTTCTAGTGAACTGGGTAATGGGGGTTAAAGGTTGCACTTCTTGGATGAAACGTCCAGAACTCCATTGCTCTCGGCGAGTTAGGATGTAATAAATCCAGTTCAATATTTATGAACACCATAAAATGTGTTAAAGAAAGAATAAATTGAAATTTTTTCAGAAATAAATTAAAAAAGTTAGAACAAAAATTGAATCACAAAAGAAAAAGTTCGTTACATAGAAAATGCACTTCGCTATAGGGAGGTTATTTTACGAAGAAAATCGTGAAATGTTCAAGGTTCCAGGAAAAAGTTCGCAATATAGAGGTTCGACTGTATATCCTTTTGTAAGTACAATGTTCAGCAATTAACATTTTTGTTGGTTGATACATTTTTCGGGACTGTTGCTGACAAAAGTGTTTCCTGTTCATCACGAAGAGAAGAAATTCTATATAAAACATCAGAATATTACAGCACTAAATTGATCTTTTCTAAATGTTTATTGCAAATGTTAAACACATTCTTTTTGATCTTTTTGTGTGTGATTTCAGTTCCTTTACAAATTTGTAAAAAAAATTCTATCGGGCAATAAGGCTCCGGTGCTAAAA
Source organism: Trichonephila clavipes (assembly GCA_019973935.1). Taxonomy (NCBI): domain Eukaryota; kingdom Metazoa; phylum Arthropoda; class Arachnida; order Araneae; family Nephilidae; genus Trichonephila; species Trichonephila clavipes. Next base: position 333,579 of record BMAU01018218.1, read on the forward strand.
CATTTTTCCTTTCTTTCAAATATTTTTGACTATGATAAACTGCAATTAGTCTGTTAAATTGTCTGGGGATAAAATATTTCATATTTACATATCTGAGACTAATAATTTTTCTTTAACGCTCATCGTTCACGTCATAATAAAAAAAAAGTGTTTTTTTTTACCCTTGTAGAACTCATGATTTTCAAATTAGTTCATAGTTTTTTAATTAAAAATAGTTGTTGAACTAGTTCTTTCTGGAAAAAGTATTAGACTGGAAAATGTTTTTTAAATTTATAAATACTTTTTTCACGTATATAAATGTATATTGCTAAACTTTAAAATTTGAATCAATTCACGAGAATAGTTTTTGATTGTGTGCACTCAATGAAGGTCATAGTTTTGTATTGGAATAGTTTGCAGTTGCTTACTTATACATACATATGCATTACTTTTTCTAAACAAAAGGCTTTTTTGGTCCCTTGCAATATCCTCAGCATTTAAATTTGACATCTTAAGATATCCGACTACCCTAAAATCATGATTTTTTTTCAAAAATGGACAAATTTTTTTGATGGCTTCATTTTATAAGCCATCTTACTCTCTCTAGCTTAATAACAATACCAAGTTTTTTATTTTCCCTCCACTAGAACAAAAACTACAAGCGTTTTCGTAAAAGCAGATGCCATAATTTTGCACAAGGTGTCAAACTTTAAAATGCGTTTTACTCGAAATGTGTTTTTTTTTCGAAAAACTCAAACGGGGACAGCGATTGCTCAAAATGTTTTAAAAATAATTGGCTGAAATTTTTTGCTTATGTTCTCCATAAAAGTAGAAGTGTTTTGATCTTCAGATTTATTAATCACTATTTTATTTCAAAATTTGCAGTCCTTTATGTGAATATAGTCAATGTTTTTTTAAGCAATTTCGTATAATAACTAAGATAAAGTACTCTAGTTTTGGTAAAAATTAAAATATCTCTTATCCTGAAGGTCACTTCAAACAGGAATAATAAAGTAATACATCAAAATTGAAAAATTGAGAATTTTTCTATAAAATCTTTGTACAGAGCGGGCCCCGTTTATGTAATTTTTTGTACACTTTTATATACTAGTTTCTTCCCATTTTAATAACACAATAAATTTTTTTCTTTTATTAATTTTAGAATTTTTTCCTTAATATATATATATAGTAAATAAATATAAAAATCACAAAAAAAACTCCATATCTCAATTTTTTCAAAAAAAAGTTGTCGCAAGTAGTCGAATACCTTAAAAGAGGTAAAAAATATCGAGATATGTCGCCAATAACCTCATTTAGCACCAGAAAGAATGACATTAAGAAGACTTGGTACCCTAAAAATCACAAACCTATCGTTTTTTTTATTTTCATTTAATCTTATTCTTTGCATTATTATCTTTCGATTGATATATCACTTGTGCATGTCGAAAAGTTAGAAGTTGAATAAAACTTCATTTGAAAACAAATTAGGCAATTCAGCCACACCCCCTTTAGAAAAAAAAAAAAAGCTAAAAAATGCGTTATGATAAAAAAAAAATCTATTTTATAAATAGAAATAATAACTATAAAAAGAATGTGTAGTATTAAAAGCAGAATATTTCCGAGGCAATACAATAATGTAATTTTTTTCTTCCTTGTGAAATGTGTGCATGTAAAATTTTTAAATTAAGGCATTTTATATTAATAATTTTATAATTTCAGTTCTTATTCCTGATATATTTTTCATACAAATGTAATACTTTAAATACTATAAGAAGAAAAACAGCTAAAATTTCTGTCGTGACAGAAAAACAATTTTTTTAAAGTTTTTCTTGAGTTTTCTTGTGCAATTAGTACTCTCTAAAAGTTGATCATTTATATAAAAATGTGTGTTGAAAACATATGAAAATGCAATTATTTTAAAGAAAAACGTATGAGTAATATCTTAAAGTGGTATTTTAAGTTTAATTAAGCTTATAATAATTATGTTTTCAGAATTATAAAATAAACTTTAAAGTGGTTTTTCTCAGTTTGTGTTTTTCGAAACCTTAGTGCATTCAAAATGCTACTCCTTCGACAATTATTTACCAATCACTTCAATTTTTTTCCTGCGTGTTAAAAATAAAGCATGTAATAAAATTAGGGATCCGTTTTGCTATAAACTGAATACTTTTTTTTAAAAAAATAAAATGTAAGACATGTTGGCTTTTTCGTTGATTTTTAGCCTGTATATCAACATTTTATTTTTTTTTCTCGAAAACGAATGAAGTTATTCTAAAATCGATCCCTAAAGTTGTTAAGAACATCCATAAGAATATTATAAAAAAATTTCAGGTCAAAAATTAATTTTTACAAAAGGAGTAGGATTTTTAAAATTTTCCCAATTTTCTTCAAAAATTTAAATTTTTAAAATTGTGTGAATAATATATGAAAATTTTCATCTGGTAACATTTTCTTGAATAGAAACATTGTATAAAATGTTAAAATATAATTTTTAAATACGTAAATATAGAAGTTTGCTCAAAGGGTGCCAAGTCCCCTTAATTTATATCAAACAAAATACCAAGGTTCTTTGCATGTTGTAAGCACAAAACTAATGCAGTGTTAATTGAACAAAAATTCTTCACCTCTCTAAAACTTGATTGTTTTAAAGGGATGAGAAATGTGAGTTGAAACTTGGCAAAAAAACTGGAGGGGGGGTATAATAAATTTGTAGGTAAAATATTCGCGATATTTAAAGATGCGCATATATGTAGTAAAAAAGAAGATATTTACTCCTTTTCAATTCCTCTACTATTATATATAAAGTTCACACTCTCTATATATTTATTTATTTATCTTGGAGGAATTTTCAATCGCTAATAAAATACATTTTAAAGCGCTCAATTGAGCTGAAATTTTATATACATGATGATTTTGGATGAGAATACAGTAATTTAATTATAGTAAATAAAAATTAATTGATTAAAACTAATTATTCAAAGAATTACAAATTCAACCACGTTGGCATAATTTTTGGCGACTTAGCGACCCTTTTGGCGACTTGTGTCAAAACTTTAAAAGATTGTTTTTTCTCACGTTTTAAAACATTCAGTTGAACTGAAATTTTATATACACGATTGTTTTGAATGACAATACGATAGTTTAATGATAATTAATAACTATTAATAACTGTTAATTACCACTTTATGTTGTGATTCTGTCCTATGTTTTTTCAAAATTTTAATATTTAAATGGTAGTGTTAAATAAACTGTGTATCTTTTAGGAGCTCTATTAATAATAACTCGATTGATTGGGAAGGGATTTTGATTGTATTTATTCAAGTCTCGCTTAGAAGCTAGGGGCGACAGCCTGTATGTGTGTGTATATTCTTGATCTCCGGCCAAATGACGAGTGATAATGGTTGCAGACTTGTGGCTTGCGTGTCATCAGAACGAATCCTGGAGCTTCGAAGACCCTTTGTGTAGAGGGCTAATATACGTTATATCTGTCGTGTCCCATCATCCTCACGTTGGCATGGACTCTAAAGAAACCCCATATAGAGGAGGCCCAAAATCCTCACCAGGGCGTTATATGGAAGCTTGGAGAGTAGGGTGTGGCCGCGGTAGCCGAGTGGTTATGGTCACAAACCCGCGACTCGTGTATCGTGGATTCGAGTGATGCTGCCATTAAAGACTCACCTTGTAGAGAGAGCTGATGTAAATTAAATCTGTCGAGATTCAAAGTCTTCCGTGTGGTGTGGTAGTTTCGAGAGGAGGGTGTCAGCTCAGGGGTCATCCTCGTCACTTAGCCGAGGTTCAGAATTACAAGGATCGCCACCAATAGCCCTCGTGTGGCCGTGGTAACCTCGTGGTCAAGGTATCGGATCATAGCTGGTATGTCATGAGTTCGAGCCCAGTAACACTAAAGACCCGCTGCGTAGGGGAGCGATTCACGTTACATCTGTCGAGCGCTCAAACGTCCTCTCGTTAGTGTGGCGGGGTAGTTAGAAGAGGATGGTGCCAGATCAGGTGTCGTCCTTGTCACTTGACCATGGTTCAAAATGACGAGGTCCGTCGCCAAAAGCCCTCATGTAGCTGAACAGTGCGACGTAAATATTCACTCACTCACCCAATAGCCTTTGTGCTGCTATATAGCGTGATGTTAATAAACTATCACTCACCTCTGGAGGCCCTCAAAATGTGATCCTATTTCCAATCCACCTCCTTGCCCAATAAGTATATACTTTTTTCTTCCTTTCTTTCTTCAGTTCGTGGTCGCGGCAGCCTAGAGGTGAATGTGACGGATTCGTGGCCGGTGTGTCATGAGTTCGAGCCTATATAACTCCGCTGAAGACCCGCAGTGCAGACAGGGCCAATGCACGTTAAATACCTCGGGGCTCAAACGTCCTCCCGTTGGTGTGGTGTCGAAGTTGGGAGAGGGGTGCCAGTTCAGATAACATCCTCATCATTTTACCATAGCTCAAAGTTAAGAGGTCCGTCTTCAAAAGCCTACGTGTGGCTGAATAGTGACGTTGATATTCACTCACTCACTTCGGTTCTGTGAATGTACTGTTATCTTGAAGACTTGATCAAAGTTTTACGCTCTGATAGAATGTGATATAAAAATTTCACAGACTCTGTTGGTAGATGTTAAAATTTGTCAACTTTTTCGAAGTGTTTTCTTTTTTTTTTTGCATCTCGCTATTGTCGACCATTCACTTCCTTTTTATCCTACCTTTAATCACAGATACGTTTACAGCAGCGTTTCTCAAACTGTGGGGCGCACCCCCCTTTGGGGGAGTGATAACTCTACGAGGGGGGCGCGAGCATATTGAAAAGTTGAAAATAAAAGGTCATTTGAAAAAATTATTAATTTACTGAAAGTAAACAAACAAAATACTTTCTGATTTAATAAAATATAGAATACACATTTACACTGATATAATACACTTATACATGTATCAATACTGTGTGTATAATGTATATTTTATTATTAATTTAACAATGCTAAGTTAAAAGAACAAATTTAATAATTATCAGTGACCCCATGGGCTTGTATTAACACTTATCTTGATAATTTATACGGCTTATAATTAATTCCTTAACCGCCGATTAAAGGTTACGTGATTCGTTTCCCAATGACACCGTTTACCACGTAGACGAGTGTATTTTGATGTTTTTTTTAGGGAGGTAGAGGAGAAAAAAAAATAAGCAAATCCTTCGCAAACACTGTTAAGGTCTTTTTATTGCAGTCCAAAGCTTTCGGAATAATTTTATGAATTGCACTGCACAGAAAAGATCATACTTCGGAAAGACGTTTATATACGTCCAGAAAATTAATGTTTTGGCTGAGCGAGACGTTCATATACGTCGGTAGCCCATAAGAGGTTAAAGTCGTATTGTAGCTTTAGTGTCAAAGTATAGTATTATTGAATACATTGTTACTGTATGGAGGGGGCGCGATGAAGATGATGATTGAATAGTGGGTCGCGTATATTAAAAGTTTGAGAAGCACTGGTTTACAGTTATAGTTGCAATTTTATTCATGATACGCTTAGTTTGTTTACTAAATATTTCCAGCTGTCTATTTTTGTCTGATTTAACGGTCTATTAAGGACAGCCAATAGGCTTCTTAGTTTTGAAACACGGTGAAATGACGAAGTGACATTTGAGCCGGCACCTCACTCTCCATATCCCAGAGCACAAGCTTCTGCATATTTAACATGCATTAGACACGTAACACGATGCAGTCTTTAGAGGAATCAGGATTCAAACACGGGATTCGACTGAAATATCACCAGTCACGAGATAACGATCAAGACTGCCCGATGTAAACGGCAGCATGCAGTGGCGCACACAAGGGAGGGTGGGGGGTCCTAGGGGTCCGGACCCCCCAAAGCCCTTGATTTTTTTCCGATTGATTATAATTCTAAGTATATAGTACGCAAAATTTAATTAATTACTTGTTATTAATTATTAATTTTATTAATTAATGCTAATTATTTATTCAAAAATTAGTTTTTTTCTGTGTTTTGTTCCCGAAAATCGACAAAATCAAAAGGAGCAGGATACAAGAATGGGGAACTTTCGACCCCGGACCCCCCTCCCCCTGAATAATTCCTGTGTGCGCTACTGGTTACAATAAAGCCATTAATTCTCTTGGCAAAAAAATTATGAGCTATATGGAATATCCTCATTTTAAACTGAATTGTGAATTGATTAATGTGTTTGTCTTTTGATATGAATTATGTTTTCCGTTAGAAGTTTGAGATATAAATAATGGAATTCTCTGAAAAATTCTGTTAGAAAAAAACAAAAAATATGTATTCGCGAAATATATTATGAAAAAGAAAAAAGTCTTCTCGCATTCTAAACACGCATTAAAAATACGACTTCTGTGCAACCTTCAAGAAAATTGTCCGACTTTCAAAACGAATCCTTTTTTTCTTCATTCCGAATTCAGAGCCACGTTCGAATGCATGTCTAACTTCGGACAAGAGCGTTCGAATTAAGTAAGGCCCGGCCTTTTTGCGCAGATTGAAATCGCTCTCCGTAATGAAACGTTCCCCGAAAATCAATCGGTCAGAAATCATCTCGAATTATGCCCCCTCGCGACAAAGAACGTGTTCTTTAGTCGGTCCTCTTTTACAATTGCATACGATGATTATAGCCCGGGACAAGACCAACCATCCCTCGGGTGAGTCCTTCCGTCCGTCCCCTTCAGAAAAAAAAAGTCAACTGCAGAGGGTACATACACACATACAAAAAAAAAAAAAAAAAAGAAAAACAATCTAAGGCCCAGAAAGAGAGATAGAAATTACATACCTGGATAAACGCATCTATAAACTACATGCGGGAAAGGGCTTGGTCGATACTAGAAGGACATCTGTGTTTTCTGTAATCGTCAATCATTAAATAACATTTCCTTGGCAAAAGGACAGTTCTCAATCCAACACAAACAGACGCTAATTGACACGGCCACACCTTCCCATCCCTGCTCTGCAGCAGCAATAAAAAATATAAATGGAAAAAGAAAGATAGCATATTTCGCGGCACCCCTTCTCTGGCAATTATATCTTCTGCCTGTCATTAAGCTCAGTGCTCTCTTGCAATTGTCGAGCAATTTGACTGCAACCACCCCCCGTTCCGACTTCCCTTCCCTCCCCCCTCAGTCTTTTAGAGAATGGGTGCGTTCCAGAACACTTATGTGGTTCTGTAGAACGAATGCATGTCTTTTTTTGTTATTATTCTTGTATTGTTCTACGCATGTGAGGCTTAGTAATGGTGGTTATTGCCCATTAGCGTCGGCAGTTTCGCTGTTTTTGCGCCATTTTCCGTCACCCACAACCATTTCCATTACCCCGGCAGATCCCAGATTGAGATGTAGGTTCCTGATAAGGGTAACGGATTGTTTGGCACCGGTTTTTATTTGTTGCCCCTTTCCGCTGGAATGGCGTAATCGTCCATCACCAACAGGTTACTTTCGAATTCGGTGTTTTGAAGATTAATCTTTTGATGTAAATAACATCTATGCTCAGGCAGAAAAACTGGAACATTATTGAATGAGTGCAGTGAGTTTTTCGGGTGCTGTAAAGTCTCCGAACTGATCAGACAATGGATAAATATGCAATCAAAGCTTCATTGGAAATAGGGTGGATTGTTTGTAAATAAAACCACATTTTTATATCTCGAATGATTTATTTTCGAGAGACGGAGACGGAAAACATTTTCCATAAAACTGACGTGCATTGTAAATGCTGTTTTGACATAATCATATAAATGAAGAATTTTTTTACTTTGGATCCCCTATAGTTAAGTTTCTTACTTTATCCTATTATACTCATTGGTTTTGGGTGAGTATGTTTAAGGCTGTCATCACCTTATACCAGTGGTCTTCAAACTGTGTTCCACGGAACCCTGGGGTTCCACAAGGCATACCCAGGGGCAGGGCCGACTCTAGCAGTTTTGCTGCTCCGGACAAAAATGGAAAATGCGGCCCCTCTCTCTATAGCAAAAAACTATAATTTAAAAAGATAAATTGTTCACATAGATACACACCAAAAAAACTTGAATAATTCTTGTGAACAAAGAGTCAGCATAACAATATTATATATATGTATATATATATATATATATATATATATATATATATATATATATATATATATATATATATATATATATACATATTATTTAAAGTCAAATATAAAATAATTCGAAATTAAGGACGTAATTACTTGCTATTAATTTAAACGAGAAAAATGTTGAGAGCAAATGCTGAAATGTCGCCCATTTCAGCATGTCAATTTCTTCTAAAAAGAGTCTACTGATGGTGAGGATCACAAACGTTTATTTTATCTTATAGAAACCACACTCAAGACTAAAACAGAACATTTCCTGTGACTCTCTACAAAAAACTCTTATTGCCCCTGTCGTATAGCTAACACCGGACGTCGTATGGGAGAAAGGAATGTCCATAGTGACCCCACTCGGGGATGGGAAGAAAGTTACTAGCGAAAGATGTGTAAACATATAAAAAATTCACGTTTGAACAAAAAATCCTGCACTGAACTCTTAAGTTTCAACAGAAAAGAAAACTGACATTAAACATACAGAGTATAAAATAAGGAAGCAAGATATAATAAATAAAATACCAAATTCACACCCAATAGTATTTCAGAAAACATATCAAATTTTTTTGTAACAAAAGAAATACATTTTTCTAATTCAATCCAAATACCGCTCTTAAAATTTGCCACCTCAGGCAGAGTTCCGGTTTGTCCGGCCCTAGAGCCGCCCCTGCCAGGGGTCAGTAGCGCACACAGGAATTTTTCAAGGGGGGGAGGTCCAGGGTCGAAAGTACACTATTCTCGTACAATGTTCCAATATGCCACCCAACATTTTCTTTTTATTTCAAAAATAAATTAATTATTGAATGAATAATTAGCATTAATTAATAAAATTAATAATTAATAACAAATATTTAATTACATTTTACGTACTATATACAGAGAATTATAATCAATTGAAAAAAATCAAGGGCTTTGGGGAGCAGATCCAGACCCAAGGACCCCCCCTCTTTGTGTATGTCACTGCCAGGGGTTCCATGAGTTACAAGAAAAAATCGAGAGGTATAAATAAATGTATGCAAAATGGATTCATGTTCTCCAAGAAGTTTGCATAGTTACAAATATCTGAAGCTCATCCTATTCCTCAAAACTGAAAATTTTATTTATATAATAACTTTATTTTGCATCACACTTTTTAAACTTTCATTATAATATAATAAATATCAAAATGTTTCATCTTTATATATACTTCCCACTAGTTTGTGAATATTCTATACTTTACTATCTCGGGTTCCACGAGATAATTTTGCACTCGTTAGTTAGCACAATGTCTTGCAAAATTAAATAGTTTTCTAATGGAAAATACACCTTTTGCATTTGTGGGGAAAAAAAAAACCTACAATGACGGAGAGAAAACAATTTATCGACAGATTCGATGTTAAAATCTAAATTCAAGCAAGAATAGTTTCTACATTTTAGGTTGCAAATTTTCTCATGCAAAATACACTGGATTTCTCACACAGCTATAAAGAGATTTTAATACCATTGAGAACATTGTATTTCAGTGAAATATATTTCTCAATGTAAGTGACTACAAAAACCAAATATGAAAACAAATTAAATTCAGAATACGTAATGCGATTTAATTTAATCTCAATTGACCTATATTTCGACATTTTGTGTAAAACACAAGTAATATAAAAAAATTTTTTAAGTCAATTCCTACTTAGATCAACAAAGAAAAATTTTATTTTAGCTACTTTTTATTAAATAGCTACAATTAATATAAATATGTATATACATATGACAGAATCACAACATTAAGTGTTAATTAATTTTTATTGATTATCATTAAAGAGTATCGTATTGTCATCCAAAACAATCGTGTATATAAAATTTTAGTACAACTGAATGCTTTAAAACGCGAGAAAAAAAAATCTTTTAAATTTTTGACCCAAACCGCTAAAAATTAAACCAACGTGGCTGTAACTGTAATTTTTTAAATAATTAGTTTCATTCAATTACTTTTAATTAATTATAACTAAATTATCGTATTTTTACCCCAAGCAATAGCGTATAGAAAATTTAAGCTCAGATGAGCGTTTTAAAATGTGAGAAAAAACCTTTTCAAGTTTTGACACAAGTCGCCAAAAAGGATGCAAACGTGGCTGTATTAGTAATTCTCTAACTTAATTAGTTTTAATCCATTAATTTTTATTAATTATAATTAAATTACTGTATTGTCATCCAAAATAATCATGTACATAACATTTCAGCTCAACGGAGCGCTTTAAAGTGTATTTTATTAACGATTGAAAATTCCACGAATTTAAATAAATAAATAAATATATAGAGAGAATGAGGCTATATAATAGTAGGAATTGAAAAGACAAGCAAGCAAGCGCATATCTCAGTTACTAAATGTAATACATAGATAGGTGAGACATTAGTGGATCACAAAATTAATATTATTAATAAGCAAATTATAATAAAAAGTTAAGATTAGATTTTTTTAAAATAATAAATGCAATACTTTTTTTAATTGCCTTTACATAAAGTGCCTATAACATGTGTTGATCTATTCTAAATACCATATTTTGAGATATATTCTTCGAAGTATGTGTATGGAATGGGGTTCCACGAAAGCACCTTCAAGTTTTAGGGTTCCGTGAGTTGAAAGAGTTTGAAGACCACTGCCTTCCACCAAAGAACCTTTACCAAATTCGGGACACTTTTCAGACAAAAAAAAAATCCCAAATAATAAATGCCGTGACATATAAATCCCCCCGTTCATTAAACAGTTTCTTTAAAATTCACATATTTTAACATTACGCAAAGAACAGTTTAAGGTATCCGACTACGTTCGGAACCATGATTTTGCAAAAGCGCATAAATGGATAATATTTATGATATTTAGTGTCAATTAGATTAGAATGCGTATATAAAATTGTTGTAAGGATATTTTGACAAAAAAAGCATTATTAAATACAATATTTCGGTAAAAAATTTACTTAGAATAACCTTTTTTCAAAATGTTCTCCTTTTGTTAAAAATGCTTCTATTATAATAATATTTTGCCTGTATGTAGCTCAGACCTCTGTACAGAGGCTTAACTATGATTTTTGAAAAATTCACATTGTTTTCAGAGTTACAATCAATTGAAATAATTATCGGCGTTTTTTTCTTAAAATTTCTGCCCTCTGTTGTCGTAAAACATGGATAAAACCACTTCTAAGTTATATATTTCAAAAATTCTAGTTGAGCCTCCGTACAGAAGTCTGAGCTATATACAGGCAAAATATTATTATAATAGAAGCATTTTTCACAAAAGGGGAATATTTTGAAAATGGGTCATTCTATGTTCATTTTTTGTCAAATTATGGTACTTAAATAATTTTTTTATTGTAATACTATTCTTAAAACTATTTTATATACATTTTGTAATCTAAGTGACATTAAATATCATAAATATTATCCATTTCTACACCGAACGTAGTCGGATACCTTAAAATATATTTATATATATTTACAGGTGGTCGTTCGCACTTAATGGAAACGATTTTGCAATTTATTTTCTCGTTTGCATTTTGAAATAAAACTGGCAACTTCAGATTAATCGTCTCTGCTAATGTTTTCTTTTGTAATAGATGTAAAATAATATAATAAAATAATGTAACGGTTCTCTTATGTCATTACTGGGTAAACCAAAGTAATCTCGGGGTAATTAAAATATTTTAATGACATAAAATAACACAGTTACAATGGACAGACATTTAGATACAATACAGGTTAAACATTTAGAGAAAATAAGGGGAAATTAAATATATTACATAGTCCAGGATTGGACAGCGAAACGAGTAAAGTTCACTCATTCATTTCCCAACTCTCTCTGGTGGTAATACAGAGCTTCGGTCGGTAATGCTTCCGTTACAAGTACCGCCATCTACATTTCGGTCTTAGTATTAAACCGTGTGTTAAAATAATAAAATATGTAATAGATATTTTATAATTAGAATGTAAAATAAAAAATTTGTTTTGAAAAGGGCTCCTCAAATTGATTGAGGGCTCCACGGTTACGTAACTGAGCTTTCCGAGGAGAAATAATCGTATCAATAAATTATGAAGTGGTGTAAAAATATCGATTACTATATTTCAAAAAAAGTAGGCATATTTGAAAAGTACTCGTAAAAACGTCTAGCTGAAAGTACAAATGAAAATGAAATTCTAAGAAAGTTTGAACGCGAAAAGGGAAACTATCAAGAAAATGAAGTCTAATCTTAAAAGAAAATCAGCCAATTAAAGATTCATTGCATCTAAACTAGGAATATCTTCCGGCGCTGTAAGTAAAATCATTCATCAAGATTTAAACTTACACAAGTAAAAAAATATTCCTACTTTGAATGGATGAATAGAAAGTATTTTATTAAAACGATTGAAAATTTGAATAATATATATATATATATATATTTATAATATATAAAGGGTGTTTTTTTAGAGGTATAGAACTTTAAATTGCAATAAAACAACGATGTATTATTCAATTGACATGAATTTTTTTTATTCGAAAGATAATCTTGTGGCATTACATTTTAAATATGATTTCTGGCATAGGACTGCCACGGCTGGCTCGGATGTAGTCCAATCTGGACGTCCAATTTTCGATGACTTTTTCCAACATTTGTGGCCGTATATCGGCAATAACGCGGCGAATGTTGTCTTCCAAATGGTCAAGCGTTTGTGGCTTATCCGCATAGACCAATGACTTTACATAGCCCCACAAAAATAGTCTAGCGATGTTAAATCACAAGATCTTGGAGGCCAATTCACAGGTCCAAAACGTGAAATGAGGCGGTTACCAAACGTGTCTTTCAATAAATCGATTGTAGCACGAGCTGTGTGACATGTTGCGCCGTCTTGTTGGAACCACAGCTCCTGGACATCATGATTGTTCAATTCAGGAATGAAAAAGTTAGTAATCATGGCTCTATACCGATCACCATTGACTGTAACATTGTGGCCTTTATCGTTTTTGAAGAAGTACGGACCAATGATTCCACCAGCCCATAAAGCGCACCAAACAGTCAGTTTTTCTGGATGTAACGGTGTTTCGACATACACTTGTGGATTAGCTTCACTCCAAATGCGGCAGTTTTGTTTGTTGACGTAGTCATTCAACCAGAAGTGCGCTTCATCGTTAAACAAAATTCGCTTATGAAAATCGGGAACAACGGCAATCTCGTTTTGGGCCCATTCGACGAATCTACGCCTTGCTTGATGATCGTTTGATGAATTGCCAAACCAAACTGAGAATAAATCACTTGACAGCTGTTAAATCGATCGCCATCTTGGAAAGAAATGCCAACTTAAACTTCTATACCTGGAAAAAAAACACTCTTCATATATATATATATATATATATATATATAAATATACAGTCGGGCCTCTATATAACGAAGTCGCTAAATCCCAGAAAAAAGTTCGTTATATGGAAAATTCATATATAGAGATTCATCTTTTAATATACTTTATATAAGCCACATAATATGAATTTTAAATTCATGAAAAGTAATAATTCCCACCTTTTTTAAATTAATATATATATGTTTATTTTATACATCTTACCCATCAAAAAAGAAAGAAAGAAAAGAAAAACTGCAAGGAAAACTAGAAAAAAAGAATGTCGAAGAATTGACTGTATTTTCAATATTAAGAAAATAATTTTATACTAAAATTAATGAGTTTTAAGGACATTTTATAATTTAAAGCATACAAGTAATATTAAACATACATTATTTTATAATTAGAACACACACACGGGAAGACACGGGACAACTCACTAAGGGTGAAAGAGGATATCGAACATGTTTCTAGTGAACTGAGCAATGGGATTTAAAAGGTTGCACTTCTTGGATGAAACTTCCAGAACTCTATTCTCGGTGAGTTTGGATCTAATAAAACCAGTTCAAGATTTGTGACCACAATAAAATGTGTTAAAGAGAAGAAAACTTGAAATTTTTTCAGAAATAAATTAAAAAAAAGGGAGAACAAAAATTGAATCACAAAAGAAAAAGTTGTTAAATAGAAAATGCACTTCGCTATAGAGAGATTATTTTACGAAGAAAATCATGAAACGCGTTCAAGGTTCCAGAAAAAAGTTCGTTATATAGAAAAATTCGCTACATAGAGGTTCGACTGTATAAACACGGAGAAAAAAGACTTACTCAAAAATGAGCACATAGACACACTCATTTTGAAATGAGTATGTTTGTATCAGATTTGATCACATGGTTATATCGATTATAAAACCTTGCATGTACTCAACCCCCCAAAAAAATGGTTAAATAACACTTTGAAATAAATTAAAAAAGATATTCAGGTTTACAGATGTTCTTTTAATATACCGGCTACATATTTTAAAAATTGGGGTTCAAAAACAAATTTAGTTCCCAAAAATCTTCCAAACTATTTTTCGTATCTACCACGTTACCCACGGAAGAATGTTTTGACTTCGATGTTTTTTTATGTTTTGACTTCGCAAGATGTGTCACAGAGTCTAACGTTTACATCGACAGGATCCCCCAGAAGACATCAGTAAAAAAATTTATGAAAAAAATTAAATTGCTGAAACTTTTAAAAAAGTAAATGCTAATTTCTATTCAAGCAAGTATTTCGAAAATTTGGGCAATATTTCAAACATTAGCACCATCTCTAAATGGACAAACAATAGAAGGGAAGAAATTCTGTATACTGGAATCTTTTGTAAAATTATCATTACTCGAGGACTTCTACAAAAATTCAATTTATTAAACAATGCAAATTGTAGCTCTTGTAATTGTTTAAATGTCTTCGACCATATCTTGTTAAGCTGCAGTAGATATGCTCATCCTCGAAATCTTCTAAAGTTTTATCTCAAAATTGTATGATGGTATGATGTGGAAGAGAGAAGAGAGGGGGTTGCTAGCTCAGGTGTCGTCCACGTCGCTTGACCATGATTCAAAATTACGTGGTCCGTCACCAAAAGCCCTCGTGTAGCTAATCAGCGCTACATTAATATTCACTCCCTCTGAATAGAATTAGTAAGAAATTATAACAATTGATATCGAGCACCCCACGTTTTTATTACACAATGGCATTAATTTTCTCATAAATCATTTTATTCTTATATTAAAAATTGTTTTTTACTTTTTAGTTCGATTTACTATAAAAGCGTGTTTTAGTTTTTTTAAACTATAATTTTTAGGAGACTAATTTCTTGTAAATTTTAAAGAACCTTTTTAGCTTAGTAAATTTATGGAAAGTTTTCAAAAAGAGTTCCTTTTTTGAAGGAGCTTGAACAATTTCAATACACTTATTTTATGATTCCTTTCACTCTTATTTTCTAATATTGAAAGAATCAAAATTTACTGAACAGAATGAGCCAAATTAGTTAATAAAATTGAATGTAATCTGTTTCAAGAATGCTTTTTATTTATCAGTTTTGGAAATCTACTTAAATTACTAAATCTACTAATATTTGATGGATATTTTGTCTTATTAGTAATTGATATACATTGTTTAAATTAGATTTATCAGTACTTACATATTATCACAACCCAGTAGAGCACGCAGGAATTTTTCAAAGGGGGGAAGTCTGGGGTCGGAAATTCACCCTTCTTGTATCATGCTCCTTTTGATTTTGTCGATTTTCGGGAACAAAACACAGTAAAAAACTAATTATTGAATAAATAATCAGCATTAATTAATAAAATTAATCATTAACAACAAATACTTAATTACAATGATATTGTACATAGGTCCATTTATGAAACTTTTTTAAAACCTTTTATTTCACAGAATTTATTTATTTTAAGTACTTATTATTATCTACAATTGGATGGTAGTTAATATAATGATGAATGCATATCAGTTTCACATTTTTAAACAAGGCAGGGGCTCTGTTTTTGTTCATTGAAAAAATATGGCTTTAGGTATACAGGTTCTCCTACTTATGTATAATCGTAACCTATTCGCAACATTATATGAAACAAAGCACCTGGTTGCCAATTTAGCGTGTACAACACTTAGGGAATCGGAGGGCACTTATTAAATGTCACAACAATTGGTAACCAGGTGCTTCGTTTCATGTAATGTCGCCAATAGGTTGCAATAAGACTAGTGGCGCACACAAGGGGGGCCTGAGGGTCCGGACCCCCCCCAAAGCCCTTGATTTTTTCCCATTGATTATAATTCTAAGTATATAGTATGTAAAATTTAATTAAGTATTTGTTATTAATGATTAATTTTATTAATTAATGCTAATTATTTATTCAATAATTATTCTTTTACTGTGTTTTGTTCCCGAAATCGACAAAATCAAAAGGAGCATGAAACAAGAATGGTTAACTTTCGACCCCGGAACCCCCTTGGAAAATTCCTGTCTGCGCTACTGAATAAGATTTAAGTACCAATCGGAGTTGCCAATTTAGCAAGTTATCAATAGAGTTTGCGATTGTTTGGTAATACGTAAGTACTGAAATCTGTTCAGTCTGACGTACATGAAACACCATAAATTTAATAAATTATAGCTTAAAAAAACTTAAAAAAATGCGCTTTTATAGCTATTCGTACTAAAAAATAAAAAATATATCTTAATATAAGAATAAAATGATTAACAAAAAATTAAGGTTATTGTGGTACATTTTTACACTAAGTCTGCATTACGGAATAAAACTAGTAAGAAATTATAACATTTGATATCAAGCGCACCACGCTTTTAAAAAAAAATGCAGTTATTTTTTTCCATTTTCCCCATATTCCAATTTCCGTAGTTTTTCTGCTTCTTTTCCTAGCATTTTTAAATACCTTATGTTGTATTTTTTTAAATCCTGGCACTCATATTTTTCTATATAATTGGTTTTCTACGAAAAAGTACTTACATATTTACTTCCTAATGTAATTCTTCTTTTGTCAGGAATAAGGCATTCTTTTAAATTATTTTCATGTTGAGTTCTTAGAGGGAGACCGTCATTTTAGATTGAAAACTATTGGATGCCAAAATCTTATTTGCAGCAATTTCAAAATCATGCCTAAAAAAGTTTGGTGTGTAGTGTACACATGTGCTATGCTAAATTTTGCAGATAGCCATTTAGAAAACTATATAGTTATGAACATCATTTGCAGATATCTTATACTCTAATGTGAAAAAGCTTTAAGATTCCTCTCAGAACCAGTTATTTATTAATTCTTCTGTAAATGATTTAGGTGACTCACATATCCTAATATGTAATTTATTTAAAACACAGTTTGAAAGGCATTTTCACTGACATTTAGTAACTTCAAGACTTTTATCAAAAATCTCATTTATATTCCTGTTTATTTTTTTAATGTATGTGTACGATTTCCAGAATAAATATTTCAAAAATATGATTTTGGTTTGTTTTATTTTTCTTGTTTACAGTGTCAATCATTGAAAAAAAAAGGTTTAAAAATAAAATGCTGTATCGTGTAAGTAATACTGTACACTGGATTATGGTTCTACTAGTACTTAGGATGTTATTTTTTCTTCTAAATGGGTGCTAAAAACTCTTTCACAAATTGGTTAAAAACTTGTGAATTTTAAATGTTTTGTAAATGTAAAAATCTACTGTTTTAGTTGTTTTTACATTCTTCTAAGGACTGAAATTTTTGATTCGAAAAACATTAACTTAAAAATTATATTTGTTTTTTTGGGGATTGGAGAGTGTAAAATCAGTTGATATGAATAAAAAACAAACTTAATTTGTAATATTTATTGCAATGCATTTTTCTATATTTCCATCTGGATGGATGTGTTTCTATTAAAACAAAACAATAGATAAAAAAGTACTCACATACCTGATCTTAATAAGTGTTATTTTAGTCAAAAGGTTTTTTTCTTCATGTTACATAATATGTAAAAAACTATTCCTTTCTTAATTTGTATTGAAATTTTTACCATGTAAAATCTGTTATTCATCCTAATGTTTCCAAGATATTTCTAAAAACTTATTATAAACTTAATTTAAATAAAAATTAATTTTCTGCTTGTATAAGAGTTTGAAGAAACAATATAAACTTCTGGAAACATAAATATAACTTTTAATGAGCCAAATTGCATTTGGAACTAGTTCAAACGCTTACACATTTGTTTAACTATTTTATCAAATCTATTTTTGATATTTTCAAAGATTTAAATCTGAGGTATAAGTTCGAAGACATACAGTTTATGATCACATAATAGTTAAATTTTTTTTTCTGAAAGTAAAATTTTTGTTGGTGCTTTTTGTACTATCGCAACCGTATTGGCGATAAGCTTTGGCACTTTTGCGATAATAGGCGAGTATATTTTTGTATCGCACAGTAAATATAAAAATAATTTTGATTTCGAAGTTAAGTGGCAAAAATACTTCATAAAATGTATATTAAATAATATGTAAGATGAAGAAAGTGAAATTTACAACTTAGCGATCACATATTTAGATCCCATAAGATTTGAGTTGATACATCTTTTTCTGTTAAAAATTCATATTAAATACAACAGTATGGAAAATGAATACTATGCATACTCATATTTGAAAGCAAAAAACTCAATAATGAGTGCATTACATACTGATTTTGTTGACGCATTCTCAAATTTGATCCAGTAACAGTTCAAAAATGAGTATGTGATGTTTCAATTTTGAGTACGTACTCGTTGCCAAAGATGAGAATCCGGCATACTCAAATTTGAGTATGTTTGCATCGGAGCTATTTTGAGTACGTGACGTATTCAAAAGTGAGTATTTCATACTCCGTTCGGAATACCGGTTTTTCGCAGTGTATAGGAAGAGAGTGTACTAATAGTAAAAAGTGAAAAAACAGCATGATTTGTCTGCACTGTTGTAACAATGCACACCCGAATTGGCTGAAAAACAGATTTTCGACACCAACTTTAGTCTTAGTTTTAACAGTTATATCGTTACAACAATAGAGGCGACTCTAAGTTGGCGTCAAAAACCGGTAATTAAGTAAATTTAATTTAAGGAATCAATTAATTAATATTTTAAAAAGTTGTATTAACATCAAGTATCACCCGCTACAAGTTTAAAAAAAAATTTATGTGAACTTGAGTGAATGAATAGAAAGTATTTTGTTAACGATTGAAAAAAAATTTGTACAAGATAAATATATAAATAAATATATATATAGAGAGAGAGTGAGCTACAAGTAGGAATTGAAAAAGATGTTTAAACCTAAAGTTCATCTGCTTTTACCAGAACACATTACTGAAAGAAAAACAAATTGTTGAAAATTATATGAAAAACTCTTTGCTGCTGAAAAACGGAAATTTGTGGTAACATTCGATGAGGAATGGGTATATTTAAGTGAATGAAATAAAAGAATCTCAATTTTTTATTATTGTAATGACGGGAATGAGACCAAACGAAGTGGCTTCTTCAGTATACAGAAAAGTTCCCAAGAGATTCGTGATAACTGCAGGATTATGTTACAACGACAAATTAAAAATCAAACAAGTATTATAAAAATATATTTTAAGTCAATTCCTACTTAGATATCAACAAAGAAAAAGTAAATTTTAGTTACTTTTTTTATCATTTATTAGTATAAATATCTATAAACATATGACAGAATCACAATATTAAGTGGTAATAAGTTTTTCAATTCCTACTATTAGCTCACGCTCTCTATTTATCTTCGTGAAATTTTCAATCGTTAATAAAATACATTTTAAAGCGCTCAATTGAGCTGAAATTTTATATACATGATTATTTTGGTTGACAATACAGCAATCTAATTATAATTAATTAAAACTAATTGATTAAAACTAATTATTGAAGGAAATACAAATACAGCCACGTTGGCATAATTTTTGGTGACTTGTGTCAAAACTTGAAAATGTTTTTTTTCTCACATTTTAAAGCGCTCATTTGAGCTGAAATTTTCTATACACTATTTTGGGTAAAAATACGATAATTTAATTATAACTAATTTCCACTTAATGTTGTGATTCTGTCATATGCATAAACATATTTATATTAATTGTAACTATTTAATAAAAAGTAGCTAAAATAAAACTTTTCTTTGTTGATCTAAGTAGGAATTGACTTAATTTTTTTTATATTACTTGTTATTAATTATCAGTAAAGTATTGTATTGTCATCCAAAACATTCGTGTCTATAAAATTTCAGTTCAACTAAATGCTTTAAATCGTAAGAAGTCGCTAAAAATGAAACCGAAGTGGCTGTATCCGTAATTCTTCAAATAACTAGTTTCAGTCAATTAATTTTAATTAATTATAAGTAAATTATTTTATTTTTACCCAAAACAATAGTGTATAGAAAATTTCAGCTCAAATCAGCGCTTTAAAACGGGAGAAAAAAACTTTTTCAAGTTTTGACATAAGTCGCCAAAAATGATGCCAACGTGGCTGTATTTGTAATTCTTTGAATAATTAGTTTTAATCCATTAATTTTTATTAATTAAAATTAAATTGCTGCATTATCATCCAAAATAATCATGTATATAAAATTTAAGCTTAATTGAGCGCTTTAAAATGTTTTTTTTATTAACGATTGAAAATTCCACCAGTTTAATAAATATATAGAGAGTGTAAGATAATAGTAGGCATTGAAACAGTCTCAAGTAAAGCCAAAATTAATTCACCTCATCAGCAGAATAACATAGAACCAACTTTTGAAGAAGAAAATCCAACTTTATATATCGAAAGGCCTTGTGTGATAAATTTGAGCGTCATATGGACAAAGCCTCAAGTCACTCGTCTAAGTCAATGTCATCGAATTTAAAAAAAAAAGAAAAAAGAATCGGAAACTGGAGTAAAGTGTATCCCATTGAATGAAATACCTGTACAATCACATGACGCTTCTCCAATGGACTTTAGTGCTTTCGTTTTTATTTAAACGTGCCTCAAGAAAACGACAACCAAGAACACTGAACGGACTTTGGAAAATAGCTTAAGAGAAATGGAGTAAAATTGGCAAAACAGTAGAACGTCGTTTATCCGAATCAATTGGGACCGGACACCGTTCGGATAACCGAAAACCGAATGTGATCCGTGCAGTATATGAAGCCGGACACTATACGAATATTGAAAATCCTCACATGCGGGAAACTTACGCGAAGAAAAAGCAAAATAGGTCTAAAATTTCGCAATTTTACCTTTATTGTGGAAAATAATCATTTATTTTTCGCTGTACCATTGTACACTTTAGTTTTTTTCACTGCAAGGTCTCTGACTCTCTTGAGGAGCAGTAGTTGAGTAGGACAGGACTCTGTTGCTCGTACCACTCCATAGCTGTCTCTAATGCAAAAAACGTGTCAGCATTGGATGGAACCTTGCTACCTTCGTTGTTTTTGTCCTCGTCTTCATCCGTTTCATCGTCGAGAGGGTCGGATTCTTCTTGCACGAAAGTCACAATCTCGTCATCATTTAGCATTTGAAATCCACAGTCTTCTGCATCGCATGCCATCCAGGTTTCTACATCCTTTTCATCACTTTCTTGAAATCTTTGGATCGATTAGACAAAGTCGATAATCTTCTCCCTGTAGTCGTCGTTTTGAAGTCTTTTTCGCTTTCTAAATCTGGCCACAGCTTATTCCGTGCATTTTTCAGGCTCTGTCTTTCGAGCGTGCCCCCGCACTGTTCGAAAACATATTCATATACAGTATATGTAGTTGACAAAAAAAAAACTGGTCCGGATAATAAACGTTCGGATAAACGACGTTCTACTGTACTAAGAAATGTTTAGTTTCATTGAAAATTCGAGCTAGAACTATTGTCAAGAATCGTGGCTATCATATAGGAAGCAAATCGCCACAAAAGGTATGGCATTTATATTTAAAAATGACCATCAAAATCGTTTCCTTAAAGTGCGAACGGCCTTCTGTATTCTATATTTCACAAACTATACTAATTATCAAAAAATTTATTAATTTATACGAATTTTCAAAATCAAGGTTTCGAACGTAGTTGAATACCAACTGCTAGTTACGAACTTTTTAAAATGCATTTCCTAACCATCATATTTTTTGATGCCTCACAAATCTCAGTTCCGAATATTTTTTAATTACCATCACACGCATAACTTAACTAATAATATAAATTCTTTACGAGAGTGCATTGAATTTCAAAATTACTACGCATTGATTCTTATCAAAAACATCACAGCGAAGAGTGAAAGTGTTGCGATTTAATCAATTATTTTAGCCGCGCTCGTCCAAAGAATCCAAACTAACCTCATCTGTAAGCTTTACTCTATTCATTCCAGAATAAAAGCTATTGATAGGTGCTTCTTATTAACAAAATGCTTTTCTTTCTTGCAAGTGAATGGATCCCATATTCGGCTCACGTGGAGAAAACGATTGTCGCGTCGACGAACAGTAGTCGCTACTGTGCAGCCACCATTAGATCTGCCTTTGTTTTAGAATAATGCATTCTTGTCTACCCTCTTTTACGCCTTGCATACGTTACGCAATAAATACTCCTTATGCGGTGAAGGTGAAATTTAATGCATCTGTTTTCACCGGAATGGTTTTCTGAACTGAGGAATTTTATCAGAAGTTATATTAAGATGCTTCAAAAAAAGTTTTTTTTAAAGTAATTCTTGTATCTTTTGATTTTTTTTGCAATGCAAAGAATAGATGTTTAAGAGAAATGAAATGAAAATGTAAATACCATCTGATCTCCATTTTACGAATTTTCTATTTTGCGAACTTTTTCCTAGAACCAAGAACATTTTATTTTTTCTCTTGTGATTCGATATTTTCTTTCCCTAGTTAAAAAAAAACTTTTCTGGACATTTCAAATTATTCTCTTTTTTAATACAATGACCTTCTCTCTTTTAATCAATGACCTTGAGCTGGCATTACCAGGTGTCTAACTCACCTAGAGCAATAAAATTGCCATAATTTTTCAAATAAAAAACTCAAATGAAATTAACAGATTTTAACTGAGGTTAAATTTAGGGACACATGTGGTAGTGTATGCTTAAAAATATTGGTTATAAAATAACGTATGTTTAAAATTACTTGTAGACTTAAAATTAGAAAATGTCATTTTGAGTTTTAAGTGTATTCTTGGACAATGTTTTTCTTTTCTTGTTTACCTTGCACATTTCTTTTTGATAGGTAAGATTCATAAAATAAAAAATATATATTAGCTTACAAAAAAAAGTGTCAATAATTACCTTTTTTAAAATAAAATGTAGTGCATATGAGATTAAAATTTGTTTTGTGGGGTTTCTAAAGTACGTTAAAAGGGGAATCTCTATTAAAAGAACTTCCCCCATAACGAACTTTTTTTCGGGATTCAGCGATTTCGTTAAATACAGGTCCGTCTGTTACTAAAAGAGGTAAAAGATAAAAAGTTGCCGGTTTCTTAAATTTCGAAATACTACGCATTGCTTCATTGAGGGTCGGGAGTTTTCTTTTTTAAGATTGTTTTAAAATGGGCTAAATCTCTACGACGGTCACGTGATAAATGAAATCACGCGCTCTTCGTTGAATTCGAAATTGACGCTAGACTTGTACTTGTTCTATTTATAAAATTTAGATAAAATTTAAAATATGATAGTAGGTAAAGAGAAAAATGTTAAAGCATTAAGATTCTTCTAAAAGTTTACAGAACTAAAACAAAATCTTATTACTCATGTATTTCGAAATAAAGTGCATTTTTTTACCAATGTGCGTTATTATCGTTGATAAATTTGTTCTTTTTAAAAGATAGTTTCTGCACAATACAAAAGTTGGCAACAGCAAAGCGCATAAATTGATTGGCTGGAAACACTGATTACAATTATCATGCGACTATAACGTTACATGGATTTATGAAACAATCAGCTTAATTCGTGCGACGTCATAGACACATGATAATGACGACCACGTGTTTCTATCCAATTAGTTCAAAAACTCATGTGATGTCATAGTTGCTCAATAAAATTTCCAATTAATCAGTTCATGCACATCCTTGTTGCCAACTTTTGCTCTTTGTAGAAACTTTCTCTTAAAAATTTGTCATCAATAATAACGCACATAGGTATTTAAAATGCATTTTACTTAAAAGAACATGCATAAAATAAGAGATTTTCTTTTATTTTAAAAACCTTTTTTATGAATTTTTTTTTCGTATAATACTTGAACATCTTAACTCAATTCCGAAATTCAAAATTTTATCTAACAAGTGGAGGGCACGACTAAGGAAATCCATTTGGTATCGAGACTTGGTGTAATAGTAGTACTCCTTTAGGGTGTTCAACCCTCAATGTAATTCCGCCGAATGGCCAGTCAATTCGAAGAAATTAGCCTTCGAAATTCATGCTTAGCTTTTACACAATTAAATTTTAATCTTCCGCAACGAGTTGGTTGATTGATTGGTAAATCGTCTGCTTACTATACACTAGGTCAGGGTTCGATTCCACTCGGTCAATTTTTTTCTTCAGTTCATTTAATTATTTTTTTTTATTAAATAAATTTATTTATGGAAGGCTTATTAAATATTAAAGGATATTTTATGTAATTATTTTTTATTTTATAAAGTAAAAAAAATTAAAAATATATAACTTATTAACTACTTATTAGTAGAATTATTTAAAATTATTATTAATTAAAAATATTTAAAATTATTAATAATTAACAATATTTAAAATTATTAATAATTAATAATATTTAAAATTATTAATAATTAATAATATTTAAAATTATTTAAAAAAATATTCGAATTAACTATTAAATAAAAATATTTAAATTAATTATTATATAAAAATATTTAAAATAATTATTAATGAAAATTATTAATAATTAAAATTAGTAGATTAATTATTATTTATTATAATTAATTAATTACCATTTATTATAATTAATTACCGTTTATTATAATTAATTAATTACCGTTTATTATAATTAATTACCGTTTATTATAATTAATTAATTACCACTTATTATAATTAATTAATTACCACTTATTGTAATTAATTAATTACCACTTATTATAATTTATTAATTACCATTTATTACAATTAATTAATTATTATTAAGCATTAGTATTAATACGAAATATTATTAATTTATTATTAAAATTATTATTAATTTATTATTAAAATTAAAATTTATTATTAAAATTATTATTAATTTATTATTAAAATTATTATTAATTTATTATTAAAATTATTAATTTATTATTAAAATTATTAATTTATTATTAAAATTATGATTTATTATTGAAATTGTTATTAATTTACTATTAAAATTATTTAAACTTTTTGAAATTAAATGAATTTGTTCAAAAAGGACTTACTAAATATTTTATAAAATTATAAAATAATTAAATTAATAATATATAAAAAATACATTTTTTAATTATATTAATTATAAAATAATAATAATTTAATATAATAATAATATATTTTATAAATTATTTTATATTATATATTTATAATATTTTATTTATAGTATATTAATTTAAAATTATAAAACTATTTGTAACTAATTTTTATGTGAAATATCATTTAATATTTATTTTATATATTTTATTATAAATATTATTTATTAATATAAAATACATTTATAAAATTTAATATAATTAATTATGTAATTACAATACTTTTTTTACTTTATAAAATACAAAATAATTACGTAAAATATCATTTAATATTTAATTAACCTTCCATAAATAAATTTATTTAATTTTAAAAAATAATTAAATGAATTGAAGAAAAAAATTGACCGAGTGGAATCGAACGCTGACCTCACGCATAGTAAGCAGACGATTTACCAATCAAGCTACGTAAGCAGACGATTTACCAATCAAGCGGAAAATTAAAATGTAATTGTATAAAAGTTAAGCATGAATTTCAAAGGCTAATTTCTCCGAATTGACTGGCCAATCGGCGGAATTACCTTGAGGGGTGAACACCCTAAAGGAGTACTACTATTACACCAAGTCTGGAACCCAAATGAATTTCCTTAGTCGTGCCCTTTCCTTGTAAGTTTCACAAATAGTACAATTAGTGTAATCGCTCTTTTGAATTGAATGGAGAACACGAGGTTGACTCTATCATGAGACCGTCATGCCCATTGACTGGAAACACGTGTGTGCAGTTACCATGTGACAATGACGTTACATGAATCTAGTCCATTGGAACTCGGAAAAACATTTTCGGATGGAAAAGTATTTAAATATTTTAATATAAATTTGTAGGATTCTAACTTATATTTATTTATCACAAATGGTTTCTGAAATTTAATAATGTTGAATAAATAAGCTTTTTTTCACATTAAAATATAAAGTTAAAAACAGTTAAAATATCTTTATAGATAAAAAATACGTGTCACAGTGTTTGTCCGCGATAAACTCCAAAACTACTCAACCGATTTTATATAATTTTGTGTATTGTGTGTTACTTCGTCCAACTTAAAAGATACGATAGTTTTTGTTTCAATTAATGACGTTATAATTTTTTTATTGCCGGAAATGTGAAGAATCCAGGAAACGGGAAAATTCGCAAAATGTCGCAATGAGCGTGTTCTTGCGGAAGCGGATTTTGTAGACTAAGGTGTACGAAAAGTCCGAATTTTGAATCAGTTCTCAATAATACCCATAATTTTGCCGGATAATACCGGACGACCGTACGTTAGACTTACCTTAAAAGTTTTGGAGAGCGAAACCTTTGTTTCTGGCACATTTCAAAATGGGCAATCCAAATCTGATATCCGATCCGAGAAAATGCCGTAACTTTGCGGATCATTCGGGACGACCGTCAACTACGTGGACCGTGACAAAAGCTTATCCTAGAAGTCTTGGAGTGAGAAAAGAGCGTTTCTGGTGTATTTCGGGATTGTAAACGAGAATCTGAAATCGGATTTTAGAAATTCCCGTAACTTTGGTGGATAATGCCGGATGGCTCTAATGTCCACTTCCAGGGATTGAACTTGCGGGCTCATGGGTACCCAAAGTAGTCCCCGGTTGCATCTACGGACACTAAACGAGAATCTGAAATCATACTTCTGAAACTAACCAGAAATGACTTCGCCGGATATTTCTGGAATTAGGTGAAATGGTTTCGCGTTCGAGTCCCACGTGCGCGACAGCGACGTGGATAGCGGCATGGGCTTAACCAACAAACTTACAGATCCAAAAAGTGGGTCCCCGACGCATTTCAGGACTGCCGATCTGAATATTCAATCCAATTAAACTATTAATATTCACTCGAAGCATTACATAGAATTTTACAAGTTTTAAAGAGCAACGAAAAAATATTCGGTGTGCTATCCTGCTGCTGTTTGGGGATTTCTGACAGACATTGGCAGGCATTCTTCACTCTACTTTTGCTCACGAGATTAATGCATGTTTAAAGTAATTGTTTTTATGGCGAAACATCGAAAAGCTTCGATTGACCATAAACATGCGAGTACAATTGCAAAATGATAAATCGGCACAAATATTTTCTACCCATTGGCTGATATTGGAAATGGTGAAGTGAAACTGCATCCTAATACACAATGTATCAAATTGTTCAGACAAAAATGAACTGATTCAAAGTGTTTTCCTGTATATCCTGAATAATTATCTAGATAATGATTGGCTCTGTAATCATGTTACTTTGGCAGAAAATATGTTGATGTTGACGAAATAAACTTCCAGATAAAGAGTTGTTGCCAGGGGATCTACTGTCTTTTAAAACAATCGACACTATTGTTGTTGATGAAGAAAGCCTACATTTTAAAACTGAGTTTTGAATTATTTGAATTTATCAAGAGTGCCACCACACACAATCTGTTGAAGGTTGTTTCCCTGGTTATTCTGCTGTGTAACTTCAATCCACCTAGATAATGCAACGGTACACGTTTGGACATCGAAAGAATTACTGGGAAATATCTTGAAGCAATCAATTTGATTGTAAAGGAAAAATCATCCGGTTGCAACGTATTCCACTGATACCGTCAGGATCTCCAATTCCGTTCAAAATGCTTCTATTCGTGATTTGTTTGTCCTTCAGGATGACCTTAAATAAATCTCAAAGCCAAGCAATATCAATTTGGATTTTGGACTTAAGCACTCTATGTTTCCCGCATGGGCAACTGTATGTTACATGCTAACGCGTGGGGAAACGATCGAATCTATTTGAGTTATCAAAAGTCATGTTACCGAAAAATGCTGTACACCGTATAGCTATTAATTATATTAAAATTGTTTTTTGTTATAATTTAAAATGGTGAAAAAAATAATATTCAAAAATGCTAAAGTCACCGTTATTCACCTAATTTATGAAATTAAATCTTAATTTGTTGTTACTTAACAGCTTAATAATTAATTTACGCATTATACTATAATAAAATAGGAGGTAAATAAAATACAAAATCAAAAACATTAAGTTGTTTATGCTTAATTTCAACTTTCAAAACTATAAGCGAAGATTAATTTGACTTCATTGAATAGCTTAGAATAAAATTAAATCAACGCATTACAACAAAGCCACAGCAAAGCGTGATCGGGTGAGCTAGTAGAACATATATGCAGCAAAAAAACAAACAAACTGATCAACTGAAACAGAAATCTCAATCAATTTCATTAAATAGATTATTTTATAAAATTAAGAGAAGTCAGAACACAAATATAACATTATTATCCGGCTATTTTTCCATCAGGAAAATTGTTCCGCATATGTGTGTGAATCTTACTCTTTATTATGTGTACAAATATTTTGTATTGGTAATTAGTATAAATAAGCTATTCTCTACAATTAGTATGGATGGGTGGGGTAGTAGATTTGGCGCTGGCCTTGTACACCCAAGATTGTGGGTTCGACCCCAGACCAAGTCGGGGGATTTTTATGATGCAAAAAATCGACAGCGTTCATATCGTATGATTATACGGCATGATAAAGATCCCTTGAGTGCTTGTTTGGCTTAGGTGCTGAGGTGCTCTCAGCAAAATTAAATTCTCAGTGCGATTTCGCATCGTCAGAGCTTGTGTGCCTCCCCTTGGGGTAGAAACTGGGCGTCAAAATTACTTGCGGCGATTGATATTCCACCTACATGGTGTCACACTAAAAAGAGAAACCAGCTCCTGTGGTATATACTAGGTCTGTAATGGTAAAATATCAATCTGCATCCCCATTAGAAATAAAAAAAAAGTACAAAATATACTATTTTTTAAAAAGAGAACAAAAATTTTATTCTTTAGTACAAAGGAGAACATACTCTTTAAAAAGGACTATAAAAATTCTATTCTCTAAAATCAATTTAAAAATTCTATTCTTCACACATAATCTACACTAATAAAATTCGTAGGTAAACAAACGTATGTGCATCTATCTTCTCACGAACCGCACGACGCAGAAACTCGCCAAAGGTACCAAAAGCTAGGAAATGATCCGAGAAATCCCTTTTTACCATTTATATTCTGATATTCCAATTAGTTAAAAAGATATTAATTAAAAACCTTAAAACGCATAATTAGTGCCATTTTTTTCCCGCCAGGGGCAAAGTTCAAATTCTCCGACCTTTTTTTCCCCCCAGACGTTTTTAAAACACGATCTAATTTTTTCTATGAGACTCAGACAAAAAATAGTTACAGAATCAGAAAGATCTTTTATTTGGCCACGCATTTCATTTTACAAAAAAATGATATTTTTATTTTTAACGATTTTTTTTAAAATGAGTCAAAATCGATACGTCTTTATGAGTATGATTTCTAAATCATTCCGCTTGAATTTTCCTTTGCGTT
The DNA here is from genome assembly GCA_019973935.1 of Trichonephila clavipes. Classification (NCBI taxonomy): domain Eukaryota; kingdom Metazoa; phylum Arthropoda; class Arachnida; order Araneae; family Nephilidae; genus Trichonephila; species Trichonephila clavipes. The sequence goes on from BMAU01018218.1 coordinate 363,343, forward strand.
AATGAAATCATATTCTACATTAAAAAAAGTTCATGCTTTTCTCTTTTAGAGTCAGTCATTTAAAAATAAAATGTTAAAAACTTTTTTTTTTACGATTTTTCAAAAAATACTCAAAATTTTATTTAAATACTTAATAACTTCGTTATTTAAAAAAATAATACCACGAAACTTTTTTTCGTGTTAGAACGATATTATCCGTAATGTGTACAAAGATTGAAAAAATTGCTTAAAAATTACGGTTTTTTTATAAAAAAAGATTGTGTTTTTCGTTTTTTCCTTTTTTGCAAGAAATATTTAAACATTATTTTTGTTACATTTTTTGTTTAAAAATTGCCGTTGTTTGTAATCGATGTGTGAAGTTTTAAAGCGCATTAGCTTAAAAATTAAGCCTTCAAGCAAATAGAAACTTTAATAAAAAATAGAATTTTACTTAATAGGATAGCTGAAAATTTTGCACATGCGCGACATATCACTCTTTTCGAGGATTTAGCTTACTTAAAACTGCAACGTCAGGAAATTTCGAAAAAGTATGTTTTACTGAAGCTTTTACGTATATAAGTACAGAAAGCTCGTGCAACGCCAGGCCATACAGCTAGTTAGAATCAAAAAATTCTATTCTTTATATAACTAATACGAAAGATTCTACTTTTCTAAGAGGAGAACAAAAAAGTATCTATCTCTTACAATTAAAGCAAATAATCTTACTTTTTCAAATGAGTACAAATATGATAGATTCTTTTTGTGAATAGCATTAGAAAATTTGTACATTTGACATTCTCTCTCTTCATTTCAAAATATTATGTAATATATTTCTATTCTTAAATAATATTTAAGAACATAATATTAATGTCACTTAGTATTCGCATGAATGAAGAATCGAATGTTTTTATTTTACATCTGAGAGAACGAGGAAGTAGCTAAGTTTAATTAAGACGTATTAATACAACTTATTTAAATCATCATAAGATTTATGACATAAAATATCAAAATCAAAAATAAATACGGTAATTACACAATCCCTCGTTTAATTATGCAACGGTTTTTTATTAATTATGTAGCATAGTTATGTATTAAATTATGCATTATATTACTATGCAACACATTTTAATAAGATTATTGTATAACATATTTTAAAATTTAGCAAAAAAGAAAAAGTGGACAGAGTCTTGGAGGAAAAATTTTGATTGTATATTTTAGAAAATTCAGACTATGTCAAAACAGCTTTGGAGCTTTGTTTTAGTATAAAACAGCACATACAAAGAATCTATTTCACAATCAAAGAATCGGAGAAAATTAGTCACTACAACATAAAAACTGCAAGGAAAATAATCCATTTTCATCATTTTAATATTATAAAATCGTCTTTTAAATCTGAGGTAAAAAAAAAAAATATGTGAATTAAATAGTAGCCAAAAAAGAAATAGATTAAATTATCCAATGCGATAACCTTTGACCCCTCAAGGGGTCAATTTTTTGAACAAAATATTTCAAAGAAAGGCATATTTTGTATTGCCTAAAACTAAGCATAATACTTAACAGAATGCGAAAATGGAGGATTTTTATTTTAATTTTAAATTTAAAGTTATCACACTATTTTTTTATTTTCTAATTGCGGAACACAAAACCCCCTAAATGTTTGCTTTTATAAGTACACTGTGCATGCTATGAAGAATTTTTCACATATCTTAAAAGAATTTCCCTCATATTAGCCAAAAAATTTCATGTTTGTACTTCTTTTTCAAGCTGTTGAGGATTTTGTGTGCGTGTGCATATAAATATGCACACACAATTTGAAGCATGGTGTAATACAAAGTCTTACATAGCAATGTGGATAGAGATATAATATTGGCTCTTTTTTGGATTATCTTCCCTTTTTCATTTCTTCTCTAGCAACAAATTGAATATTGTCTTGCTAATCCCCGTTCTACAAGGTGATTCAAAACAACGTGGGCAATCTTACATGGTAGATCAGTCATACAACAAGGATCAAAAATCGTATATGAACATAGGATCGCAAACGCCCGTAGAGGGCGCTAGAGCCACGAGAGGGCGTTGCACAACAAACACGACCTGAGCAAACGGAGATTGTCTTCATTCGAGCCGTGGATGCGTTGGGCGTAACATGCCTACTTACACACACCGCGAAATGGCTGACATGCACTTAATTTACGGCATGGCCAAATGTAATGGACGAGAAGCCTTGCGAATGTATCGTGCGAAATATCCTGGTAGACAGTTGCCTAGCCGCTCATTCTTTGCCACTCTGCATCAACGATTGTGTGAAACCAGCTCGTTCAACGTGCACAAGCTGGATACTGGTCGCCAACGAACAACTCGGACGGTTGATGCTGAAGACAGGGTTCTCCAAGAACTGGAGCGTAATCCTTCAACAAGTACACGAGTTGTATCCCGAGAGACCCATATCCCCCAAGCTACCATCTGGCGCATTGTACACGACGAAGGACTACATCCTTATCATTTACAACGCGTCCAGGCACTGGAACTGGGAGACTACAACAAACGTAGGGATTTTGCACGGTGGTTTTTGCACGAAAGTAATGCAGACCGAAACTTCGCAGCAAGTGTTCTCTTCACGGATGAGGCTACGTTCTCATTAGAGGGTGTGATGAACTTTCACAACCTGCATACGTGGGCGGATGAAAACCCCCATGCCATACGTCCGCATGGCGCACAACGAAAATGTTCCATTAACGTGTGGGCTGGCATTGTAGGAGACTGTTTACTCGGTCCGTACATTCTCCTAGAAAGACTTAACGGTTCCGTGTATCTAACATTCTTGCAAGAGGTTCTGCCCGAAATGCTGAATGATGTTCCGATGCCTATTCGTCAACGCATTCGATTTCAACACGACGGAGCTTCTGCACATTTCAGCATAGACGTCAGAGCACATCTGCAGGCTACTTTCCTGGCGGCTGGATTGGTCGCGGTGGACCAATCGCATGGCCAGCACGATCACCAGATCTGTCTCCCTTGGATTTTTCTTATGGGGACTTTTAAAAGGCTTTTTCTATGAAACACCTGTTGCAACGCCGGAAGACTTGGTAGGAAGGATCGTTGAGGCAGCAGGATGTGTTCGAGATACACCTGGTATTTTTGAGAAGGTGCGCTGTTCCATGCAACGTAGATGCCAGGCGTGTCTCGATGCTTCTGGAAAAAACTTTGAGCATTTGCTGTAAGCTCGACATTCGTCGAATGTGAGAGTCATTAACAATAAAATTATCTGTAATGGTTTCGTTTCTTCTCTTTGTGTTATGTATTTTTTTTGGACGCCCTGTAGCGGATCCGGATCGCAGTTGCGACCCACTGTTCATATGCGATTTTTGATCCTTGTTGTATGACTGATCTACCATGTAAGTTTGTCCACGTTGTTTTGAATCACCCTGTATATAAAATATTTTCAAGAATCTAAATTCCTGACTTCAATGAAAAATTCCTGCATTCACCACCAAGAAAATCCCGGATTCAGTACTATAGGCAAACTACCACACTAATAATGTCACTATAAAAATTAAAAATATGTGTGAATAAAAGATAGAAAGAAGAAAATATCAGATCCCGTACAGTGTACGGGCAAACCGTTATGACCAGCATTCGGTAGCCCTTACTCTGTACGGGCAAACCGGTTAAAGGGTTAAATTTTGAAGTAAGGCAAAAGTGCGAAAATATTGATCATACAGAAGTTCTGCAAATGTGAGATTAAAACTTAGTGATATTCACACACATGAAGATATTAACCTTAAATGCTGATGCCACTTTTCATAGGACTATAAGTAGAATTGATTTTTCTAAGCTACGCCTATTCCGTTATCATTTTAAACTTATTATCAACATTTTTTGATCAATTTTAAAAATATTATAACACCAATAAATAACTAATATTTCTGAGAAAAAAATAGCTTCTTCTAAGTATTTGAAATTTTTGGATTGAAGGAAATACTGAATGAATAAACTAAATTTGTTTCTAAGCACTAATTGCTAAATTACAGCAAACCATACGAACACACACAGAATTTAAATGTTACTACATTTTCTTCTTCGAGGTTTACTTATTTTATAAACACGGTAACGGAGTATAGGTTAATATGGTCAGTGGTTCTCAAATATATATATATATATATATATATATATATATATATATATATATATATATATATATATATATATATATATATATATATATATATATACATATATACACACACATATATATAGTTGGCCTTTATTCCCCCAGAAACGATCGTACAGAACAATAAGAGCTACAGCACATTAGAAACTGAAGCTGGGGCTTCAGAAAACACGAAATGTGGCGTGGGAATCAAAAGAGTAAAGTATCACTCAGGTCAGTGGCGTAAAGTACACCCCCGCATCGCAGGGGTGGCAGGGTTCTAAGGGGCCCAAAGCATGACTGACGCAAGTGCCAACCCTTTGTAAAAATCAACGTGGGGGCCCAAAACTTGACTTTGCAGGGGGGGCCCAAATGTTCTCCGTTACGCCACTGACTCAGGTGTCTATCTCATCGCTTAACCAAAATACATCGCCAACAGTTCTCGAGTAATTTCTAGTAGAATATCAATGACAAATTGGACCTACCTCTGATACTTGACAAAATAACATATTTTGAGCATATATATACAGGGTGTTGCCGAATTCGATAGAGAAATTCAGAGGGGTGATAGTTGACAGCATGGAGAGTACCAGAGCCAAATTGACACTCAAGCAAGCTTTTAAATGCCGCATAATCATATGACATGCGTGCCAACGATTTTCGCACCCAGAAAATTTATCTACTCTAGCAGGGTCGAACGTACAGCCTTAGGCTTAGGAAGCGGGCACGTTACCTCTAAGCCACCGCAGCCGATTACAATTAAAATAGAGAATACCGAATTAATCAATTTTAAAATATGATACAAATGAATCATGGAAGAATGTGTCCCTTTCACGAGCATGTAAACTTAAGCTCTAGTACAAAGGTAGATCAAATATAAACGAAACTTTAGTAACAGCGGAGGACGATTTTTATATATTTTTCCAGAGCAACTGTATAGTAAGTTATTTAAAATTTAAATAATTATTTATTATCATTTTATTCTTCAGGAATTATTTATTCAATCACTAACAAAATGAGCAAATATCCAAGTTGTCCAGACAGGACATTGTATCTCCAAAAAGAGGATTGGTTATTCTTTCCTCATGCCTATGGTATAACATATGTGAACTGATTCGGAAAATGGCTGTGATGTCGCTACACCTTTTGTGACAGGGCTTTCATCGCGATTTCAATTAACTGTCCTCTTGGTATTTCTTTGGGGAAAGAATGGCAATTCTTTCCAACCAACTCAAGAAGGAAAACGTGTACATGTAAATTAGGAATCATATATATATGGGAAGTTTAGCATTCGCGGGGTAGCTAAGTGGAGTCGCTAGGTGTGGTTGCTAAGTAGAAAGGTAGTAGAAAGGTGATATGAGATATAGTCTAGAAGAGGAATCTTAATCCTGGAAATTAGCGTAACAGTGCCGGTGCAGATTAACCAAAAGTTGGGTCCGAAATCAATGGAGTATAGCCAGATTAAAGCCAGAACAGAAGCAATAGAACCGTAGCTGTTTATCTGGGATATAGCGGTAAGCTTGATAGATTGAACTTTAAGTATAAGGCATTTTATATTGAGATAGTATTTAATCTATAAAGTTAGATTCAGTGGTCAGTTGCACTATCGATTGGTAATACGTGTTGCGTCTTCTCATTTTTGATCATCCTCCTTAGATTATTCTTGTTGTTGTATTGTGTTTAAACTAAGATCTTAATAAACAGATTTTAGTATGAATGACTTCAGTAGTTCTTCGTTTCTCCCCACAGACACAGGTCGCGTGGATAGTTTAGAACGGGTGTCCACAGGGGTGGGGACATCACACTTTTCTTTCGCCGAGATACAGACGATCTTTAGCCGAAACGTTATATAGGAAGGAAGCTTCAGGGAACAGCTTCAATTGCTTGGGTTCCCCTCGCACATCTGGGCTTCAAACAGATTGAATGAAGAGTAATGTCGGCCGGTCGGGACAAAGACACACCATCAGTATGAATATGACAAGGAGATTTATTGCCTTCAGATGTTGAACAAGATGACGTTACGGAGTGGGGATCAGACGTGCCTGCTTGTTGTTCCCAAGCACCAATGGAGTAGGACTAAAGTGAGGAGAGCCGGGTGCAGATCTGTTACACGTGCCATTGAGAGGTGATTAGGGGCCGTGAAAGTAACCCGCCCATAGAGTTTAAAGGGTCGGCTCGGACGTTGACGGCTCTCGGTGTCCTTCCATGAACGAAACTACTTCGCTCTTAAGTTTTGTACTCTTTGAAGACGCTCGGTTAAGTTTGCGGGGCAGCCATCTCTTCAAGGAATAAGGGAGAGGAACTTTGCATACTGATGAAAAACGGAGTGCCGGAGTCGGTGGCACAATGGCTGTAATACATGAACTGAAATTGAACTAGAACTTTTCTATCGCAAAAATCTGTGAATTTTGACCAATTATATGTATATAACCATGAATATACTGTTTTATTATTTAATCTAGAACAAAATGCCTTTTAGCGATTAGCTGTGTGATTCCTTACGCTACCATGATACGAAGTAATTTAAACGGTTCACGATGTCACAATACACGTACAATTTTTTTTCTCGTGCAGGAATTTTTTAAAAAAATTTGTAGATTTTAAAGAGAGAAAATTATATTTTTGTGTAATTTTAGTATTATTTCAGGAAAGAAGTTTTTTTAAAGCAAAATATTTATAATTGAATCCTCCTCGTATAAATAATAATAGAGCATTGCTATTTTAACCATTGGGGCACCAAAGCCAAGAACAGGGATAGGTAATTGTTTTGGCTCGAGGGCCATATTATTAAGGTGACTAATTTTTCTACAATGAAAAGAAGGACAAAAAATTTAAGAAAAAATTACAACGCAAATATATGAAACATGTTAATAATTCAAATCAAAAATACACTGCCTATGCTTATATCCCTTTTAAATATTTACTTAAACAAGTAATTTTCCATTGAATGAATTTATTTGCTAATATATCATTTTGGAACATATCGGAAATCTCACAGCAAGAAATATCCTTCATATTGAATTTTACGGTAAGTGCTGCTGCTAAAATATCAACATTTAACCTTGATTTCTTCCTTGTCCAAAAAACATGAATTACTGAAAAATCTCTTTCAACTGCTGCATTAGTTCTTGGGCAACACAACGTAAATTCAACAAGAATAACTAAATTTTAGAATGAAATAAGTTCCTTTTTTTTTCCAAATGATTTAGTATTTCCACCCGCCTTATCAATTTCAGCATGTTCATTTTGCAACTACTCTAATTTATTAGAATTTAACTATACATTCAATCTTATAATTTCTTCTAACGGACCATTGTCATCGATTTTAATATCAGGCATACCTTTCAATAAAAACTCAACACGATTTTTTCTATCTGCCCAATTTACTTGCGATGAGGTTAAAAAAAACACACCATTGAAAACAATTATTTCCTGTGCTATTTGTTTCAGACCATTCTTCGACGTATTAGAAACATGTTTGGTTCATCTCTGAATACAGAGATTAACACATCAGTTTTAAAATATTGAAAAGGAAGACACTTTTCGAGGAAGGACAGAACCTATTAATGGAGGACAGTTGGTCACCTTAACATTATGGAAGTGAAGAATACTGGAAGGCCGTACCTTTTTGAAATTGTAACGTCGTGAGTAGCTAACCATCAATAAATTGCCACAGCCTAAATTGAAAATAAAAGGATTGTTTATTTGCTAAACAATTTGTTAGTGATGCAATAGATTACAGTTCATACGCCAAGCCGGTGCATTCAGTCTATCACTCTCCTATTCTTCAACGCCACTGGCGTTCATCGTCTGTTCTTACTTTTCACTCCAATCTCGAACCAAGTACCCTTCTTTTGCGCTCTCCTCAAGTCCTCTCGATCCAGGGCAGGGCTTTTTTCCCTCCCGTATCCTGAAAAAAAACCGCTTTTTAAACACCAGGGGCGGGTCCAAAACACGCCCTTCATCCCTTCTCATTGGCAGGCCACCAAAGTCTCTCTCGACCCCCTAGTTCTATTTCTCCATAATACCCAAATACACACCCGGGCCGTCTTGACCAAGGCGCCATAATTCCTTGTCCAACTTCTGGACACACTTGTCCATCACACCACCTGTTTATATTATACCATTCTCTCGACACCAGCCGAGGCGACAGGATTCTTTTAATACAGGTTTCGCCTATTGTCAATGAGTTCCGGTTCTCTTTTCACCATTATGGTGGCCAGTCTGGGTGTCGGCGCTCTTGCCTGAGTTCAAACAATAAACAATGGCCCCATGGCCACGTGAACTGGTCATTTAACAGCTGGTTGAAGCCATACAATTTAGTGAGAATCGATGGGTGTGAGTTCACAACAATCGAAGACGTCGCACTTGTCATTTCACAGCTGGTGAAGCTATAAAACTTATCGTGAATCGAAGGATGGCGACTCACAACAATCGACGACGTCACAAATGATAGCATTTATTAGATAACTTTCCATCTCAAGAAAGGTATAAATTGTACAATATAAAAATCAATAAATAAAAGTTAAATAAAGTAGCAGTAAAGTAGTTTTATTTACTTTATTCACTGTGCTAATTTCCTACCTGTAGCTGCAAGCACATTTAATTTTAGAATAAGTTTAATATGAGACAAATATACCCTATTACACTTTTCTACACTTTTTTTTTTTGGAATTCAGGAGCGTGATTGGTCGTTGAAATTCTCTTCACAGCCTACAGGTTAATATCAGCCGACTAGCATCTGTATTTACTTCGGCTGATCTTCATACAAGAATGCTCACAAATATAGAGAATGTTTTCTGCCTGTTTAAATTTCTGACTGTCTTGGCGGGCTGTAAAACACCTTTTTGTGTGCATGCCACTATTTGTCCACGACTGACCTAGAAGATAACAAAAATGTCAAAAGGGAAAAAAAGAAAAGTCCTATTTACATTATTAACAATGAATGTATATATATATATAAATATAAATGGATGTTTGTATATTTGACCTCGCTTCTCTCCTACACCGTTCAACCGATCACTATGAAAAGTGGCACTTATATGTATTTTTTTGTGGAGAAGGGTTTTGTGCTATCCTTTTTGCTGCAGCTTCCCACCAGGTAGCGCTATAGCATGTCAACTTCTGCACCGTTCGATCAATCGCCCAGTTACCAACAGGATCGCCAAAAATGATGCTAAATTGGCTTTATCACCGGCATTTAGTTATGTTTCCATTGAATCACCATTATAATGTAAGGAACGGCATTACTTGTGAATATTACCATTTTAACCTAAAATAAATACAACAGAAAGTAATATTTATGTATTACACATCACATTAATTATTTATACTACTTTAAGCGTGCATTACACAAAATGTGTAGCAATATGTTACTTTCGCTGAGCAGAGATCAGCTTAAGAAGATTGCTTTCAAAAATCAACCCGCAAGGGCGTTATAAATATAAAAAATATCCTTTTTATCAGCTATTAGACCTTCAGTCTTAAAATTTAACAAAAATGATTTTTTGTTCAACTGAGATATGCAAAAAGCTTTTTTCTTTTTAATTTGCTATTCACGTAAAATTAACTTATTAAAAACTTCCTTATCCTCTTCAATCTTTATTGTTTAGTTTGTCAATTCACCCGTGCGAAGAACGGGTATACCAGTTAGTAATCTATAGATTTAAACTGAATCTATAAGAAGCAACACACACATTTCAAAATTAGTCGTCCTAAATAATATCATTCCAATTAAGAATTCTTCTGTTTTTTTAAATAATGCTTTCTGTACTAATAAACTTTTTTCTCACGGGTCCCCTTACATATAGTGATTAATATCGGGCATAAAGATTAGAATTCACCGTATCAAATCAGCTTCGATATTCTTAACACTACGAAAGCACTACGATATAGATAAAATTTTCTTTGCTCTGTGAGGTATTATTTCAACACCGCCATTGTAAATCAAACCATAACTTTCACACAGGAGGCGACGATGAGAAATTTTTTCCTTCCAATTCGAATTCTCTTCCAAGAATACACTCGTTAGTCCTAGCACCTTTGATAAATGACATTTTGGAACTCGGGAAAAATTCCTTTTCGCAACAGTCGTTCTTTTGTGCGGAGCCTCTTCATCAAAAAATGGCCCGGGCTGTTTTGTTGTGCAGATATCGTTTCAGCTGCGCCGTGGAAAAGTGTCAATGGCACTCGTCATGTCTCTCACGATCGCCCAATTAGCTGGGGTGAAATCTTTTTGTTTGAACAGACAATGGAGGAAGGAAATGCTCTCGGGAAGGATTCGTCGCTAATTAAGCGTGAGCAAGAGAAAGCACTTCGCATGAGCAAACAATGGCTCGAATTGGCCTGGCCACGAGAGGACAAACAGTTAGGACGCGCCAATGACGCTCGGGCGTGATGGCTGTCTTTAGGCGCCCAAGAATGTTCTCTGTAGGCGAGGTTGCGAGGTAGGGTGACATCAGAATAGGTGTCTGCGTTTTTTAGGGTGTTTCGAAAGGATTTTATTATCTGTCTGGGAAAGGTGTTTGCAAAGTTGGCAACATTTTTAGTATATATGCTTCACATACATATCAGAGTTAGTGCTAGTATAAAGATATTAATAACGTTTGTTGTATATAAATATTTTGTATTTGATTACATCTGCGCTATTTTATTTGATGTTAGAATAATCTTTTAAAATTTAAAACAACCATTTGGGCTCGCATAAATAAAGGCATATTAATAAAATTTATATTGGAAGTGTAACAATATGAGTTAATTTAAAGTTTCATTAAATAGTAATATTAAATCTGCATTTTTCTTAAATATTGGAATTAGCAATAATGTGAACTAGAGGTTTGTCTTCTTATTTAAAGAAAAAGTGTTGCTCAGTGGGGCACACAGGGGGGGGAGGTCCTGGGGATCCAGACCCTCCCCCAAAGCCCTTGATTTTTTCCCGATTGATTATAATTCTAAGTGTATAGTACGTAAAATTTAATTAAGTGTTTGTTATTAATGATATTTTATTAATTAATGCTAATTATTTATTCAATAATTAGTTTTTTTACTTTCTTTTGTTAACAAAAATCGACAAAACCAAAAGGAGCATGATACAAGAATGGTGAACTTTCGACCCCGAACCCCCCCTCCCCCTTGAAAAATTCCTGTGTGCGCTACTGGTGTTGCTTATACCTTTTTTCTTAAGTCACTGTAACGGACAGCTTTATTTACTCTGCACACAAGATTGCTGAAAAAAATAAACTAACTTAAGAAAAAATCTCGAACATTTGAACAAAGATTTTCGCGAAAGCTCTTAATGCTTAATTCGACTGAAAATAAATAATGAAATGTTGGAAAATCATTTAAATCATTCATTTTAAAGCTTTCACAGACTCTCAAAATTTCTAGTGGTTCCTCTGAAAACCCGCTGTCTAGAGGAGCTGATGCGCGTTAAATCAGACGAGGATCAAAAACCTGCCGTTAGCGTGGTTTGGTACCAGTTCAGGTGTCATCCTCGTCAATTGCCCGCGATTCAAAATTATTATGTTCATAGCCAATAGTTTTCGTGTTGTTATTTTATGTTTAACTCTTACTCACTTCATAATTTTTAAAAAATTCTAAAAATTTGTAAACATTATTTGGATTTGACAGATGCATCTAAAAATTCCCTCGTATTTGGAGTATTTCATAATGATTTAACGTAATTATATCAGTTAAAAAATTTCTTAATAATTGCATTTACATTCGTTTCAATTTATCTGTTAAATTTGATGTATTTTTTTTTATCGATATTTCTTTTAGTACGATTTATTAAGCAGTTTAAATAGAAAAAAAAGGCCATGAATGAATATGTTTATATTATCTGACTAAGGATTAGAAAATCTTCGATGCATTACGCATGTGGTGATTGGCTCCTTGAAATTTTAAAGCAAAAGTAAGATAAGAAAGTTTAAAAGGAATATTTGTACAAAAAGTTTTTGAGTCAGACAAAACCATTACAATAAAAAGTTTTATTCGGTCAAATAAAAAACGATCACCCAATCTCTCTTAACCTGAGGTATACAATAAATCTACTAAGTACACGCATATTTTTTTTATCTACATCTACATCAGTGGCGCATACAGGAATTTTTCAAGGAGGGGGAGGACACAGGGTCGAAAGTCGGACATTCTCGAATCATGCTCCAGTATGCCTCCGTACATTTTCGTTTGATTTTATCGAATGTCAGGAACAAAAAACAGTAAAAAAATAACTATGGAATAAATAATTACCAGTAATTAATAAAATTAATTATTAATAACTAATACTTAATTATGAATTTTACGTAATATATTCATAGGGTTATAATCAATCGAAAAAAACATCAAGGGGTATAAAGAAAGGGTCCAGACCCGGGTACCCCTCGCCGTTGTGGCCGCCACTGGTCTACATATATTATATATATAAATTGGAGAGAGAGAGTTAATCTCTTTTTTCTTTTAAATTACTTTTTACATTTTGATTCAATATTGTTCGAAAGAATGCGGTTTTTATTTTAAGTACTATTTTTGATTTGAAAACGAAATGGCAAATAAAATAATCGTCAGTTTATTTACTACTAGCTGGTATACCCGTTCTTCGCACGGGTGAATTTAAAAATTAAAAAATACAGACTGAAGGATAAAAAAAGAAGTTTTTGATGAGTTAACTTTACGTGAATTGTATAAACTAAACACACAGAAAAAAGCTTTTTACATAACCAGCTGAACAAAAAAACCAAGTTTGCTAAATTTTAGGTATAATTGCTGATTTTTTTTATTATTTTTATTATTATTTATGCCGCCCCGTAACTTTGTTGTGGGTCGATTTTTGAAAACACCTACCTTCTGCTCAGCAAAATCAACACACTGTTACAAATTTTGTGTAATAAGCGCATTAAAATAATGTAAATAATTTGTATTTGGATGTGTAATACGTTAATATTACTTTCTGATGCATTTATTTTATGTTAAATAGCTGTTACCCGCGACTTCGTCCACGTGGAATTTAACAAAGAAGTGTTTATTCACTTCGCAGAGTTTACGAAAACTTTTCTTCTACTTTCTGAATCTATGTTTGTTTTTTATTTTATTTTTTTCTTTGCCTTTTGTTGAGCAAGAGGTGAAAGGGACGCATGACCTTTGACACTGTCGATGGAATGAGGACTAAAATCTTTAGGATCAAAATAGGTCTAAGTAGCAAGTAGGGTGAAACGCGAACACAAACGAAGAAGCAAGGAAGGGGGTGAAAGGGACGCATGACCTTTGACAATGCAGTTAAGGACTGTAAAATCATTAGGATCAAGACATGAACGAGAAATGTCGCGAATGGCAGCAACCTAATCAAAGAAAAAAGTATGATATAACTGCTAACAATCGTTGAGACAGAAGGTTCGCGAAATAAAATAATCCCTATTAAATAAAAATAATCCCTACTAAATAAAAATAGTTCCTTTTGAAATAAATAATCCCTATTTGTATCCGATATTGCTTACTATTTCATTGGTTTTAATTTTATTTTCTCGGAATTCTAATTTTTTTTTCTAAAATAAAAGTAGCCTAAGTTATTAGTTAAGCTATAACATTAGCTATCTGCCAGTGAAAATATCGTCAAAATTGGTCCAGCCGTTTCAGAGATTAGTCGGAACAAACAGACAGACAGACAGACAAAAAATTTTAAAAATTGATTTTTTCATGTAAGTACCGTATATACTTTTGAATACATTTAGTAAAAAGCTGTTAAATTCAAATTACAAACAGACACTTCTTTTTTATTTATATGTATAGATTTCTTACATTGTCGAGTAATATTTGACAGGAAATTTTCAGTGATTATATATTTACAGTCGAACCTCTATATTGCGAACTTTTCCCCGGAAACTTGAACATTTCACGATTTTCTTCGTAAAATAACCTCTCTATAGCCAAAGGCATTTTCTATATAACGAACTTTTTCTTTTGTGATTCAATTTTTGTTCTCCCTTTTTTAAATTTATTTCTGAAAAAATTTCAAGAGTTATTCTCTTTTTAACACATTTTATGGTGGTCATAATTCTTGAACTGGCTTTTTTAAATTCTAACTCGCCGAGAGCAATAGGGTTTTGGACGTTTCATCCAAGAAGTGCTACCCTTAACCCTCCTTTCCCAGTTCACTAGAAACATCTTCGATATCCTCTTTCACCATCAGTGGAGTTGTCCCGTGTTCTAATTATAAAATAATGCATGTTTAATATTGCTTGTATGCTTTAAATTATAAAATTCCTTCAAATTCATTAATTTCATTATAAAATTATTTTCTTAATATTGAAGATACAATTGAATTCTTCGACATTCTTTTTTCTTGTTTTCCTTGCAGTTTTGCTTTCTTTCTTTCTTTTTTGATGGGTATGATATATAAAATAAACATATATTAATTTAAAAAAAGGTGGGAATAATTCCTTATTTAATATATAGCGTTTATGAATTTAAAATTTGTTTTGGGTTTATAAAGTATATTAAAAGATGAACTTCTGTATAACGAATTTTCCATATCACGAATTTTTTTCCGAGATTTAGCGACTTCGTTATATAGAGGTCCGACTGCATATATACACTCAGGAACATTGAAAATAGCGACCCAAGAAGAAAGCATCGGGTTGAAATGAAATTTAATACACATAATGACACAGATGAGAGATTCACTTCATCTAAAAAAAACAAGACAATTAAACGAATACAGGGTGTGAAACGACACAAATACTGGGCAACTTCAATAGCGCGTTGGACCACCTCCAGCTGCAATACATGCCACCACACGGTCCGGCATTGAGTTGATTAGCCACCTTATGTTGTCCTGAGGCAGATGGGTCCACAAAATCTTGAACAGCCAACTCTAAATCATGTACAGAGTGACACGATGGCATCTGCCGTTTTAGCTGATCCCACACGTGCTCTACAGGGAACAAATCGGGGGAGCGGGCCGGCCATGGAAGTCTGAAAATGACGTAAGAAGTCTTGAGCAACTCTTGCTGTATGCGGACGAGCATTATCTTGCTGGAAAATTGTCCCTGGGAGACCATTTAGGAAAGGTCCTACATGGGGTCGAAAAATATCATCAACGTAACGTTGGCCCGTTAAGGTTCCACGCATCACAATTAAAGGGGAACCGGCTATAATAGGCTATGGCCCTCCAGACCATTACACCAGCTGTGCGGGCAGTGTGACGTAGAACAGTGTGGGGGGAATTGTACCGCTTACCAGGGCGCCTCCACAACCGTGCCCGGTTATCATCTGTCCCCAAAACAAACCGGGATTCATCACTAAACACAACCTTTTGCCAATCTGTGACATTCCACATTGATCTGGCTTGGCACCACTGTAGACGCAGTTGCCGATGTTGCGGTGTTAAAGGGAGTGCACGGAAAGGGCGCTTGGATTTAAGATTTGCTTCTGCAAGGTGACTGGAAATTGTTTGTGGAACAATTGCTACGCCTACGTCTGCTCGTATCGTTGAACGAATCACTGTGGGGTCCACAAGTACTTGCCGCACGATCCTTCGATCCGCTCTCCTCGTGGTCTTCCTGGTCGCTCCACACCCGATTTTCCGCGCGTTGGTACCTTCTCGTGTCCAATGCTCCCAACAATTTCTAACGGCACACTCCGAACGATCCACCTGGCCAGCAACACGACGCGTCGACCAGCCTGCAGTTTTAATCCCGATGATCAGGCCTCTCTCAAACTCGCTTAATTGTGAGAAATGTCTTCTAGCACGTTTACCTGGCATGTTTCGCAGACCAAAGTCTTCATACAATCGGCGGGTAATCGTCACGTTTATGAATCTTCGAATTTGCGCTGGCTTATATAGCACCCTCTTCCTGATTGTAGCGCCACCTCGGCGTGTATGAGCATGCGTATTGGCACAAAACTTGGATCATTTTCATATCACATTACGCTGTACTTATTTGCAAAGTTTCGCGATTGTACTTAGCTTCCTTCTTGGGTCGCTATTTTCAATGTTTCTGAGTGTATATACGTAATCATTATGATTAAGATGAGATTCTCCCCTTCTTGTTATCGATTTTTTGAGGGTCAACAATTTAATGGATCTTGTCTGACTTCGTCAGACAATTAGAGGATAAGAAACAACAACAACAACAACAACAAGATGATATATATTAAGAAATTAGCTTAAAAAATTCCCCACGACAAGAAAAAGGATGCGTGAACAGAAAAAAGAAAAACAAATGAAATAAAAAAATAAGAATGGAGTTTAGTAAATGAAGAAGTTTTGGGCTTGGAACCGTATATAAGCGAGGTTAAACTACTTCGATAGCACCAGCGTTCCTTTTTTATGACTCTTTGGATTTAATATCGAAATATCCTAAAACAAAGAGTATAAAAAGTAAAATTTCAAAATAAGTGTATAGGATAAGTATAGGAAATGAAGGTTTGAAAAATATTATAGTATTAGAAGTATAAACCATATAATACTATACTTTCAAAAGTATTCAATGAAATAGCAATTATTTAATGAGTGCAAACTATTAACAAATCGTAGATTTCTAAGACCGGAAAGTAAAATTCATATCATCAGAATGCCATAAAAGATTAGGACTCATGGTACCTGGTTTATTATATATAAATAATTTAGTATTGTAGCGTCGTCTCATTAGACGAACACTGTACGAAAATAATTGTCAATTTTGATGCACGGGGGTGAGCAGAATGGCCAGATGGGTCATTGTATTCCTTAAAAAGAGACCGCGTATTCTTTCCTCATGCCAGGGGGCAAAATAGGGGTTGAGCCGATTCTGGAAACTGTTTTGATACGTCTTCCTTCTCCGACACCCAGATGGCTTTTAGTCACAACAATTTATAGAAGGGACACTCCTGTTGGACAAGTTATCCATTATTTCATTCCTTCACACATGTGGGCCACGAATTACTTGAATGTTAAGAATGTTGGTCTGTTGTGAAGAAGACACACTTAGGAGGGTATGCCGAGGGTCAAAGTGAGAGGTCGATTGGTAGATTCTCAGTATGATGTACAAGGAACGGTGACGCAGATGATCTCATTCTCGACGGCTTATTGCCTCAAAGAACCGATAGAGTTGGTACGAAGACGAAGGATGCAGGGAACATTCGCCAAAATTATTGGGGCGTGAAAGAGGTCCATCCAGGGGGTTTAAAGGGTCGGTTCGGAAAGTGAGAGGATCTCCTGCATCGAGCTTTTTTCTTCTTTTTGGAAGATTCGCGAAAGAGATTGCGGGGGCAGCCAAGGGAGGGTAATCTGAGATCGATTAATCGAACAATCGATTTCTCGGGCCAAAAAAATCGATTTTTTAAATCCATTTGTAGCACTGAATCGATTCAGTAAATCGATATTTCATTCTAGAAAATTGACATTCGATTTTTTTTCTCTGTTTTGTGGCAAAAACATAAAATTATTTACCATTAGTTGAATGTTCTATCGTTAAAATCCGTAATATTACGATGTTGGCGGTTAAAGGGTTAATTACTCAAAAACTCTTGAGATGCATGTGTGCATAGTTTCCTTCGTCTCTCTTTAATAAATAAAAATAAAAGTTACGTTTGTAATCTGAATTTGTATTTGTTGATATTGCGTCATTTGTTTATGCCTTGATTGACTGACTGTCGTAGTGTACTTTGATTAGCGAAATAAATATTAATTTTTATGTAGTGTTTGTTAGGGAATAATAAGTAATTTAGGGTAAGTAAATCGCTGTAAGTATCGTGGGATCATCTGTTCCTTGTGAGCGCCTTTTTACGATTGCCGGCGACATTTTCAAGTGATGAGATGAGCCACTTGGATCCCAGTAGACATGACGGGCTGTTTTTTTTAAAAAGCTTAGATATTAAGCATTGGAAGCTATAAGCTATATTATCTATTTTCTAAAAAATTTTAATGTAACAAATATATTTAGAAAATAAATATTTTCTTTTATACCTGATCCTTTGATATGGCACTAAAAATAATTGTAATTGTTAAATTCTCTAAATTTTAAAAAATTCCCTGATTTTACTGATAAGAGATCGTTTATTATGGTATCTTTCTTGTTTTTCATAAAATGGATTTATATTTACATTGTAAATGCAGACTTGAAAAAAAAAACGATTCTTTAGAAATCGATCTTTTTTAAACCTCGATTTTTTTGTGAAGCGATTCATCAGGTTACGATTCGAATTGATTCAAAAATCGATCTTTTTCGGAAAGAATCGCCATCCGTAGGGGAGCCACACCTGAAAGGATAAAGAGAAAGGAACTGTGATGACCTCTTCATGATGGAGTCTGTGGGGCAGCCACCACCAGGGATTGATCTTTGGCGATACAAGGAAAAGGGGTTGCGGGGACAGCCGCACGCGGGAGGTGATCATCGGCAAATCTACGAACTTGAATTTTTCTCGAGCGAAAGGTTGTGAAGATTAGCATAATCAATAATGAATTTAGTTTTTAAAATTAATTTGAAATAAAACGCCTTTTGGCTAAAAGCTGCGTGATCCCTCTCGCCACCAAGAAATTAAGCAAATTTGGGGGCTCACGACTTTACAGTATTTTTCATTATTTCAGAAGAGTAATTTATTTTATATCTGTTTCTGCAGTATCTTTTTGAAATAAAACTAAACAATGTAATGGTTAAAGGGGTAAAGAATATTACGTAGCATCATAATAAGTCTATTGAATAGCAAAGGAATAAATAAATAAACAAATAAAAAGAATAAAGAAAAATATAAAAATAATTAAAAATAAAAAACAAAAATAAAATTAAAAAAAACTTGCACATTAAATACACTGCTGGCCACCGTAAATGCAACAGCAAGAAAGACAAGAGATAGCACAACAAAATTTATTTTGTAGATAACATGTTGACCAAGTATCAAATGATTAAATTTATAGACTTCTCTGTGTAGTCTGGTTCCTGCCAGAATCAGTAGCCAGAGTAGCCGCCATTGTTGGAGATCACCGCTGCCACACGCCTCGGCATTGATTCAAAGAGACTTTGGATGTATTCTTGGGGTATAGCAGACCAAGCAGCTCCCACACGTTGCCAAAGTTGATCAAGTGTGGCAGCTGGAGGTGTAATCTGGGTCAATCGTTGAGCAACCATGGACCACATGTTTTCTATCGGCGAAAGATCCGGAGAGCGAGCAGGCCAGGGAAGCAATTCAATCTGGTGATTGACGAAGAACCTTTGGACAATGCGTGCCACGTGTGGTCACATTATCCTGTTGAAATATGGCTGTGGCCAAGCACTGAAGGTAATGAACGACAACTGGCTGCAACATCTCGGAGATGTAGCGCTGACTGTTTAAAATACCGGCAATGCGTACTGGAGGAGTGCCCTTACCATAATACCCGGTGCAGAACCAGTGTGGTGGTGCACTGAGGTGTATGCGATCGACCACGTCGGTCCATCGTACCCTCCTGCATCCAACGGTCACATACCCGCATTACAATTTGGTTTCGTCCAACACGACTATCGATTTCTTTGAAAGATAATCCACAATCTCGGTAGGCCACTATCCTTCCTCTGTCGAACTCGGATACTTGATCAAAAGCTGATCGCTGTTTTCTACGAGACATAACTGATCGTTTTTTAAAAAAAAACACAAGAAAAACACAATAGCCAATACTTGAAATCGTCGAAATCTCCAAGTCTTACATAGCGCTTTGAGGTGGCGCCACAGGCGCGCGTGATGTGTGTCTGCGCTGAAATTCTAATCATTTACATATCTCACCTCCGCTAATGCATGTTGTAAATTTCATGTTATTTGCATGCTTCCTTCAAGATGTTGCATTTACGATGGCCAGCAGTGTATTTTGAGAAGCAAGTAATATAAAAGAAAAAACTTTTTTTATATTACTTAAAATTTTATTTTAGCTACTTTTTATCAAATGGTTACAATTAATATAAATATGTATATGTATAGGACAGAATCACAACATTAAGTGGTAATTAATTTTTATTAATTATTATTAAAGTATCGTATTGTCATCCAAAACAATCGTGTATATAAAATTTCTTTTCAACTCAATGCTTTAAAACGTGAGGGGGAAAAAAATCTTTTAAGTTTTGACCCAAGTAGCTAAAAATGAAACTAACATAGCTGTATCAGTAATTCTTTAAATAATTAGTTTCAGTCAATTAATTTTAATTAATTATAATTAAAGTATCGTATTTTTACCCAAAACATTAGTGTATAGAAAATTGCAGCTCAAACGAGCGCTTTAAAATGTGAGAAAAGAAACCTTTTCATGTCTTGACACAAGTAGCCAAAATGATGGCTAAGTCACCAAAAATGATGCCAACGTGGCTGTATTTGTATTTCTTTGAATAATTAGTTTTAATCAATTAATTTTTTTTAATTATAACTAAAAATTGTCATCCAAAATAATCATGTATATAAAATTTCAGCTCAATTGAGCGCGTTAAAATACATTTTATTAACGATTGAAAATTTCACGAAGATAAATAAATAGATAAATATACAGAGAGTGTGAGCTAATAGTAGGAATTGAAAAATTGTTTCTTAGCATCAATAGCTCTTTAGATCAGGTATAGCAAACATTGCGAAATTAAGTGAACTGTTTTTGAACGAGACGTAAATTTAGTGTGATTGTTTTGAATATACAGAGTGTTTTTTTTCCAGATATAGAAGTTTAAGTTGGCATTACTTTCCAAGATGGCGACCGATTTAACAGCTGTCAAGTGATTTATTCTCAGTTTGGTTTGGCAATTCATCATGAATAGACTCACGCCTGAACAACGCTTTCAAATTGTGCAATTTTATTTCGAAAATAATGGTCGATTTTCATAAGCGAATTTTGTTTAGCGATGAAGCGCACTTCTGGTTGAATGGTTACGTCAACAAACAAAACTGCCGCATTTGGAGTGAAGCTAATTCACAAGTGTATGTCGAAACACCATTACATCCAGAAAAACTGACTGTTTGGTGCGCTTTATGGGCTGGTGGAATCCTTCTTCAAAAACGATGAAGGCCACAACGTTACAGTCAATGGTGATCGGTAGAGAGCCATGATTACTAACTTTTTCATTCCTGAATTGAACAATCATGATGTCCAGGAGCTGTGGTTCCAACAAGACGGCGCAACATGTCACACAGCTCGTGCCACAATCGATTGATTGAAAGACACGTTTGGTGACCGCCTAATTTCACATTTTGGACCTGTGAATTGGCCTCCAAGATCTTGTGATTTAACACCGCTAGACTATTTTCTGTGGGGCTATGTAAAGTCATTGGTCTATGCGGATAAGCCACAAACGCTTGACCATTTGGAAGACAGCATTCTCCGTGTTATTGCCGATATACGGCCACAAATATTGGAAAAAGTCAGCGAAAATTGGACGTCCAGATTGGACTACATCCGAGCCAGCTGTGGCAGTCCTATGCCAGAAATCATATTTAAAATGTAATGCCACAAGATTATCTTTCGAATAAAAAAAAAATTCATTTCAATCGAATAATACATCGTTGTTTTATTGCAATTTAAAGTTCTATACCTCTAAAAAAAACACCCTTTACAAATTTTGCCTGCTTTGGAAGTAAATGAAGTAAAATGGTTCGAAATTTGTGTTTACTAAGTGTTTTGCATTTTTGTAAATTCCAAAAGTGATTTGAAAATATGTTTGAAAATTTGCATAATGTTTCAAATCATCCTAGAAGAGAAAAAGCTCTCCTTATATATCCAATTACAATATTATTTTTTTTCGAAATGCAAAATTGCTATTTTGAGCACTACTACAAATTTTACATAGAAATAATCTGAATCTATTGTGGGAATTTTTAGCCCTGAGAAACTCAAAAGTAGGTCAGAGAGTTTTTCTGGAAGGTATAATCATCATGCATGAGGACTTTTATGATATTTTTTTTCTTCAAAATACACAATATGCACTAAAACAAATAAAAAGGGGACAATGCACTTCTTAGTAGAGAGATATTTAGAGCGTAACTTTATTATATTTTACTAGAAAAAAAAAAGGGTTGGCACGTTGATGAAAAGAACTTATCAAGGATAAGAACAGATAAAAGATGAGAATTTTTTCACGTTCCGAGATAATTCAGTTTGTAATTGTTAATAAAAAAAGCCCTATTATCTTTTTTTTAAAAATTTCAAATTAGTAATTAAATTTTTTTGAAAAAATAGCCGGACATACAAGAAAGAAAACCTGTCAATTTATAGTTCATATTATTTTTTATTTAAAATAGAATCTTTAGGAGAATTGATTTATATATATATATATATAGTTGACGGTTTTTTATCAGTACTTCAATAATAATAATAATCTTTGCGGAAGAAATTGGAAACACACACATAAATATCTATTCCGTGAATCTTGATTTGGAGGGAAGAGCAAGAAATTATTTGAAATACGAGTAAAAAGAATTCTAATTTAATCTTGATTTGGAGGGAAGAGCAAGAAATTATTTGAAATACGAGTAAAAAGAATTCTAATTTAATAATTTTAAATATAATACTGCAGGAAATAAAGTAATTTATACGCCTTTAAATAAAAAAAAGGTATAAATTACGCGCATGCAACTTTTTTCAAAATTAATTTTGGTTCATCCTGAGACCAGTGGTAGCGCTGCACTATTAAATTACCTGAATAGTAGTATTAAATAAATACTATAATTCGGCCGCTATAGCCGAGTAGTCAGTCTCAAACTTGTGGCCGGTACTATTTATTTCTCTCATACTTAGAATTCGAGCCCTGAAGCCGCCCTATAGAGGGTTTGGTGCATGTTAGATCTCGGAGGTTCGAAGTCCTCACATGTTGATGCAATATGGAATTTACAGAGATTATACGGGGTGCCAGAACATGCGTCATCCTCTTCATTTGACTGTGATCCAAAGTACGAAGTTCATCTTCAGTAACCTTCGTGTCGCTTCAAAGTGCGACGTTAACTAGCAATAAAGGAATTTAAGGCAATAAGTTGTCACTTGATACGGGTTAAGAAATTCCAAGCAATGGTGTTGACTTTTTAAAAGCCTTCTAGGACCAATAATCGTTTCAAAGTAAAAAGTTTTGACACGCTTTTTTATTATCTTCACTTGTATGTAATGGAATCCTTGAATTCGATTTTTTTTCCACTTTAAAAGGTCAGATTAATTCGAAATTTTGACCACTTGTTAGTGTCCGATGACGGTACAATAATTTCATGATTTTGTTCCATTATCCTGATCAGGATAATCAGGATTATAAAGATTTCCCATTTCAAGATTTGGCGACTAAAGGATTAATTGCAACCTTAAAGCGAAAATGTTCATGGTTAATACAAATACATCAAACAAAAAAGATTAATTTCATCGATGAATAAATGATTGTTTAAAAAACTAAAAAACACACGTTTTTATTGCAGATCGAATTTAAAAAAATGAAAAATAAATTATAGTTTAAAAAAAACTGAAAAACACGCTCTTATAGTGAGTGTGTGTGTGAATCGAACTAAAAAGTAAAAAATATTTCTTAATATAAGAATGAAATTATTGAAGAGAAAATTAACGCCATTATGTAGTAAAAGCGTGGGGTGCTCGATATCAACTGTTTTCTTACGAGTTCTATTCCGAAATGCTGAGTTAGTGTAAAAAAGTACTACAAAGCCCCCCACACACTTTTACCAAAATGACATTAATTTTCTCGTTAATCATTTTATTCTTATACTAGCTGGTATACCCGTTCTTCGCACGGGTGAACTGAAAAATTAAACAACACAGATTGCAGGAAAGAGAAGTTTTTTTAATGAGTTAATTTTATGTGAATTGCAAATTAAACAAAAAAAGCTTTTTGCATATCTCAGCTAAACAAAAAAAACATCTTTGTTAAATTTTAAGTATTTAGATCTAATAGCTGATAAGAAGGATTTTTTTTTTAAATTTATAATTCCTCGTAAAACTCTTGAGGGTCACTTTTTCAAAATACCTCCCTAAGCTGATCTCTGCTCAGCAAAAGTAACACATTGTTAAAAGTTTTGCGTAATGAACGCTTAAAGTAGTGTAAATAATTTATATCTGAAAGTGTGATGCATTAATATTACTTTCTGTTGTATTTATTTTATTTTAAAATTGTAATATTCGCAAGCAACGCCGTTTCTTAAATTATAATGGCGATTCAATGAAAAACATAGCGAAATGTTAACGATAGAGTCAAGTTGGCAAATGCCTAGCTACTTTCGTAGCTCGAGCTTTATTAGAACTTTGTAAGACCCGCCGTGTAGGGGCGCGATGCACGTTAATACTTTATCCAACCGCATTATGATTTACTGCAGTTTTTTTCATACAATTTTTTTTTGGATCACTACATGTACAAATTAAGGGATATACATAAACAAAATACTCCACTTTGGAAAATTTAATCCGTTAGAGATAATAAATTAATTAAAGATATTCCACGGTAAAATTAATTATATACACCGTTCACTTAAAATAAGTAGTCAAATCATTTTCCAAGGTCTTCACTAACATACAAAAACATAAGACACTTAAATTTTGACATAAACTATTTTTTCGGGACAAAAATAATAATCTTTGCAATCCGCTGAAAACGCCGTCAGCTGAAAACGCAATATCTGCTACAAAACTATTCGGTTTCCCCGCTAAAATACTCATCATAGAGCCCGTGCTGCCATATATCTTGGAAGAGTGGATTTCAAAGAATATTCCTGCTAAGTATTGGTAGAATATTGCTTCTAAGTTGGTATGGTGTGGTAGTTAGGAGAAGGGGGTGCCAGCTTAGGTGTCGTCCACGTCACTTGACCATGGTTCAAAATTACGTGATACGTTGCCAAAAGCCCTCGTGTAGTTGAACAGTGCGATGTTAATATTCACTCTCTCACACACTCCAAAAAATACATTAGTTAACTAATTATAACATAAGATAGTTATAATTATTTTTATACTTAAAAACGCAATATCTGCCTATTTAATTAAAATTATAGCGTTATAATTAACTACTAACCACAAACAAATTTTGAAAATGTGTCCAAATGATGCAGTGTGAAAGAGAAAGTTTATTTACTTTAAGTACCAGAACCGATAAAAGCATTTATTTTGAGAAAAGATCAATTTCTTACTACCAAATGTACATAATAAAATCATTAAAAAAACATTAAAATGAAGAGAGATTTATAACAACCTCTCCCTTTAAAACTTAGTTTTATTCTGAAATAAAAAAATAGGCATTATTCTGATCACAGGAATTAATTAGAAGCGATTCCCTTGCGTAGCCAAAACAAGAGTTTTTCACAAACAAAAGATAGATATATGCTGTGGTGGGCTTTTTTGCAGCGCAAGCCAGATTTGCTTGCAGATGCCAGAATTTTTTCCTACTTACTTGACAAATATCGTTATATTTTGGACACTTTTTACAAATTTTTATAAATTATAGCCTATGTGTTATTTTGATGTATAAGCTATATTAATGTAAAGTTTCATTAAAATCCATTCAGTTGTTTTTGCGTGAAAGACCCACAAACATCCTCACAAACTTTCACATTTATAATATATATTAGGTTAAGAATTATTTTTTACTTTTTAGTTCAACTCACACACACACTATAAAAGCGTGCTTTTTATAGTTTTTTTAAAACTATAATTTATTTAAAAATAGCATTGTTAGTCTTTGCAACTGTTTTTAAGTAATAGATTTTTAAGAGCCTTAATTTTATACAAAACTCGTTTTTTTATAATTAGAAATATCTATATTTTTTTGAATCAAAAATTATTATTCAGGCTGATTGGTTCATCTGGAGGGTCCTAAACTATTGGCAACGGGTTAGCAGTTTCAAACAGGGTTCAGATGATTTTCGTTCTCCTGTAAAATCAGATCATATTAGTTTGATGTAATCTACTGCACTTTCAATTATTTTACCCTACAATCTTTGGAATATTTAGGATTCCAACATCGCTAGCTACGAAGTTCAAGCCTTAAACGTTTCTGAATCTTGCGACACATTTCAGATTTCACTTTATTTTGGAAAGAAATCATTCTGTATATAAATCAGATTATTACATAAACTTGAAACTAATTTGTACTATACCATTGCGTTTATGCAAGATTTTAAAATTTTTTAAATAAATTTTTTAGAAAATATGTAGTACGATAGTAGTATGATGTAGTATGTATACGCTATGTAGTATGATGTAGTGTATACGCTATGTAGTATGATTCAATAGTAAGAAAAATGCCTACGAAGCAAATATTTAACAAAACAATTTAAGAAAAATTATAATTTCGTTCAGTGCTACCAATAAAAGTATTAATTTAATGAATAATTTAATTCAATATATAATTTAGACCAGGCTTTAATATTTTAAGAGCAATTATAAGAGTTTAATGGTTATCCCTTAAAAAATAAGGTATTTTAAATAACTCGAATTTTGCTATTTTACTTTTTATTGGCTACTTGTCTCTCCCATCGAAATGTTTCCCTGTGACGGTTTTTAATTTTTCGAAAATCACAAAAATTAATTCAAAGTGCTTATGAGAACACCTGATCCACACAATCCACTATGCAAATTACCTTTTCTTACAGACTTGATGTGTGTATCATAGCAGTATAGTATCTACACTATTAAAATCCGAAGGTAAACAAACGTATTTATGTAGGTAGAAATGACGCTCAATGATCTCAATAACCACAAGACGCAGAAACTAGCAGAAGGTATCAAAATTTCGGGATTGATCCGAGGAATCCGTTTTGACCATTTATATTCCGATATTCCACTTAGTTAAAAAGATATTAATTAAAAACCTTAAAACGCCTTTATTATGCACGTGGCGCGATCTGCAGAGAATCGGAAAGATCATTTATTTTAAGGGGAAAATTCGAAACCTCTTATTTTTTTCAGAGGTTTTTAAAAATATTTAAAAATTAATATAATAAGATATATATATATATATATATATATATATATATATATATATATATATATATATATATATATATATCTTTTATCGGTCTTTATCAAATAAAGTGCGAAATTTTTTTTATTTTAAATGTATTAATCACCTTCTGAAATTTGAAGTTTTATCTACAAGTTGCTTATAAAAATATTGCAGATAAAAATACTTACGTAAAGAATTGTTTAAAACTATTTCAAAATAAATTTAGAAATTACCTTCTTTTTTTTTAATTCATGGAATGGTTCGCTATTTTTTTTTAAATAAAAAACATTCAGACAGAATTTCTCTCTCTTTTTGTGAATAACACATTCTTAACAATTCAAACTAATTAAACTGTAAATGGTTTTCATTAACTAAATATTATACGTAATCTGTACAAAGATTAATAAAATATCTTAAAAATTACTGATAAAAAAAATGTGTTTTTCAATTTTTCTCTCTTTTGCGATAATTATGTAAACATTACTTTTTTTAAAAAAGTTTTTTGTTTAAAAATTACCGTTGCTTTCAATCCATATATGAAATTTGAAAGCAGTAACTTAAAAATGAAGCCCGAAAAAAAAATCTTTTACTTTAACGAATAACGAAAGTGCGTATTGAAAAAAATCTACCTTTATTTTAAAGCTCAATACAATACTCTTCTCCGGAGTGAGCGTAGCTCAGCTGTTTAAAGCGCTGTTTATAGAACGGTAGTTCCCAGGTTCGAATCTGAAGAGGAAGAATCTTTCCATTTCGTAACACGCTACTTTTTTTTTAAAAAAAATATTGTGTTTTTCGTTTTCTTCCCTTTTTGCGAGAAATATTTAAGCATTATTTTTGTTACAGTTTTTGAAGGTTAAAACTAAAATGAAATACCAAAATGTTTTTATCAGATCGTTTTTTTGTTTTTTCAGTATATATATATATATATATATATATATATATATATATATATATAGGCCTTCCCCCATACTGTTTTTTTTCTAACATATATTTACATGTTTAATCAAACGTTCTGAAAAAAGCAACCATTTCAATAGCTTTCTGTTAATAGCTAGTTTAATAGTTTAATAGCTATCTGCGACTACTTGCGCGACTTTTTTCTTAAAAAATAGAGTTGTGTGGATTTTTTTGTGTTTTTTAGATTCCTTTAGTACATTTTAAGAAAAATATGCTAAAATTAAGAAGAGAAAGAGAAACTATTACTACTAAAATGCGAACAAGGTAAAAATTGACAAAAAATTACATAAACGGGACCTACTCCGTAGTAATAGTAAATTTACAAATTTTCAATTTTGATGTGTTGCTTTGCTATTCGTTTTTGAAATGACCTTCAGGATAAGAGATATTTTAATTTTCACAAAAACTAGAGCACTTTATCTTAGTTATATGAAATTGCTTAAAAAACAATGATTATATTCACATAAGGGACTGTAAATTTTGTAATAAACAGTGGTTGATAAATCTGAAGGTTAAAACACTTCTACTGTTATATAGAGCATACACAAAAGTTTCAGTTAATTATTTAAAAAACTTTTTGAGTGATCACTGTCCCCGTTTAAGTATTTTCAAAAACACATATTTGGAGTAAAACGCATTTTAAAGAATGACATCTTGTTTAAAGTAATGGCATCTGCTTTTACTAAAACACATGTAGTTTTTGTTCTAGTGACTAAAAAATAATAAACTTTGTATTTTCATAAGACTAATAAGACGGCCTATAAAATAAAGTCATAAGAAATTGTCAGTTTTTGACAAAAATCACATTATTAGGGTAGTCGGATATCTTAATCCTCAAATATTTGATTGCTCCAACACGAAATCTTATTATTAACATTATTATACTCAAGGTAACTTAACTTCCCTGAATTGGGCATTATTTCAGGTCCACGGGAAAGATTTAAAGTTGAAAGATTTACTTTAATCAACAGAATGAAACCTTCGTGGACTCAAATATGATATTGGTCTCTGATCACAGATACCCAACGGGTATTCTGTATGCAATGTAATGACCCGCACTCATCCATTCATGTCTAGATTGATAGATTAGAGCAGGTGGCTCGTTTTTGGCTCGGAGACAGTGCA
The DNA here is from genome assembly GCA_019973935.1 of Trichonephila clavipes. Taxonomy (NCBI): domain Eukaryota; kingdom Metazoa; phylum Arthropoda; class Arachnida; order Araneae; family Nephilidae; genus Trichonephila; species Trichonephila clavipes. The sequence goes on from BMAU01018218.1 coordinate 392,452, forward strand.
CGTGGCTTTGGGGTCATTGTCTATTGTTTGGCCTCGTGTCCACAGCGACCGTATGGCTGGAAGTCATAATGGACATAAAAGTGCCCCCGCCGTGTGACAATTGATGGGGCCTGTCTGACTGAGGAGCCTGACGGGAGAATGGCTTTAAAAAACAATGACTGCGCGATGAACAAAGTGTCCAGATGTTCGGACGGGTAGTCTGGTGCCGGTACATTCAAGAAGGACTAGGGAGCTCGATTGTGAGTTCCACTCGAATAGGACGCTAATGAGTCCGAGGGCCGTGTGCAGACTTTTGTGGCGCTGCCAATGAGATGTGACGAGGGGTGTGTAGTGGACCCGCCCCTGAAACTTAAAAGAATCATTTTTGGGTGAGATCCGAGAATAGGGAGCAGATATCGAAGATTCGGCGATCGGATTCAAGTCCAAAGTGGGTTTTCCTGGAGTAAGCGGAGAGAGAAGAGGATGAACGCCGGTGGCGTTGTAGAATTTATCCAGTCAACTTCATAGAGTTTTCTTTTATTTCTGCAATTCGCTGTAAGTTCATCATCACGCTACCAGTCCACGATGTTACAGCAATTTTGACATCTTGCATAAATCTATGCACAGAATTTCTATCACTCACTTTATTTTTAAAATCTACTATTCTCTACTGTTAGTCCTGCTAAACACGTTGTCAGAGCATTCATAATAAAATAACATAAGGTTCACATTCATAACTACACTTAATATTAGCTGAGAAAGAAAATCCCCTCTAGTAATGAAGTTCAGTTGTTTCAATCCTCAATTAATGCCTCGTTGTTATTTGAGTGGTTTGTTGGAATTTTTGTGACTTTTGACTTTTTTGTGACATTGACTGGGATCAGCTCTCCTCAAAAAGTTCTCTAGGAAGGAACTTTTCATCTCTCTTTTTTTTTATTTCTCTCCTTTAGAGACCATAAGAATAGATAAACGAAAGAATGATGATTTAGCATTTAATAAATCCTACAAATCAAAAGGAGATAAAATTCTGAAAATTAGAATCGAGAACATGAGGCTATTATATATACATAAAAGAACATGGAAAAGTTAGTAGACCAAACACGCATAGCTGTTATGTTTTTGAAAGCTGTTGCAAACTTATGAATTTGATGTAGTGTTACTCATGCTTTATGAGATACAAACCTTCCGATTTCAGCAGCATGTGAGTACTGGTGTTGCTAGTCCTGAGTGGATCCTGTATCCAAATTTCTTGGGGGCCCTTTTTGGAAAATAAATAAAAATGATCGCAATAATATATAAACTTTATTTGAAAGTGTCAAAATATTACAAATGTTAAGGCTCCTGTAGCTTGGGGGCTCCATATCATTGATACGTCTGATACGGTAATAGCTACGTCCCTGCATATGTGCAAGAAAAAAAAAATAATGAATAAAAACAATGCATGTGTCGAATATATATATATATATATATTAGCTTGCAATTTCTTCTTAATCTGGCATTATATTAATGTTATGGATTAATATTTTTCTAAAAATTGAAAATTTTCTGAATATACAGCCGAATGTATAGAAGAATAAAAGTTACTTTACAAATATATAGCTTGGCTTTCCAACTTCAATTACCGTGGCAACACAATCGGAACACAGAGCCATAAAAAATAAATGTGGGTGTATCGGAAAATTTGGGGGAAATAATAATAAAAGAAAAAAAAAGATTTTAAAAAATATTATTCTCTCTAAAATTTTTTTTAAAATTACCTAAAGAATTTATCAGTATAAAACCTTTTTCTTTTTATGTTATTCTATGAAAGGCTAAATTGTAGCTTATTTACAACTGTATTTTATTTCTTATACTTGCTCCAGAGTCTGTCGAATTGCTTGAAGAAACTTTCCTTCACTTTTTTTTTTATCATTAATTATCCTTTATTGAGAGAGAATCTTAGCCAATCATTTATTAAAACGTTTTCAAGATACTATAATGTAAGAGATTCTTCTGGCTTCAAGGATAATTATTGACTGAAAGCTACAATTACTAATAATTCCAAAAATTCTCTAATAACAATCTTACTCAAAAAATATAGCTGCAATTCTTAAAATCCATTTAAATATTACCATAATTCTCGATTTATGCTATTTTAAACCTACACATTAAAACCCGAATTACCATAATGTATGAATTGTTTACTTCAGACGTTCCAAACTATTAAAATCACGAATTCCATAATCTATCATAAAATAAACGAATGTATGTAATTATAGGTAATGATAAATTAAAAACAGAATTTGTAAACGGAACATTTCAGTTAATAATAATAATAAAAAAAGAATCGAGCCTTAATTTGAGAAACCCTGGAATAGAACAATCATTAAATTCCAGCATTAATTTTTTCCTTCGAATTAGGCACACCCAAACCAGCATGGATCGTCCTGGTTTTTCTACTAGAATGTCACTTAATCTTACTAAGCTTTATACGAAACGGTGTGTCATGCTCATTTGCTATTGGAGCGACTGAACCAGGTGACGCCTCAGCTAAGGACTCACTCATTGGCAGTCACGCATAGCGCACCGAACAGTAGTTATCTCGCTGCTCTCATTGGTCGCAATCGTGTCCTCACGTTCGTTCTCTAGCCACGACATTATTTTAATGGACCATGTCATACATTTGCATTTGAATGCTACTGGTTTATGAGAATCATTAAGCTTTGCTTTTTTTTATTTATTTCGTGCATGGATCTTGCATAAACTATCGGATGGGATTTGAATAGAAATGGGAAGCTATTAGTAGAATAAAAGTGGTGCAATTATACGGATGTCTAATTGAAAGATGTTTTTATCATTACATTGTTGTTCTTGTTCTTTGTGTGGTTTTTTATTCGATCTCGGAAGCTTTCTTTTATCGTTTGGCGAAAGCGCCATTTTGGATCCGCATTTAAATTGTTCGGAAACGGTTAAAAAAATCCAGATGGTGAAATTGTGTAACTGGATTTTTATGCGTGGATTTAATTTATATAAATTAAATCATATTTATATATCTATTGAAGGTTTAAGCAAATAAAATATGTGTTTTTCGTGTAAGAAGAATAAGGTTAATAGGTTTATTAGAGTACTGATATTCTCGATTCCTTTAACTAAAGTGGGTTAAAACAAATATATAACAGTAGAATGCAATTGTACTTTTGTTTAACTAATAACGCAACTTTAAACCTGAAAATAATAAGTTGATAAGAAAATATTATGCAAATGCACAATTTTTTATTGTACATGAAAAGAAAAAGAATTCTCTTAAACTGAAGTATATTGATTTAAAAATTGAATGTGTATAATTAAAAACAGCACATTTTTAAAACTCACGCCTATAGAAAAGATTCATAAATCTCTCTTTTTTCTTGGGATCGATCCCTTTAAAGGCAGCAGTGACCGAGTGGTCATGTTCGTGACCAATGTTGTCGAGTCCTCGGCTCAACTCTTACTGTCACTGAGAGTCTGATGCCCGAAGAATCTGTCGAGGCTCAAAGTTTTCACATTGGCGGGGTGTGGAAGTTTGGAGGGTGGGATGCCAGCTGGGGTATCGTCTTCGTCACGTGGTCGAAGTTCGGAATTACGAAGTCCCTTCGTCAATAGCAGTAGAAAATATTCTGAGGGATCAAATAAAAAAAGGTACTGAGTTTTAAAACTAAGAGTTCACATTGCTTATGTATAGTTTAACATGATCAAATATTTCCTCGTATAATTTAGGGGAAAACCCTATAATTATCTAGCCAGAAAAGAATAATTTCTTTTTGTAGATAATATGAATAATAAAAAATTGAAAGTAATATATATATATATATAACTGTAGTTGAAACTTCCTTTTTTTTGTTGGAAAGAATATTTAGATCTATCTATGAAAGTTGAAGCCCAGTGACTGAGTGATTAGTGCATCGTGCTTCCACGCCACAGATTCGAGGTTCAAACCCCGGCTTAGGTAAAGTTGACTCAGCCTTTCATCCCTTCAGTGGGTTGATAAATGAGTACCAAGCTTGCTTGGAAACTTAACACTGGGGGGTTTCGCGTCAGACTGACCACCTCACTGTAACATCTGATCATGCATCTCACGGATTAAGGTCGTGAAGATTGAGTTGGTCTCAGTAGGCCTTGGCCCTCATGGGCTGTCGCGTCACTGAGTTAATTTATCTTTGAGAGTTATTTTTTAACTAAGAAGTAAAAAGTTTAACTTAAAGAAAAACTTTAAAAATTTTAATCATTAAACTGAGAGGTTAACTCTTTATATTTTTGATTATTTCAATATGGAAATGATTTTATCGCGTGCTATCGATTCTACTTTTACCAGAAATATCCTATTCATTTTCCGAAAATATTTTTGCAAATATGCATAGCTGAAATGAACTGCATTTTCTAGTTTTGTAAGTAACGGCGTTTTTTGATGACGTGTGTTCAACTTCAAGACTGCATAACTTGCCCCAACCCCTATTGCGACTTAGATTTCACTTGAAATGTGATAATTTTGACTTAAGATGGTAGATCGAGAAATCACATGCTGCAGCTTTTACATCTCATTGTTTTCTGTAGTTGTTTCTTGTGGTTTACTTTGGTTTTATTTCTCAAACTTCGGTATATGAAAGTATCCAGCTATATAAAAAGAACTATTTTTAGCTGTCCTTTCGTCTCACACGAGTGTGCCTTCTTTAAAGTTTTAGAATGAATACTAATTTTGCCCAGACCTCATAAGACCTGAAAAATGAAAGAAAATCTCTTGATGTCGTTGCGTAGCCTCTTTAAACGAACACTTTACGACAATACTTGGCATTTTTGAAGCACGGAGAGTGGCGAGCAGAATGGCCAGATGGGTCTTTATTTTCTTTAAAAAGAGACAGTGTATTCTTCTCTCGCGCCTTAGACAAAACAGATGTTGAGTCGATTCTGGAAACAGTTTTGATGTTACCACATCTTTTCCTTCTGCTACATCCATATAGGTTTTAGTTACAACGATTTTTGAAAGGGACACTCCTGTTGAACAGTTATCCCTTATTTAGGCTCCTTCGCACATGTGGGCCGCAAAGTACTTGAATGATAGGAATGTCAGCCTGTTGTGAGATAGACATACCCAAGAAGGTATTCCCAGTATCCAGTGCCGGGTTATCCATTGGGAGCTTAAGGCGGGTGGCCAGGGACCTAGAAGGGCTCGAAAAAGCTGACAACCCGATTTTCTGGTTATAAATTTCGATCCGCCAGTTCCAAGGATGCCTGTAGATCTTCTGCGCCCAGGATCCGAAATGAGCTTCAATAGGCACTGCCAGTGCCAAAATGACAGGTCAATTGATGGGCCCTCTATATGGTTTACGAGGTACAGCGATGTAGTTGATCTCAGTCACGACGGCCTTTTGTCTCAAAGACTCACGATGTTCACCAATCAGAAATTATTGGGGGCGTGAAAGATGCCCGCCCAGGGAGCTTAAAAGAGTCGGTTCGAAAGGTGGTGAGTATCTTCTTTTTTTCGGCAACACAAGCGAAAGAGGTTGCGGCAGCGGCACAACGGAGAACATTTGGGCTCTCTTTCAAAGTTAGATTTTGGGCCCCCTAGGTTGGATTTTACAAAGGGTGGGTACTTTGTATCAGTCAAGCTTTCGGCCCTCTAGAGCCCAGCCCCCGTGATGTGGTGTTGCACATTACTCCACTGGGTTGCTGGGGCAGCTGCACCCGAGAGTATCCGGGATCACGGAACTGCGAGGACCTCTTCAAGACGGGTGTCGAAGTCTGTGGGGGCAGCCACTCCAGTGATTAATCATCGGCAACACAAGCGAAAGAGGACACCCGCACCCAGGAGATGATCATCTGAAGATCTACGAATGTTTATCCGGACATGAATTTTTGTCCAGCGAAAGGTCGCAAAGATTATAATAATTAATTATGGATTTAATCTTTTAAAAATTAATTTGTAAATGAAATGCCTTTTGGCCAAATGCTGTGGGATCCCACTCGCTACCAGAAATAAAGTTCATAGGAGGGTTCAGCACGCTACAATGTAAAACTGTTTCATACGACAGTGACTTATCTAAGGCTTCAACCATTTTATTTTTAATGTAAAAAGAAACATATTGTAGATTATATCCCCCTCCTATCTTTAAGTGTTGTACTCCTATTTAAGTGTTAAGTGTACTCATGTTTAGCAATAGCTTTGGTTTAAACCCTCTAAAGTCATATTAGAACTGCATCAGTTGATGTGGTCAACTGATGAAATTTACTTTGAAATTAATTATTTAATTTGTTTCTATTTGGTACTTGCGTATTATCGCAACCTATTGGCGAGATTGTATGAAACGAAGCACCTGGTTGCCAATTCAGCGCATACGACTCATAGGAAACTGGATTTGTCATCTTGGCGAGTCATTAATAGAGTTGGCGATTGTTGCTATGATACGTTAAGTTCCTTCAAATTATTATCGCTTTTCGCAAATTCTGAATTACAGCTAGGTGAAAGGAATGGGCATCTGAATTGGTATATATATACGAGTGTATACCTCTTTTTCCAAATTTCCACACACATGATTGGATTAGTTGAGTTTAAAATCAAGCGGTGTATATTATTGCGAACACTAACCTTCAATGGAATTTGCTTTTGATTTCTCCGTCATTAAGCACGTCGGGGCTTGAAGTTCTAACACTGGCGTGGTCAGAATGGGGAGAATATGGTGCCAGATGGAGTATCCATCTAGTTATTCGACTGTAGCTCACTATTAGGATATATTGAGCTGTAATTAGCAAACCAAGAGAAGATAAAGTGAAGGAATGTTTCAAGTTCTCGTGAAAATTGGCAATTTGGGCCATTTTTTGGCAACTTTCGGTCACCGAAAATTAGGTACCAGAAAACCTTGAAACCATAAGAGTTAAACCAAAACAATTTGAAAGAACAAAACATGCAAAATTTTGCTAACATTTTATATTTTAATTTAGCCCTATGTGTTCTCGAGGATTCTCTAAATATAAATAATTCGTACTCATACTTTTGAATGGAAATTAAAAGAAGTTCCAAAATTTTCACGTCGAAAGAAAATAAGACAGATTGGTACTTATGTATTATCGCAACAATCGCCAACTCTATTAATAACTCGCCAAGTTGGCAAATCCGATTTCCTATGTATTTTAGACGCTGAATCGCTAACCATGTGCTTCGTTTCATATAATGTCGCAAATAGGTAGCGATAATACTTAAGTACCGACAGATCTTTATTATCATTTACCCAAGATTTTTGGGGGGGGAGTTTAAGAAAAAGAAATGTAAAAACTAAAACAATTACTTTTTTTACTGTCTATGTATATTATTCAGAATTTTCAGATTGTAAGACTTTTAAAAAATGCGATGGAAATAATATGTTTTGGGTCAGTTTTAGCTTTTAAAAGAGTCTAATCTTTTCATTTATATAGTAATACTAGCTGGTATATCCGTTCTTCGCACGGGTGAATTGAAAATTTAAGCAATACAGACTGAAGGATAAAGCAGTTTTTAATGCGTTAATTTTACGTGAATTGTAAATTAAACAAAAAACAACTTTTTGCATATCTCAGCTGAACAAAAAACCATGTTTGCTAAATTTTAAGTCAGTAGATAAAATAGCTGATAAAAAAAAGTTTTTTATCAGCTATTTTATACTATATTTTATAATATATTTTATATATTACTTATAACGCCCCATAACTCTCTTATGAATCGATTTTTGAAAACACCTTCCTTCTGCTCAGCAAAATTAACGCATTGTTACAAATTTTGTGTAATAAACGCATTCAAATAATGTAAATAATTTGTATTTGGATGTGTAGTACGTTAATATTACTTTCTGATGCACTTATTTTATGTTAAATAGCTGTTACCTGCGACTTCGATGACGTGGAATTTAACAAAAAGAGTGTTTATTCAATTCGCAGTTTATGAAAACTTTTTAATTATATATTCCACGTAAAGAAATACCTATGCTATAAGTATAATGTCATTCTTCTACTTTGTGAATCAATGTTTCTTTTTTGCTTTACTTTTTTTTCTTGTTTTTTGTTGAGCAAAGTGTGAGAGGGACGCATGACCTTTGATACTGTCGATGGGGTGAGGACTGTAAAATCATTAGGATCAAAGGACATGGACGCGAAACGTCGCAAGTGGCAGCAACCTAATCAAACAAAAAGGTTTAATATAACTGCTAGAAATCGCTGAGACAGAAGGCTCGCGAAATAAAATAATCCATGTTGAATAAAAATAATCCATATTGAATAAAAATAATTCCTATTTGAATCGGATATTGTTCATTGGTTTTAATTTTATTTCCGCGGAACCCTAATTTATTTTTCTTAGATAAAAGTTGCCTAAGTTACTCCATATGACAACTGCAGTGAAAGTTCCATCAAAATTGGTGCAGCTGTTTCAGAGATTAGCCGGAACAAATAGAGACAGAAAGACAAAAATTTTAAAAATTGATTTTTTCATATAAGTACCGTATATACTTTTAAATGCATTTAGTAAAAAGCTGTTAATTTCAAATTACATGCAGATACTTCTTTTTTACTTATATGTATAGATATTGCGCAGGTTAAATGAAGTTATTTACAGTTTTGAATAAACTTACTTAAATTAAGGGTGTAAGTGCACTTTTTCACCTAAAACGTAATTAAAAATAATTATTTTAGAAACAACTATCTACGTACTTAACTAAGTAAAACAACCTCTTGGCTCTACAATCGCCACCCCCAACGCACACTCAAACTGCACAATCACTCTTGCAAGACAAACATTTATTGTGACTGCTTTGTGCAGTGTTTGGCAAAAAAATAATCATTAGAGGTATGAAATTGGCTTAGCTCTATTTAAATGCGGAGCCTTGTGAGAAGTCAAATGACGTAAAACCCAAAAATTTCTTGATTTAAGTTTAAATGCTGTCTAAATTATAGAAAAATTGATGTTGCTCAGTGTTTTTGAGAGAGAATGAAATCATTGGAATGATACAACAGTTCAAAACAGGTCTTAGTAACAGTAGGGTAAAACGAATCTGCAAGCAGGGGGGAGAGACTTGTGACCTTTGACACTGTCTATGGGGTGAGGACTTGATAGGGTGAAACGAAGCCGCAAGCAAAGGGTAAGTGAAAACTTAAAATCATAAGTATCGGACATGAACGGGAAATATCGTGAGTCTCAGTAACCTTATCAAACAAAAAAAGTTTGATATAACTGCTAGAAACGTTGAGACAGATGGCTCGCAAAATAAAACAGTCCCTATTGAATAAAAATAATCCCTATTGAATAAAAATAATCCCTATTGAAAAAAACAATCCCTATTAGAAACGGATATTGTTCACCATTTCATTGGTTTTAATTTTATTTTCGCGGAACCCTAATTTTTTCCCTATAATAAAAGTAGCCTGAGTTATTACTTATAGCATTAACTATCTGCCAGTGAAAGTTTCGTCAAAATTGGTGCAGCCGTTTCAGAGATTAGCCGGAGCAAACAGACTGACAGAAAGACAGATAAACAGACAGATAGACAGACAAAAATTTAAAAAATTGATTTTTGCATATAAGTACCGTATATACTTTTAAATGCATTTAGTAGCAAGCTTTTAATTTCAAATTACAAACAGACTCTTCATTTTGATTTATATGTATAGATTTTGAATTGGTTTGATTCTTCTCTTTTTTTTATCCATTTGTTTCAGTAATTAGTTTTAATATTGTTGCTTGCTGTTTTTTCGATTGTTGCTACTGATATTGCTATTTATTTTGATTATTGTTACTGATATTGTTTCTTAGAATTTGTTGAAAAAATTTTTTATTATTCAGGGTTAAACATTTAAATGTTTGAGAGTGTTTCAATACTCGGATTCTAACTTTAAATATTTCTAAAACTAAAACATGGAAAACATAAGAAAATGAAGAGGTAGGGTAAGTGTTTTGATATCATTTCACTTCAGATGACTGAGGGAAACAAGATATTACTTCACCTAGAAACATCCGTTGCGCACATATGCTATGCTTTACTCAAACTCTTCTCGTTTAAAGAATCAATACTAAGTCATTAATAATTCATGATTAAAGAGACGATAATGGTTACGATTTCTGATAATGATTCTGTCTTATCTGAGTTAATTGTTTATTGAAAAAATGGGGTACCCCTCCTTAATCTGAAGAAGGCAACACAAACTAAAGTTTAATGCTCGATTTTTTTAGCTTCAATTATTTTTAAAAATGTTTCCCCAAAAGTATATTTAAAAAAAAGTAAATTTTGTAAATATATAAATAAACTTAAGTCACATACACACACACACAAAAAAAAAAAGGCACATACAGATGTGAAGAGAAATCAATTTAATATATAGATTTCAAAAGTTTTTTTCATATACGAATATATATAGATAGATTTTTATATATATTACATTTAATGTTCTCTCTCTCTTCCTCTTTATATAATTATATTATAATCTCTCTCTTAGTTTATGCTATCTTAAAATCAGACTCTTTCCTTGAGCAATGAAATGGTCGTCTAAATTATACCAGTTGTTTCTAAATGAATATATCGGAGTTTTAACACTTTATAAGATTTTACACTTATTCTTACACACGGAGTTTTAACACTTTATAACCTACAAGTATAATTCATATATCAAATAAAAGAGTAACTGAAACAGTTTTACCTACAAGCTTGCAAATGTTCAATGTGAACCCCATTCGTCACATGGCGCACATCAAATCGATAGGCTAGTTCATCCCAAACTCTGTTCAGTGTGTTAGAGGTAATTCTTGCAACGATTGCCTCAATCTTGTGTCTTCAGTCTGGAAGATCAGCTGGTAGCGGAAGTACAAACACACAATTCTTAATGAAACCCCTCAAATGAAAATCGCATGGCGTCAGATCGGGTGAACGTGGAGGCCATGCGAAACAAGCTTTATCACGACGCCCTTTGGAGCCAATCCATTGGTCGGGTACAATGATTTTCAACCAATCGCGTACTGTGAGATGCCAGTATAGGTGGTGCACCATCTTGCTGTCAAATGAAGTTATGTGGAATATTCTTCCAATTGAGGAAATAGCCATAGTTGTAGAGCATCAAGATAGGCAGAACCAGTTACAGTTGGTTCTCCGAAAACGAAAGGCCCACACACTTTCCGCCGAGATATGACACAAAAAAACATTTAATTTAGGTGAGTCTCGTTGCAATTCTAGCCCCTCATGAGAATTTTCTAAGCTCCGGATGCGCGCATTAGGATTTTCTGTTCATTAGTCATCATTTACTAGCACGCAGATCAGCGGAGAAAAGGGGGAAAATTACATACGCTTCGTGCGTATGCGCACACATGTCAGAAAACAAAACTGTTTCAGTTGCTCTTTCATTCGATGTATGAATTATAAAGGGTGTTTTTTTTTAGAGGTATAGAACTTTAAATTGCAATAAAACAACGATTTATTATTCGATTGACATGAATTTTTTTATTCCAAACATAATCTTGTAGCATTACATTTTAAATATGATTTCTGGCATAGGACTGCCACGGCTGACTCGGATGTAGTCCAATCTGGACGTCCAATTTTCAATGACTTTTTCCAACGTTTGTGGCCGTATATCGGCAATAACACGGCGAATGTTGTCTTCCTAATGGTCAAGCGTTTGTGGCTTATCCGCATAGACCAATGACATTACATAGCCCCACAGAAAATAGTCTAGCGGTGTTAAATCACAAGATCTTGGAGGCCAATTCACAGGTCCAAAACGTGAAATGAGGCGGTCACCCAACGTGTCTTTCAATAAATCGATTGTGGCACGAGCTGTGTGACATGTTGCGCCGTCTTGTTGGAACCACAGCTCCTGGACATCATGATTGTTCAATTCAGGAATGAAAAAGTTAGTAATCATGGCTCTATACCGATCACCATTGACTGTAACGTTGTGGCCTTCATCGTTTTTGAAGAAGGATTCCACCAGCCCATAAAGCGCACCAAACAGTCAGTTTTTCTGAATGTAACGGTCTTTCGACATACACTTGTGAATTAGCTTCACCCCAAATGCGGCAGTTTTATTTGTTGACGTAGCCATTCAACCAGAAGTGCGCTTCATCGCTAAACAAAATTCTCTTATGAAAATCGGGAACAACGGCAATCTCGTTTTGGGCCCATTCGACGAATCTACGTCTTGCTTGATGATCGTTTGGATGAATTGCCAAACCAAACTGAGAATAAATCACTTGACAGCTGTTAAATCGGTCGCCATCTTGGAAAGTAATGCCAACTTAAACTTCTATACCTGAAAAAAAAACACTTTTACTTATAAGTTATATATAACAAAAGAGCGTTAAAACTCCGATATTCATTTAGGAACACCCTGCATTATATAGAATGCAGTAAAAACCGTTTCACAAAATGATTTGAAAATAAAACAGCAACCCATAAATATTTGCTGTTTCACTCTTTGCGAAATTACGCATTTAAAAAAATACATATTTAAATTAGGAAAATGGTGCTGTATTCTAAGAAAAATTTACCATTTTTTTATACAAGTTTGCATTTTTTTGCTTTTAATAATTATGTATTTCACATCATAAGTACCGGAATTAATTCCTAACTGATAGACCTTAACACATATTAGAGAGTTTAATATTAAGGTGACCAACTTTTTTGCAATGAAAAGGACGAAAAATTAAAAAAAAAAATAAATTACAACGTAAATACATTAAATATTTTATTAATCCAATCAAAAATACACCCATTTCGCTTACAACCCTTTTAATTATTTACTTAAACGAGTATTTTTAAGTTGAATAATTTTTTTTTTGTCAATATATCATTTTCTAATATATCGGAAAATCTGAAGCAAGAAATGTCCTTCTTATTGAACTTAACGGTGAGTGTGCAGCAGTTAGAGTATCAACATTCAATCTAGATTTCTGACTTGTCTAAAAATCATTACCAATTGAAAATACTGCCTCCCCTCCGGTATAGGGATTAATGATGCTGACTGTGGTGCCGTAGGGCCTGGATCAGAATCCCGGAGCAGGCATGGATGTTTGTGTTGTAATCCTTCGTGACTTTAAATTCCTTCTTTCTTTTGTTATGTCTTCATGCTTACGTCTGTAAGCGCCCGTGTGATACACGGGGGTTTATAAATGTTCTCAATAATAATAATAATAAATTGAAAAAGCTCCTTTTTCAGGGCACCTACAACTTAAGTTCAACAGGAATAACTAAAATTTCATATGGAATGTATTCATTTTTGAAATCGTTAAATATTTCCACTCATATTTTATCAATTTTACGTGCTGATTTTCCCATTGTTTTATTTTATCTCAGAATTCAAATATACATTCAGTCTTCTAATTTCTTCAGAGCATTGTCATCGATTTTAATATCAAGCATTCTCTCTCTCTGTGTCGGTAAAAACTCAACTTAATTTTTTATATCTGTCCAATTTACTTGCGATGAACTAAAAAAACACGATTGAAAACTGTTACTTTTTTCCTCTGTGATATTTGTTTCAGACCATTCTAATACATTGGAAACATGTTTGGTAAAAATTTCGCAATTCTTGTCAACTTTTTCGCTATACTCAGATTTGATTTAAGTTTGACAATTTTCTTTTTATTATTAAAGGAATGAATTTCAAACCGTGATTTCTATTGGTGGTAATAATCGTTCAAAATAAGACTAATGTAAGCTGAAATATGTTCGTCATGAATCTTTTGAATCGTTTTGTGGAAAATAGATGATGTACTGATTATGTACAAATTACATTAATATCTATGATAATTCATACTATATTGGCAATTGACGCGTAACAGTTCGGCCTGGCATAACTGAATACAGAGATTAACAGATTAGTTTTAAAATATTGAAAAGGAATACTCTTTTCGAGGAAGGACAGAACACCTATATAAGAAGGACTGTCTTCCCTAAAGGAGGACGATTAGTCACTTAAGTAATATCCAATCCATCATTATTATATTTTGTTTTCGTTTCCCATTCATGTTACCAATGAAGCATTTCTCTAACTAAACTATCTTGCGCATAATGCTCATAGATTTCATACCTCAATGGATTCATTCTCAATGAAATAGAGTACATGAAAAATGCAATTCATAGACAAACAAGTCGCAACAATTTTGTGTCGCGGTAGTTGATTGGTTATGGACGAAGTTGTGTCAAGTCGAGGGAAAATTACTACAAATCGTGCAACTATTTTATTCTCTTGGTTTCAGGTATTGAAATTTACAGTCGAGAACTCAGAATCCATTTTCAGATGCTGTTTGATGGCTGTGGAATTCGAGTGGTTTGTAGTAACAAACTCGTGGCCGGTGTCATGGGCTCGAGTTCTTGTGCCACTAAAGACCCCCGCGTTGAGGAGCTGAGATATGTTAAATCTGTAGAGGCTGAATACCCTCATGCTGGAATGGCATGGAAGTTAGGAGAGTGAGTACCCTCTGGTATCATCCTCGTTATTTGAATGAAGCTCGAAATTGTAAGGCCCGAGGCCACTAGCTTTTGGGGTTCTTTAAAAGTGTGGCTGGCATTATTTAAAAAGATCAAAATTCTAATCAGTCACAACAGCTCTATTTGAATTACTTCCTCAGCTAGGCATCTGTTTAAATCAATGTCCAGCTGATTAAATGCCGATAAACCGGATATCTACTACAAATGGTAAAAATAAAGCAATTTGGGGGATTTTTTTTCCAAATATTTTTGCTTGTGCAATCTATCATTATTACAGATTAATGTCAAGAATCACATTAAAAACTTATTAGTTTATTAAGGTATCCGACTACGTTCGGAACCGTGATTTTGCAAAAGCGTATAAATGGACAATATTTATGATATTTAGTGTCACTTCGATTAGAAAATGTATATAAAATTGTTTTAAGAATAGTATTACAATAAAAAATTATTTAAGTACAATATTTTGACAAAAAATGAACATAGAATGACCCATTTTCAAAATATTCTGCTTTTATGAAAAATGCTTCTATTATGATAATATTTCGCCTGTATATAGCTCAGACCTCTGTACAGAGGCTCAACTAGAATTTTTGAAATACATAACTTGGAAGTGGGTTTATCCATGTTTTACGACTACGGAGGGGAGAAATTTTAAGAAAAAAAAAGCAGATAATTATTTCAATGGGTTGTAACTCTGAAAATAATGCGAATTTTTCAAAAATCATAGTTGAGACTCTGTACAGAGGTCTGATCTATATACAGGCAAAATATTATTATAATAGAAGCATTTTTCACAAAAGGAGACCATTTTGAAAAAGGTTATTCTAAGTTAAATTTTGGCCGAAATAGTGTATTTAAATAATTTTTTTTTGTCAAAATGTCCTCAAAACAATTTTATACATGCATTCTAATCTAAGTGACACTAAATATCATGAAAATTGTCCATTTATGCGCTTTTTTAAAATCACGGTTCCGAACGTAGTCGGATACCTTAAAATGTTTTACAGATATGCAATATAATTATGACAGTGCTAAATTATTGCCCGTTTTTCCCCACATTTATTAAACACCAAAAAATGCTTAACCTGCTATATAGATTTAATAAAAAGATTTACGTATAATTTATTTAAACGTAATCATTTCCTCTTTAATGTTTTTATTTATTAAGAATTGTTAAAAAAATTTTTAGTTGAACAACCCCAACATTTTTTTGAGTTAAATCTTCTTTTAATATCTCCTCCGAAAAAAGCAAAATTAATCTTTGTGAACAATTCTGATGGATTCAAAGAGAGGATCCTTACAAAATCGCTTTTTGTACCAATTAAAGGGTACGTTGTCTACAGTGTTCCTCATACACTCACCCCCAATAGGTGTGGTACTCTTGTCTCCTCACCTGTGAACTCAGTGGCAGCGGGTGTCAAAATCTTGCCTTTACAACACACGACTGCCGCGATCTCATTGGCTGATCTGACAGGGAACAAAGTACTTACCACCTCAAACACAATAAAAAGCCATCATATCTCATTTTGCTTGCCCCTATCTTTCCTATTGTCCAATAGCGGAGGGAGGTCCATACCTCGCATCGGTGACTATAGATAAGCACCGGAGACAGGGAATTTGAATAAAAACACAAGGAAATTTATGCATCAACCATATTAATTTTTAAGTTATAGTAATCATGATTCTCTGACTGTATGAAGGAAGTATCTAGTAAAAAAGGTGATGAAGCGTATACAAATGATTAATTAAAATTGATGTCTTAATTAAATTTTTGTCACTTCTTTTAAATGAAATTCTATAGAAGAATATAACACATCACCACAAATAATTTAAAAAATATATATATATCGTAGTATTGTGATAAGAGATGCTAAAATGTGTGTTAAAATATGAATGTATAAATTAAATTTTAATATTTTTTGTAACAAGTCAAATAACTTTTTACCAATAAGATGTTTGAAAATAATCGCATTTATACAGTGGGGCACAAAAGTATTCGTACACTTGCAATTTCTTATAAAATTTAATGTTTTTGACTAATAAAAAATAATATATTGTAATTGTAATTTTTTTTATGATATCAGCAACTTATTCTTAATGGAATGACATAATTAATTTTTTAAAAATAGTATATATATTTTTTTAAAAAATTAATTATCATAAAGCTACTAAAAAATTACGCCACAAAAGTCTTCGTACACTTAACAAAAATCTCAACTTAGCTTTAAATATTGTATTTTTTTCTTGATTTAGTACTTAGTAGGATATCTTTTAGTGTCCACAAGAACTTTTAAGCGTCTTTGTATAAATTTAATCAGTTTTTTGTAATTTCTGCATCGATTTTCCACCATTCTTCTGTGATTATTGTTTTTACTTCATATTATGCGTTTATATGTCGTGTTTTCTTTTCTTTTTTTTTACAACAAAACCTCACCAAATATGTTCTACTGGGCTAAATAAAAGTGATTGAGGACGTGTTTTCATAATTTGGGGACAGTTATAGAGACACCAGTGGCGCACATTGACGGATAATGCGCTTGGCGTCATTATCCGTTAAAAAATGAAGTCGTTTCCAATATCCAAATTTTGGGCGGATACTTTAAAATTTCTCTTTAAAATATTTAAATAGAGCTCATGATTACCAATATCAACAAAAAATATTAAATTACCTAATTCTGTGGCCGATTTACACCCCCACGCAAGAACGCTTCAACCTCCATGTTTTATTGATCCAACTAGATTCTTGGAATTAAGTTTCAGAAAATTCAAAATTGACAGCAAATTGATTGGGATGGCAGACAATTCAACAATTTTGGTTCCGATGGGCCTATAATATCTTGTAAATGAAAAAATAAGGAGTTTAATCCCATGAATTTATGTGTGTGTGTGGAACAGAACTTCACACCTTCACTTCCATGCTGTAGTATGGGAGTGAAGGTGTTCTGGCGGGGGAGTGTAAATGGGCCTCAGAATTTGGTAATTTGGTATTTTTTCATGGTATTATGAATCATGAGCTCTATTCAATTATTTTAAAGAGAAATTTTAAATTATTCACCCGAAATTTGGATAGTGGAGACTACTTAATTTTTTAACAGGGTAATGACGCCAAGTGCACTGCTCTCGTAGTGTGCCACTAGTGTTTCTATAACTGTTCCCAAATTATGAAAACACCTCCTCAATCACTTTATTTAGCCCAGTAGAACATATTTGGTGAGATTTTGATGTAAAAAAAAGAAAGAAAACGTGACAAATAAACACAAAATGTGAAGTAAAAAAAATAATCGCAAAAGAATGGCGGAAAATCGATGCAGAAATTACGAAAAACTGATTAAATCTATACCAAGATGCTTAAAAGCTGTTGTGGACACTAAAAGATATCCTATTAAGTACTAAATTAAGACATAAATACAATATTTAAAGCTAAGTTGAGATTTTTGTTGAGTGTACGAAGACTTTTGTGGCATAATTTTTTAGTAGCTTTTTGATAATTATTTTTTTAAAAAAATAGTTATACTATTTTAAAAAAAAATTAATTATGTCATTTTATTAAGAATAAGTTTCAGATATCATAAAAAATTACAATTACAATATATTAATTTTTCTTAATCGAAAACATTAAATTTTATAGGAAATTGTATGTGTATGAACACTTTTGTGGCCCACTGTAGTTTGTAAGATTCTTGTGGAATATTAAATATTATTTCCTACTCGTATAAAATTCAAAAATAAATATCTCAATACTGTAAAATAAATAATTATCGCAAAAAAATGAATAAACAATTATTGTAAAAATATCTAATTTAAAAAAATGTATATAACACAGTAGTTATCTTTGTAAACAAACACTAATTTAATGTAAAAAAAAACATTAGTAGAATAATTCTCAAGTTAAAAAATCATTTTCAGAAATGCTGTACAATTTATGCAGGATTATTTTATACAATTTCTTTCGAATATTTATTAAATCCTTTATGCATTCAATCAATCAAACAAAAAATAATAATATGGTAATAATTACACACACACACACACACATATATATATATATATATAATTTAAGTTTGCATAAAAATGTTATTCTATTTTCTTAATTTAAGCGTTTTTAATTTTGAACATAAAAGTATCATTCGGCGGGAAAACGAGAAAACTTTCACATATACTGGATATCGAGTCGTATCACAAATAGTCAACATTCTAATATTATTTATTCATTTTATTTAGTTGATGTTAAATGATTTCTTTAAATACAAATCCTAAATTTATAATTAATTATTTATGATTAAATTTATTACTTATTTTTCTATACGTATATTTTAGTACTTCTTTGCAACTCGTTTTAACTATCGTTTGCACTTTTTATTTTATTTTATTAAATGTCGGAATAATAAAATAGATTGTGCATAAAAATTTCATTAATGTGTAAGTGGCAACAGAAAAGAAACAATGTCTTGCTATATAATTTTGATAAAAAGATATTCCATTTCGAATTTGTTACATGTACATTTTAAAAATCGTAAAATGAAAATGAAAGCCTTAATTTTATTTTTTACGATGTGTAAACTTTAAAACCATTTTTTTAAAAAAAGAAATAAAATATATTTGTGAGCAATAACAAAAAAAGGAAGCTTAATAGAATAAATAAAATGAAATATTTCAAACATCTTATGAAAACTGTTACGACTAAGCAATAAATCATCATTCATCCATTTCGATAAAGATCTAGAGATAAGCTTCGTGCTTCGAGAGAACAGTTTAAGGTAAGGTTTTTTTTTTTTTACTTAATTTATTAAATGTACTTTTATCATGCAATAATTTGTAATTTGGTACTTATTTAATCTTTTTGAACTAATTTAAAAAAAATAATGCCGATTATCTAATGTAAAAATTAGTTGATTGTACGCGAACAGAGTTGATAACGAAATAAATAAATTGTGAAATAAGGAATTTTTTATTAATCCTTTTTTAAAAGTATTAGAAATCTCGTTTGAAATGAAAAAGTGTACTGAAAATTAAAATTTCGTTTGGAGAATTTATAAATTTTTTAGGTCTTTAATTTTATTCGGCTAATATATTTTTTTATCTTTTGGTAAATTTATTGAATTTTTATAATTTATACGAACAATATATTTCACAAAAGTACGATAAATACAAAAATATGACAAATTTAATTAACAGTATATTAATTTCTTTAATAACAGATTTACTGACTTCATTATATTTTAATAGAAGAGATATTCCAAAAAAAAGTCTGTTTTAAGGTGTGTGTTTTTTATTGTGGAAATGTAATTGACAGCTGCATTGAAAAATGTATCATATCTAATCCAAAATGTAAGTATAGGTTGTCTTTTAAAAAAACAGATTTTATTCTTCAAATTTAGTGGCGAAAAATTCCTGTGGAAAATTACTCTAACTGTGTGATAAACGTATAGAAAAAGTGATCAATTAAGTCATTTATTAGGCTTAAGAATTCCTATAGTAAGCTACATTTTACCACGTGGATTTTTAACTGATGCATTACTGTAAAATATACATGTGCGTTCATTTCTTGGTTTCTAAATTCCTCGCATATTAAAGTCCATTTTTGTCTTCTTCACCTCCATTTTTATATATTTAGATTTTTTTTATTTATTTTGATTATATATTAGATTATTGAAATTTATTATTTTTTTAATTGTAAGATATTTGTCAACGGTATTTTTTTCTTTTTCTTTTTTTGAGCTGAGAATCCATGTTTGTAATTTCTTAAGTGAACATATTAATTTGTTACATTACTCAAAATGAATGATTCCACCTAGAATTAATTTTGTTATTATTTTATTTTTCTTTCTCCACGCAATATTTCAAAGTATTTAGATGTTCTTTTCCGTCGATTTCTTCAAGGCATTTTATAGGTCTTCATTAAAATTTTTTTTTAGATAATTAGCCTCCAGATTCTGTTTTATCTCAAGTTGTAAGAAAAATTATGAATAAAAGGGAAAAATAGAAATTTAATATTAAAATTAAAGATGGTATAATTGTGAATGCATTTATTTTATTTTATCATTTTATAAAAGAATAAAATGATTGCGTTTATAGATGCAATATAAATCAATAATAATAACAATAATAAAACAGACCGATTTTAAGATAGCTCAGTTAGAGAGGAAGAGTGATATTGGTTATATATATATATATATATATATGTATATATATATACGTTCATGATTGCTGAGATTGTTTTTATGTATGAAATTGGCAATAAATAGGGGGTAGCAAAAACAAAGGAGAAAAGTATAAATATTTAAAAAATAAATAAAAGTACACATATAAGTGGAATGAGGGATTTTATATTTAATATTTAAGAAATATATAGGAGGTGAAGAGAAAATAAACCATATGAGAATAAAATTTTTTGTCTGATAAATGGATTTATTTATTAACAAAATCACAAATTGTACAGATATGACTATCTTTAAACTATCTTCAAATTTCTTTGCATTAAAGAACTTTGCGTGTTTCAAAATGAACTTCTTAAAAATGAAGCTTTGTTTTGCATTCAAAATGTTGTTTATAATTGAAATTTTCTTTGCTGCTATCTTGTAATAATATATAAGTTCTTTTTATTATGTGATAAATGCAATCAAACATAAAAACTTGATTGTTTTGATAATTTAATTAAAAATATCACTTCTAAAAAGAATTTGGAGTCTTTTTATGAAATAAATTATTTCGTAAAAAGCTTAAAATATTCCCCTTCTTTATTAATAACTGAAACTAAAAGCAAAGCTGCGAATTCTTTTTTTATGTTTAATTATGAACCAGGGGATCTTGATCTTTTACGAATCACAAATCTTATTCCTCTCCCTTTATAAACTCCTACGTACGATTCAGATCCTAAAGATTTAAAATTATTGTAATTGACGCGAAATTGAAACGTAAGAAACAAAATCAAAACTATATAGTTAAACCACTTTTGTTAACAATTTACTTAACTTTTCCATAAGAAAATGAAGTATCAAATAAAATATGTTCTTAATGGCAGCATATAAAAATATTTAAAAATTAATTTAGAGATCATTACACACATACACACATAGCAGATATTTTTTTTAAATAAATAATGAAGAAAAATTTGTAATTTAAAACCCCTAAAACATAATATAACGGCCAAAGAGAATATGGAATCTAAAGAATGACCAATTGTAGTTCAGTGTGGTTTGAAGATAATAGTTTTTTAGCCTGCAAGAGGCTATGTTGTATTAATATATACATATAATTAAAATATAGTATATGATTATGATAAAATTTTAAAAAGTGTTAAGGTGACATCCTTATGCAATGACCGAAAGAATAGCATCCTCGTGGTGGTTAATAATTATTTTAAATAGAAGCAGATATATAATATTTAATAAGCAGAAAGATATATATATATATATATATATATATATATATATATATATATATATATATATATATATATATATATATATATAATATTTAATTTCATTTACAATATAAAAAATAGTTCTAACTTTAAAAACCCTGAAGTTTTTTTGTGGTCTATAAAAATAAAAATAAATAGATTAGAATTAAGGAAATAAAAAGAAATGCAGATAAATCTTACTTAGAAGTATGAGACCTCAGTGGAATCACAGCTTATGATTAACTAGATTAAGAGGCTTTATCCTAATATTCTTAAAGAAATAAAGAATTGCGAATAGTTTTTAATTATGTTGACGAGAAAATTTATTAAAAATGATTTTGATCCAATATTTCATAAATAGTAAAATATCCTGAGGTTTAAAACATATTAGATTCTTTTTTTCTTTCATAAGTTTTGGGTTTTTAAAAGCAGTTTGTTCTTTGCAGATTATATTTACATAAATATTGTAAGATTTTAATGATCAAAAACATGATTTTTTTTATGACTGCAAACAATGCTTAAGCGATTGGTTAAAATATTGATTAATAAAAGTATTTATTGAATGTCAAATTGTTTGATTCTTCCAAGGAGAGGGAAAGATTATAACAAAAAATAAACAATGTACAATTTAACACCTTATGAATGTCTAATATTTTTTTTTTTTTTTTTTTTTTTTGGAAAAAAAGTTTATACTATTTTTTTTAATAAAAAAATATTGAATTAAGTGAGAGAGAGAGAGAGAATTGTGTATGTGTAGTTTTTAACGTTAAAATTTTTTTTTAAAAAGACTACACCTATAATATATCCAAATCCTTTACTCACAAAAAAAGAAGGGAAAAAAAAAAGATAACAAACCTGTTTAACTTTTTCCGATTTTATTATGACTGCAGTAATTAGAAATTTAAAATTTTACTTAAAAAAGTGCACATTTAGTAAATATAAATATTATTAAAATAATTTTTTACTCGAGTTTTAATTAAGGTATCCGACTACACACATTCGAAATCAGGATTTTGCAAAAGCGTACAAAAGAATATTTCTTTTAATATTTAGTGTTACTTTTAGATTAAAACACGTATAAAATTGTGTGTTTTCAGAATATTATTACTATAAAAAATTATTTAAATGCAATATTTTGGCAGAAAATGAACTTAGAACTACCTATTTTCAAAACATTCTCCTTTTATGAAAAATACTTCTATAATAACATTTTGTTTATATATAACTAACACTTCTCAAGGGAGCCGGAACTAGCATTTTTGAAAAATTTATATTGTTTTCAGAGTTATTACCAAATGTGTGAAATAATTTTTTATTAAAATTTCTCCACTCTTATATACTAAAATATGGATAAATGCACTACTAAGTGATATAGTTCAAAAATCCTAATTTAGGTTCTGTACAGAGATCTGCGCTATACACAAAGGCAAAATATTATTATTATACAAGCATCTTCCATAAAAGGAGAATATTTTGAAAATAGTTCATTTTTTGCCAAAATGTTGCATTTTTAAATGATTTTTTATTGTAAAAATAGTTTTAAGCAAATTTATACGTGTATTCTAATCTAAGTGACACGAAATATAAAAAAAAATATTCGTTTGTACACTTTTCCAAAATTGCGGCTCCAAACGTAGTTGGATATATTAAAGCCAAAGTTTATAAAGTTAAATCTTTCAATCATCTTTTGATAATCCAAAAATAAAATTTGTTTCTTTTGAGATTGATGCAAAAATTATACATTTAAAAAAGTATACTACAGAGTTCACCTTTGAACGAGGCCACAGGACATGATTGGTTGGTAGTTTCGGTCTCATAGTTCTAAACACTAATGTATTGAGGTGTTGGTGAATGTGTTAAATCTTTAAATCTAAAAATGCTGATGTACATTAAACTTCTCTCGCAGGAGTTGTTATTTTCCCCCTAATATTTGATTTATAAGTTATTTATTTTTTAAGAAAATATATAACATTAAAAATAAAGTTACTACCAAGAACGTTTGCTTTTTTTAAAGCTCCTTTACAGATAGCATTCTTTTGTGTGTTGAATTTCATACTACTTATATTTATTTTATACTTAAAGTATTTTAAATCCTTTTAAACTCGTTAATTTATTTATTTTTAATAGTAAAGAAACAGAAAATGGCAAAGAATAGAATTTTTATAGACGCACACACACAATATAAAATATTTCTCATATACTATATAAGTAACTATGTAAGAAAATAATTATTAAAAAAGAAATTTTATTTGCTTCATACATTTTTGCGATCAGTATCTAGTATTTTAGTTTGATTTAAGGGCAAATTAGCCACATTCAAAACAATTTATTTTGAATGCGTTAAATTAAATGCAATTGCATTGAATATTTCCGAATTAAAATAAAACAATTCCAGAGGCTTGTTGAAGAGATCATTAAGTTATTAATTTGAAAAATTACTTTACACTAAACATTATAGAAAACTGTGAAAGAAAAAAAAGGACTCTATTCGCATATTAGTAAATGGTTTACGTATAGTTAATATTTAAAATTTATTTTTTTATCCTTGCTATTGATTTTATAAGTTACATTTGTTATTTTAGTAAATAATGTACATTAAAATAATTTCAATCTTTTTCCGTTAAAATTGGCAATTTTTTTTTATTTCTCTACGTAATCTTTATAAAAAAATCGTGCACGTATAAATCCATTAAAATATAAAATAATAATATAGGTATGTATATTAAGGTATCCGAACACGTTGAAAATGACCAAATTCGGACAAGACCGATATTTTTGTTTTCTGTTTTATTAAATACAGCTATCTTTTGGCTTTAAAAAACATACTTTGTTTTGATTCTACGCTTCTTAGAGGCCAAGTTACAAAAAATTTTATGAAGTTAAAAAAACCGGAGGTGGGGGTCTTTGATCTACCAGAAGTGGGAATTTAAATTGTTCGAAATATGTCATGGTGAGTCTGATCACACAAGATATTACAAATGTATTTCTATAAAACTTTTTGAACCTGATATTTATGCTATTTTCTAGAGAGTATACTAAAATATTTCTTAATGTATGAATATTTTTTGAGTTAGGTCTTGTTATTTAAATAATGGTCTCTTAAAAGCAGGGGTTTTCTTATAACGTTTACTCAATCAGCTCTAAAATTTTCAAATTTAATATAAAACATTAAAATTTTAGTACGTTCTCTAGATAGTTTGGGTAAGTCTTTTATTAATATAAATTTAGCGCTTTTTTCTCTAACTGCTTTGAAGTTTTACAAAAATATTGCTAAAATTTCACTTATAATTGTGATTTTTATGAAATTCAGGCAATTTATTGTAAATATTGTTGGTTAAATATTAGTATTTATTGGTATTGAGTCCTAAAAAGCCTTTATAATGTTTAAATATGTTATTTTGTCAAAAAGTACTCTGAACGTGTTCGGATACCTTAATAGCTATTAATGTGCCTGTTATTTGAACAAATCACCACGCCTGTAAACGGGCTTTGTCTTACATTAAACAAAAATTTACATACAGTATAATTGCCTCTCTGATAAATAAACGGGTTAAAAATGGATTGTAGGTACTTTAGTATTTAATGTGATAGTAAGATAAGCAAAAAATGAGAAAAATCTATGTTTTCAGATTTTAGTTTCGATAAAATCAAAATACACAGCAATAGAAAAAAATAATTGGTATGGAACTTATAAAATGGTTGAGAATACTCCATAATTTAATTGAAAAATAATTTGAATTTTATGTTTCATTTAAAATAAAAGGTAAAATAAAATTTTACTAAAATAATACACATTGTTTTTTTGTGTGTGTGTATTATTATCTTTGAAATACTATTGTTTCGATCGATTGCAGTAACACTGCATGAAGCAGAATCAAATTAGGAAAATAATTCAAGGGCTAATCTCTTTTAAAAGAAATTCTGATTTGAAAAATTACCAAGCATTATATATGCGTTTTATAAATAAATTGTAGAACAAAAGTAACTGAAGGAATTTTCATGTTTCTTTCCATTTAATATTTAACAGAGAAGCTGAGTAGTACCTGATATAATTATTTTTAATAAGTGTAATAATAACAGAGGAATAATTTATGAAAATATGTGTGTGGATGGCTTGATTTTTTAATTTTATTTCCGTCTTAATATGCATATATATATATATTGATTTTCAGGAATTTTGAACAGAATCGAATTTTTTTAGATTAATGCAACGTACGTTGCAAAATTAAAGCTCTTAAAATCAAAAGTTTTAACAGAAATCTTATTTTCCAAAAGGGATTGATAATGATTAAAATAATACAAGATAATTTTAAACCATGTCTGAACATTTATCTTTATCTATTGTTTCTTGTTCGTCACAACGATCCTATTAAAGAGAATGAAGTAAATCTCATCATTCATCACGATTTATTCCTAAAGCATATATATATTTATCTGAGATATACAGGCAATGGCTACATTTTAAATATTAACACGCCGCAATCAACATCCGGTCAGAAACCGGAAGGAGGCCCACTAAGGCATATCTGAGGCTCACTTTTCCAACGCAGCAGAATGTAAGCTATTGAGAAAATTTTCTTGGAAGATTATGTTTATTCATAGGCCTGTTCTCGACTTTGTAGAACCACCTGTATGGGCCATATATCGTCCTGAACTGTTTGCTGTTGTGGAAGAAAGACCTTTTGCGAAGCATGAATACGAACTTAAGTTTATTAAATCATTACTCGGATTACCAGAATTGAATTAGCAGGGAACAAGAGTCACGGTCTGTTCATGTTTATAAATTGGTGAGGCGGTCTTTGTTCATTCTTCCGGAAATAACAGAGGGGTTGTCCCTACGCCTTCCACCAAACGATTCTCAACTATCGTCTAGCGTGAGAAGTAGGTGCGTGCTGGTGACATTAACTTGGCGAGTTCGGTGTGGATTTTCGCGCAGTATTTCATGTCAAAGTGACAAAAACGACCTATTTGGAACTGCAAATTCGAGCGTATGTCTTCGCACGCTTCTCTTAGAAATCTGGCAAAGAGCACGCAAGTGGGGGAAGATCGTTTGTGAAGCCGAAATATTCCTCCATTTTTCTCGAAAACAAAATTTATAATTAAAACAAATAATTAACAGTTTTAGAAGATTAGTTTTAATCTGTAATATTTTGGCTTTCACTAGAGATGCTGTTAATTTAACGTATGAAGCCGACCGATTCCCAGCCTGCAATTTTGTTGCCCAGTTTCCATCAAAGACTGTTGGGCAGAATAATTGGTTTCTTTTGAGATGCAATTGAGTTTAACGTTCCTCGTGGTCTAGTATAAATGTTCGGTAGATTAAGAATCGGCACAGATGCTTGTGGCTTGAAATTACGTTCTTCGAGGTTTAACAAAAAAATTATCTTTTCTAATTAATTTAAAGGGTTAAAACTTTAAAAAAATCATATTCGAAAAGGATTTCCGATTGTAATAGTTTAAAGATGTATTTTTATTTATTGCTTTTTCTTGTATGTTATACATGTAACTATTCTTACAACGTAGAACATAATTAAATTTCGAAAATAAAAGTTTTGTTTCCACAAAAAATAAAATACAATATTGATGTAACTAGACCAGTAGTACACACAGGAATTTTTCAAGTGGGAAGAGGGGGTCCAGGATCGAAAGCCCACCATTCTCGTATCAGGCTCCAATATTCTGCCCAATATATTATTTTGATTTTGTCGAGTTTCGGGCACAAAAAACAGTAAAAAATTTATTTCATTGAATAAATAATTGGAATTAATTGATAAAATTAATTATTAATAAAAATACTTAATTAAATTTTACGTACTATATACATAGGATTATAATCAATTGAAAAAAAGGTCAAGAGCTTTGGAGGGGGAGGGGGTGCACCACAGGACTAGACCGAAAATTTAGTGTTTACTTGGCAAAGTAACATAAGTATAAATTAAGGAGTGAAATGTATCATAAAAGTTAAGATTACTAATGAGAGATGCAGTCAACATTTTTTAAGCTGTAACACAAAGCGAAAGAAAATCAAACTTGACTACGTGATAATATTACTACATGAATATGCTGGTCATTGCGTACTAATTTTGCCAATTAAACTGCTTGTAGTCGATTCCTATTTTTCAAGTTAATCCGATTAAAGTTCTTTTAAACGAGGCACTAGTTGCTTTATATGAAGTAATATATTAATTAAAAAATATTTAACGTAAAATAAAGGTATACTTAAAAATATATTAAAAAGAAAAAAAGTTTTATTTTGTATTCAAGAAAAAGTTGTTATTAGTTTTTCTTGATTATGAATTATTATTGCTTGAGTATATAATAATGTATCAAGGTAACAATACATTAACGTTTTAATAACATGATGTATAAACTTAGTACCAAAACCTTTAATTCCAGGTTGCCTTGTAATACCATGAGATTTTTGTATTTTATGGCTATTTGTTGAAGGACTTCACCTATATAAGTTTATTAATCTACATCCATTTACTTTAACTATATAATAGGGCAAGAACTTTAAACTATATAATGTTTAAAAATCCTCCGATTTTTTTAACAGCTACGCGTTTTATTTATATTTGGTTTATCTTTACTCCAAAGACTGAGCACAAGTTGACATTAGGAAAACAATTCCCATATTACATAGTATTGGAGACATTAATTCGACATTAATCACAAATACCAATAAGAAAACTTAACTACTGAGAAACTTAACCATTAAATGAACGACTATTATGATATTTTAGTAATCAGTGTATTAAATCAAAATAATCAGCTAATCAAACTTATTTTTTCATGAAAATGTCATTAGTGTTTATTACATAAATTTTTATCTTTCGCTTTTTCATTGAAGAAATTGAGCTTGAGAACGTTAGATCAGTGGCCGACACAAGGGGGGTCCTCAGGTCCGGATCCCTCCCTTAAAGCCCTCGGTTTTTTTTTCGATTGATTATAATCCTATGCATACATTACATATTTTTTTAAGTATTTGTTATAAATAATTAATTTTATTAATTAATGCTAATTATTCCTTTAATAATTAATTTTTTAATGTTTTTTGTTCCCGAAAGTCGACAAAATCAAAAGGATATTCTGGGCGGCGTATTAGAGTATGATACGAGAATAGTGGACTTTTAACCCCCCCTCCCTCCCTTGAAAAATTCCCGTATGCGCCACTGAGTTAGATTGATTAGTATTATTTTTTAGAAAAGTGATATTTTTGTGATCCAGCAATTAACTAATTTAACTAATACATTTCATAATTGAAATATCTGGAACATTTGAGTAGTCTAGAACTATAATTGCGATTTAGAAATAATTTATGCTTGATTCAGGCTATTTACATGCCGTTTATTTTGTATTAATCAATTTTTTTGCATTACTTTTAAAAGCTTATAACTAAATAAAAATAAATCTTTAATTCTCTTTAGCCCTTTTTCATTTACAATCTAATCGTAATGTAACAAATGGGAAATGTAAAGACGCATACACTATACCTACTGATTTCATATTTCGTCTCTTACGCTAATAGAACAACATGTAACAAAAAGGTCGTGATATGTGACACCTACAAAGCAGGTGTGTCAATAATTATTATTAGAACGTCAAAAGTGGAACATTTATCATGCGCATTAATAGGAAGTAATATTCGGCCGAAAATCCATTTTCCTTCTCATTAAAGTTGTATTCGTAGAATGAGTTCATATAAATATCCTATTTAAAAAGAAAAAAAAAGTGTTCTGTTCATACAAAGTCGTAATGGAAAGCAGGGTGGTACACCTCTTTAAATTTTATTCAACTTAGTAACTCGTAGTCTAATAATGATGGAATGCTGCTTGTTTGATTAAAAAGCAACAGGACGAACCTTTGCTGTTTTAAAACAAATCAGGGAGCTTCCTTTTTGTTCACGTTGCATACATTTTCCTTACCTCAAAATTTGATAAATAAATACAGTAGATAAAATTTCAAGTACTTTTTTTGGCAACTGAGACAATATTTTTTTTTAAAAAAATCGAATGTAAAAATTTGATTGGATAGAAAGTCAGTCCTATAAATAGGAGTATAGATATTGCGAGTAAATCATTATCCTTGGTATTCGAAGATATTCTTTATCAAAATAAATATCTAATTTAGTAAAAAAATAATTTTTATACAATAGCTGCAGTTGCATGATACACTCTTATTTCAGTTCTGAACTCTTTATTTCTCCTTTTCTGCCTTGCACAAACGAAAGAACTAGACACTCGCATAAAAATAATTCAATGACATCAATCAAAACATATAAAAATAAAGAAGAGAGAATGCGGTTTTATGGTTACGAAACATAAGATTTAAAACGAACTTCATTAAATTAGTTTTATTTAAGTGAATTTTTAAGATGCATAAAAATTTTCTGACTAAATCAAATATCTCAACATGATTCAAAAGAAGTGTTTATATGACACGGGTTTTATGGAGGGGTATCAAAAATATTTCTTAGGGTAAAGAAATCCTTATGAAATTATTTAAGGAAAATAAAATGCACACAAAGCCTTTTTTCTCCTGTAAGTTATTCTTTTCATCTTGGGTGTTACATCCGAGATATTTTTTATCAGTTTCAATTCCATAACCTTTTCAGTAATGGTATAAATCGTAACTTCAATCAAACTCTTAGTCACTGCAGTGAAGCAGATATTAATTAGAAATATGTCTGGAAAATATAGTATTAATCTGAAGCTTAATTCTTGCCTAAAATATATTTTACAGTTATTCATTTTTGAAATTTTGAATTTCTTATATATGTGCGAAAAAACTTTTTACACCAATCACGTTTTCTTATTAAATAAATATTTTATATAAGACTAGCGGTCCCGACAGATGTTGTCCTCTTAAATCCGAAAATCACAAACTTTTTTGAATAAGTTGTAACAATCTGGACCGTTTTGAGGAATTTTTTTTATAAAGGAAGTTATTACAATACCTGGCGTCATCATAGGTACAATTACCACAATTCGACCCATCGATTGCGTGTGATTATGTATTTACTGTGAACTAAGTTGAATGTAGAAGCTTTTCTGTGAAACTTGCTTTGATTAAAGGGTAAAAAGGATAAAGCTCGAGCTATTTTCATAACAGGTATATTTTTTTAATGCACAAAAAAATAAATTTATCGTAATGCCATTGAATGTACAATGTTTTGAGTTAATCCTTGAGGGGTATAAACAAACAAATGCGATGGTTTAACAAGCCTCGGACATGCAACATATAATTGGCCGTGAGAAAAGCAAGGGTTTTCTAAATCTAAGCCCAAAATTGTCATTGTTTGAACTTGTGACTTATTAATAGTCATAGCAAATGCCAAGCGAATTGGAAATTTCAAACCTTTGAACGGATAGGTGAGTCTGAAAGAATCATTGGGATCTGTGGTAGAAGTACAACTTCGCCTTTAAATTTGCTGCTCAAAACAGTGACCTAAGAATATTGCCCACGATTTTTTATGAACAATCACGCACCCTTACATAATTTTGGCGCATTTTTAATTAATTGCGATATCGGATCGAATTGTGAATCTGAATCATTCTCAAATCCACTTGAACCCACACAAAATATATCATCCAAATCAGTCCAGCCGTTTAGGAGGGGTTTAGTCTCATACACACGAACAGAAGAATCATATATATAAAGATATATGCCGTATCTTGGTGAAATGAATAATTTTTCCGATACTGTAATTATTTTTTGTCTGATTTTGATAGAAAAATTGGATTGAAATTTTAAAAACGGCTAAAATATCGAAAAAAATTCTTCCCTCTTCTTTCTTTTTTCTTTCTTGTCACGCATTAGCAGAATAAACAGCACACAAGGGTAAAACAATTATGCCTTTTAAGGATTTTAATTAATATCTTTTTAACTAATTGTGTTTTTGGACCAAATTGTGAATCTAAATCATTCTCGAATCCACACAAAAGATGTCATCAAAACCGGTCCAGCCGTTTAGGAGTCAGTCACATACACACGCACAGAAGAATTACATATATAAAGATTATTTGAAAAGATATTAATTAAAAACGCTAAAAAGCAGGATTCCTCTGTATTTTTGTAACAATTAAGACCCAGTTTGGCTGAAAATCGATTTTCGATGCCAACTTACGTCATTTTTATAACAATAACGTTGTTACAACAATGCAGGTGAATATTGATCTGAATATTTTTGATGTTTCTAATTAATATCTTTTTAACTAATTGCGATATTGGACCGAATTGTAAATCTAAACCATTCTCGAATCCACTTGAACCCGCACAAAAAATTTCATCAAAATCGGTCCAGCCGCTTAGGAGGAGTTTAGTCACATACACACACACAGAAGATTTTTACATATAAAGATAAGTCCTTGCCTAAAAATATTTTAAAGCGTATTAAAATTGCTTAATTTAAATTTCAGCAAAATATTAAGATTGTAATATTATGTGAAAATAAATACATGGAAAAAAAGTAAAATAATAATTCAGACAGTTCAAATCTCTATATTGTTTGCAAGAGGAAAGGAAATAGAATATATTTATACATATTTTTTTTCTTTTACTGATATACATTGTTTTTTTTTCGTAACAAAAAGATGTGGTTTGAGGTAATCAAACGTTTCTAGAGAAAATCTAGCAATTCTTGCGTAATTTTTATTTTCAGTGAAACTTGGACATATTATTTAATCATAACATTTTCAAGAAATATGTTGATCGCGGTTGTCTGATAATAGAAGGGGGTGTTCTGTAAACAGCGAGTAATGGATTTAAAGTTGTTACCAAAGGTTGGGGATTAAACGATGAACATTTCAAGTTAATTCGATGTTTGTTTTCTATAAATCCCTATTAGGTGCAGCAATACACAGGTTATTGAAATAAAAAAAAAAACTTACAATTCTGAATTACGAACACACATTTTAAAAGCTAAAGGGAAGTCTATGTTTACATTAAATCATATTGAGTATTTTGTCAGGTAGCAAAACATCAGCTTAAAATTATTTTTTTATTTCTTACACCTCAGATAATTTTGAAATGTTAGCAGAAACGTATCTAAAAACAATTTTTTTTAAAAAAAATGTGATAAGTGTTATTAATTCCTTCATTTTAAAATTTTATGTAGAACGAGGCACTATTACCTCTGAGAATGTTTATAACAAAGTAACTCATTTTTTTAGTCATGTGAAATAAAAAAAATATTGTTACCTTTGCCAGCATATTTCAATTTAATCATACATGTGAGTAACATCTTAGAATTCTGGGGCTAATTACTTGGAATAAATTCTTAACTATCACAGAAATGAATAATGTTTTTAAAGGGCAATACATTACACGTAATTTTAGTTCAAATGTTTATTTTTGCTGCAATTTTATCTCTTCTCAAATCTTGTGTGTGTATGTGTGTTTTCTGGATTTTTTTCCTTCCTCAGTTTTTTCCAAGCCTAGTACCACTAAGGACCCTCCGTGTAGGGGAAAGATGCACTTAAAACCTGTTCAGAGCCCAAACGTCCATCCATTAGTGTGGTGTGGTAGTTAGGAGAGGGGGTGACAGCTCAGGTGTCGTTCTCGTTACTTGGCCATGGTTTAAAATTACGTCGCCAGAAGTCCTCGAATAGCTGAACAGTGTGATGTTAATATTCACTCACTCACTCTTCCTCAGTTTTTTTTAAAAATCTAGTGTTATTGTGTAATAAATATTAAAAAATAATTTTACTCATGAGTCCAATAATTTTTTTTGGAATAATTTAAGAATAAAGTAAAAATTGCGTGCAATAGCTTTTTCCGAATAAGTATGATTTTTATTCCGTTTTGTTTCAGAAAATTTATAAAAAAAATTCTTAACTATAGAGAAATAATTTTTGAACCAACATTTCCAGTGACAAAATAAATATGGCTGACTTTAATACATGAATATATTTATCTTTTATCTGGCTACAAAATAAAAAAAAGTTTATTGTTTCTATCTTGAATTCGTTCGGGGTTGACTTGTTTTAGTTTTACTATTTTGAAAGATTTTTTTAATCAAACTAGTATTTCTTTTTTTTTTTTTTTCATACAGAAATTTATAGGAAAAAAATAAAATGTTAAATGAATTTATCGATCACACAAGTCTGAAAACTGTGTTGAGACTAAAAAATTTTAAAATTAAAATAAGCAGATAGATATATATTGTTACGTTGATCCGGTTGAAGGATTTTATGCAAGACAGTCACAAAGAAAAATAACAGTTCTTTAAGAGCGATGCGAATTATCGGAAATCCAGTTCTTTAAATACAGGATTTCACAGCAATATTCACAGAGTAAATCTCCGAAGATCTTCACACCTCCAGCAGCAATCAAACACAATTATCATTGTTTAAAATACGCGTATGTAAAAGATTATTCACAAGCACAGTCGAGGTAATCGGTAATCAAAACAATGCTCACTAATCACTGGTTGAATCAAGACTGACCGGTTGCGGCTAGCACCGCTCAATTTATAAACCCGGCGGAAACTTCCAGAAAAATCCGCACGCGTCATAGAGCGTGAATTGGTAGAGCAATCTACTAATTTCTAGAAGAATCCAGAGGGTCCCATACTAGCCAAAGTGGCCCCTAAAAATGATGCCAACTTGGCTCTATCGCCAAGATTTCACAAAGTTCTCATTGAATCGCCACTATAGCGTAACAGACGGCGTTTGCATGTGATTAGTACAATTTTAAAACAAAATAAATATAACATAGAGTAATATAAATGCATTACATATCCAAATACAAATTATTTACACTATTTACACAAAATCGTAACAATATTAAGTTATCAACGTCCAGTTGTGCTCAAACATTAATTTAACGTCAAGTTTGTCATGGAAAATGTAGAATTCCCCTTTCAGTCTCTTGAATGAAACTAAATCTTTAGAAGGGGGGGAAATAATGGAATATAATATAAAAGCTCAGGGATAAGCATTACCACACTTAAAGAATAATGATATCGAAATTATAAAGTCAATTTCGGAAGGAAAAATATCAGACCTTCCTCATTTAGCAAAAGTATCTTGGATTGTGAAGTAAAATGATTACGGAAAATAATTAAATTTAAATAAGAAATTAGTTTGCTGAAAACAGAAAATAACGTCGAATTATCAAAGAAGATACGGTTTTCTATAAATAAATAAATATATATAAAGCTAAATAATAGAACAAAACTAGTTTTGGTTTTATACAGCTCAAAGCGAATGTCTTAAATAACATGCCAAACAGTTTAAAATCATATTTAAAACTACGCATTACTTAAATTAGGCAAAACGAAACACGTTTTCAGTTTCCTAAATACAAAGACTAAGAGATTCATGCAATCTCTTATTCTAACGCGTCCTAATGATGGGACGTTACAACGAGCCAAAAAAAGGCCTCTAAGAAAACGGTGTAATAAGCCGCAAAAAGATCATCATTAGTAGAACCCGAGGGATTAAGAAAAACCAAATAAAAACACACCCCAGGTATATGAGTTACGTCCGGTGTTTGAGGGGAATGGAAATTTTCTGTTCCCCTACGAAAGAATTAATACCAAGAGCATGGGGTGGGGAGGGAGCAGCACGTATATTTCATTCGTTGTTTGTTTTCAGTCGCTGTTAGTGCCAAGAGTGGCTCCCCTTTTCAAGCGGATGTATGGGTAATGGTACTGGTGGTGGCAGCGGGGGAGCTCTGATGTTAGCCGCCGTGTGGCGTGGAGATCGCGTAAATCAGCTTTACCGCGCGCATTGCTTTAACAAGGCTTCCCGCAGCCACAAACGAGGCAGGAATGAAAAAAAAAGAGAAAAAGGAAATAGAAAAAGAGTATGGAATGGAAAAGATGAGGGGGAAAAGTTTGAAGACTGGAGTGGTTATAATTGGGATCTTATTTTTTACACGATTATATATATTCAGTTTTCTGAAATGAAAAAAAAAAGATTTGTTGCAGAAGACTTGATAATTTGATGTGGGTGATCTTGAACAAAACAAGTTTTATTTCGCACGCTTTGTTTTAATCTGTACTTTGATTGTCAAGAACTTTGGTTGTCAGACTAGTCAGAATATTTTGAAGTACTATATTTTTTTATTTACATGTTGTATTAAAATTCATATGTTATGTTAATTATATTTATGATTATATAAATATATGTCTTTAATTTCAATCATTTCTTATATTCGCTTATAACTTTTTCAAAAAAAGTGCTCCTAATAGTATTTATCTTAGAATCAGTTATCGTTTTCAGTCTTGAGTCACTGAAGATTCACCGAGTAGAGGGACTAATACTGGTGGAATTTGTCGAGGTTCAAATTCCTCGTGTCGGCATGAGGTGAAAATTTGGAGATTGCGGTGCCCGCTTAGGTGTTGTTCTCGTCACTGATCGAGGTTTAAATTTATGAGGTTTGCAGCTAATAGCCCTCGCGTTGCTTTGGAGTGCAATAATATACAATGAGCCAATAAAAAAAAATAAAAATAAAAGTGTGTGTTGCTGCAAGTTTTCCGTTTTAATTATACAGTCGGACACGATTTAACGAACCCCTATTTAACGAATTTTGCGATTTAACGAAATTGTCTCCTTCCCGATTAAAAAAAGGCAAAAAGCCCTATTTAACGAATAATAAACCTCGAACGAACGAATTTTTTTAAACAGCAGAACATTTTTTTTATTAGTTTGTATTAAAAAAAATTGGATTTTTTTTTCAAATAACATCCTTTTTGTCGAGGACAGAAAATTTTTTTCTCTCGAAAGTTGCCAAGTTTGACGTCAAAGAGTGCAGAACGTCATTAGACATTACAAGTACAAATGAATCATGAGTAATCTATTTGAATAGGACAGGAAACTCCTTTCTTATCTCATTCCACTCCACAACGCAGGAGATATTTTAAGATTTTAACGATTATGTTACATTTGATGACGATCTGCCTACCTGTGCAAATGAAGTTCAGGAAATTGTTGATTTGTCGGAGCCAATGATTAGCAATTCTGATTCAAAAATTGCCAATGAAACACTAATCAAATCTGTTACATCTTTCTAATTCTTTACATTGTTTGGAAACTATGAAAACATACTTTATGCAGCGGGATGTAAATGACGCAGCATTTTCTTCTCTGTATAAAGTCGAAAGAAGAACTTTTTCGAGTCAGGAATCAAAAAAATTTGCAATGATCTATTAATCAGTATTTTAAAATGTCCAATTAACTGGTGCGCAATAATTCATTTTTAGTATTTTTAGCTGTTGAAAAAAAAAGCGTGTAATTTCTAACTATAGACATTTTTGTAGTTGCATAATGTATATTTTCGAAAACGTAAGTGCAAAAAATCTGCATTTTGTTTGCACCTTGATATAACAAATAACCCCGATCTAAGGAACAAAACGTTCACCCTCGATGAATTCGTTAAATCGGGGTACGAAGTTTATTCCGATTTTTCGTATTTCAAATTTTTGTTTTACGAATTTTAATTACATTTTTGATAACATCAATTATATTTTCTTCTGGTATTTAATACATAAGAGTATACAAGTAATAATTTTTCCATAAAAGATGGTGCCGATTGATTTTAATTTACGTTGCATGCTTAAGCA
The DNA here is from genome assembly GCA_019973935.1 of Trichonephila clavipes. Classification (NCBI taxonomy): domain Eukaryota; kingdom Metazoa; phylum Arthropoda; class Arachnida; order Araneae; family Nephilidae; genus Trichonephila; species Trichonephila clavipes. Next base: position 429,857 of record BMAU01018218.1, read on the forward strand.
ACAAGAGGCCTGTTGGTGATGCATCTTGTAATTTTGGACCACAGTCAAATAACGATGAGCTGGTATCCTCCTATCTTAAACTTCCACACCAAATTAACGAGAGGACTTTGAGCCTCGACAGATTTAAAGTTTATCAGTCCCTCTACATGACGATTCTTCATATGTGGCACAAGGTTTCGAACTCACAACTCAACAAAGAGTTAAAGATCCTGGCCACTCTGCTACCGAGGTCGCAAAAGATAGCGTTGAAGAAATTAAAATAAAAAAAAAAGGACAGTCATACTACTTGATTAGAAAACTGATTTGCGGAATCATATTTCAATAAAAATGATCATTATTATGAGGAATTTCTTTTATTAAAAATTTAAATCTTTATATAATAATAAAGAAGTAATGACTCAAACTTTAAAATTATGATCAATGTTTAAAATATTTAAGGTTTTTTTTTATTTAATCGACAGCTTTGTAAATTATAAACTTCGAAATGCGTCTAATTAAAGAGAACATTAGAATTTTACTAAAGCGATGCTTATTATGTACTCATACATAAAAAAAATTGACTATTATTTTAATTTTCCTAGTTTATTAGAGAAGTCTCTTCATAACATTTCACAGTGGTAGTCTTTCAGAGAAGAATCGAATGAAATTGCATGAAATTTCACGGGTGGTCGGACAACACTTGAGGGTATTCAGATCAAAGGTTAAACATACAAAGCAACACCATAAATAGCTCAAACATTCCGATCATTTCACATAAAAAAATGATCGCATTCTCTCTCACATTTATTTTTATTACATAAGAAAAAGATTAAGAGAATACAGAGATTAAATCCAGCCCCGAGTAAGAGACTTGAAAAAAAAGTCGACCCATAAAATCTACCCTTTTACTAGCCTGAACCCGAAGTCACGGCTCGCAATTAGATACAACACCAAAGCTGCCATTTCTCGAATTTTCAGACCCAAACCTGAAATAAAACAAAAACGAATATCTTCTTGTTCTTTTGGTTTATGATTTCTCTCGGATATAAATTATTTTATTTGTCAGGTTGAAAAGCGAGTAGTCTTCGGAGTTGGCTTTTTCCCCTCTCTTTTTGCTCCTATTCTTTGAAGAGGTTTGCTTTTTTTTAATCTTTTTCTGTGGCTGAAAAGGTTGTGTTAAACAATTATTTAGCCCACCTTGGTGGTAGCTAAGAGGCGTTACAGCAGTAATTCAGGATTTGTTCGCCGTGTGAGTTTTAGAGGGGACTCGGTCTCTGGCCTCGCCAGGTGAAGTAGAGAGCTTTCCTTGTCGTAAATTGTCTGGACTTAGTTCTACAGCTCAAATTTTTTGAACGAAATCAACTTGCGAGGAATAACTGTTTGAGGATAACGATGTTTTGAATGAAATGTGTAAATATATCAGTACTCTTCCATTTAAGTGTCTTGAAAATAACCAAACAAGCAGTAACAAAATCAAAAATAAACGCACACGCAACAAACCATCCTACTAAAAATTGGGCATTTAATTCATAAAAAAAAGCATTGAATACATTTGAAGTTTTTTGATGGTGATGTGTTTTCAATAAAATGACATAACCATAGGATACGCTTATCATTAAGAAGTTTTTTATATTGGGTAAAAAAAACATGCAAGATATCCGACGAATTGTTCGAATGCCTTTTTTTTAAAATTAAAATCATTTAAAAGATTTTTTTTTAAATTTAATTTAATTTAAAGTTAACTTTTGATTTACAAATCTTTAAATAGTTTTTTTTTTATGATTTTACAAAAAAAAAAAGGGGGGGGGATTTATTGAGATAATTTAAGAATATTTGGTAAAAAAAATCGAAAACACTACATGAAAAATAAATGAACTTCAAGGAATCATTTTATGAACAATACTACGTTTCTGCTCTCAATTACTTTTTTAAATTAATTTTACATAAATTTTAAAATATAATATATCATTTTAATATTCTATTCAGTATTTAAATTAATTTTTAAAGTATTTTTTTCAAAAGATATGTTATACGTTAGAGTGAGTAAGGGAATATGAACGTCGCACTGTTCAGCTACACGAGGGCTTTTGGCGAGGGGTTATATACGTTAGAAAACAATTATATAAACCAAAATTCTTTAACACTGTCAAATACAATACATACACTAAGTTGACCAAGTTTCAAAATGATCAACAAGTAATTACTTGGACTATCGTATTTAAGTTTGAAGAATTTGGAGGAAAACTCATTTTGAGATAATGCTGTTTGATGTTTTAAGAACTAAATTCATTTTATAATTGATTTTATAGATTATTTGACATTTCCCTCAGTTGTTTTTAAATCTCTAATTTCCTTTGATTTAAATAGGAAATAAAACAATTTTTTTTCCTAAAAAATTGAGTCATTAATATTTTAACGATTGTAATGTTTCTAACTAATATGTATTAATATTTTTTATTATACAATATATATATATATATATATTAGTACCAACAGCTATTTTTAAATTTGAAATAAAATTAACAATTTAGTTACAAATTTCAGGCATATTCCATTATTCCATTGACACTAAATTATTCAAGTTCGAGTATGAAACTTTTTCACCCCAAACAGATTCTAATTAAAAACTGACCTTGAATTTATGTTGCGACAGTCTGTTATTCTTGTTAACTTCTGTTATTTCTTGTTCTAGTTGACTTTGTGAGACTCTTGCTCATTAGATATAATATAAAAACAAAACTTAAAAAATTACTTCTTCAACTCAACTATTTCAATGGGCGCTCTGCTAAGGCAGTGGGCAAAAACAATAAAGAAAAAGTCCGATTTTTTTGTCTTAATAAGGCACGCATATAGCTGTGTTGTAGTGTCTGGACAGTCAAAGGAGACGCATTAAATCTGTCTCGACGCAAGAGCTTTCTGTAAGGTCATCAGCCTTGAATATTACAAGTCAGTAAACAATGTTCATGAAACGTTCCAACTCAAAAAGTGGTAGTTTAGTGATATTCCATTAGGATACTTTATACTAATTCAAATAACATCCGTCTCTCGAGCAATTACATCTTAATATTATGCAACAAGCTGGCACGCGAACCATTTTAAATTAATTCAATTAATCCATGAAAATGGAATGTAAGAAAGAACTATTTCTTTTCAATGAAATTTTACATATTTTCATTGTAAATGATTTCACTTCAAAGAGTCGGCATATTTTTGACGATGAATGCAATGTTACAAATTCTGCTAGTTTTACTTCCGTAATTTAAGACAATTGTAGGAAGAAATGCAGAAAATATTACAATCTATCTAATAAAAAGTAAGGTGGGAACTGAAATGGTGTAGAAATTTAAAAAAAGAGATATGTTGTAAGATATGATCCTTTTTTTTTAGTCATTTAACCAAAAATACCTCTAAAAATAAAATTTAAAAACTAATTTCTAAAAAAAAAATTAAAATTCTAATTTTGTTTGAATGTAATAAGTATCCTAAATCATTCTAATTGTAATTCCAGTGATTGTTATCCATTATAAAGGCTATATATATCATGTATTACTTCATATTTTAGTTGTTAACAACATCTTTATAAGATTCTGGGAAATCTGAAAATAGTTATGTATATTGCTATGTATTTAAACATTTCGTAATTAATACGCAGCATCACACAATTTAAGGGAGTTCACCCACGCGTGATGGTTTCAAAAAATCAATTTTTTTCCATAAATTGTTTTCTTAACATGTCTAGAATACGGTAGTTAAAGTGATTTTCTAAAATTCGAAGACGTTATAAAGAAGCAGATGTTAGAAGAGCAACTGTTCGTAGCGCTAAGTTTAGATTTTCTTTGTTTTAATCGGACTTGAAACTTTTTAAACGCATTCCTCCATTATTTTTCAGGAAAAGTTTGACCAAATGACTTCAAATTTATAGGGTAGACTCAGAACACATATACGCACCAAGTGTGAACTACGATCATTCCAAAATTCAAAATATTTCTATTTTTTATAACAAAAACATAACAAAAAAACCCTATGAAATTCGAAACTTTTCCTTCAGAGGTCTACCAAAAATCCAATTTTTGATGTTTTCAATTGGGTATAGTTCATTCGGTGCATTTAAGCTAATAAATTAAAACGCCATCATTTTTTTTTTATTTCAGATAAGCCAATCAGACGGAATCGTGGTGGAAGTGAGCGTCCATTTTTTCGAGGCGGGTGTGTTCAGAGCGCTATAACTCACGTTCTATTGGATATTTTTGGCTAAAAATTTATATACATACTCTTAAGGTATCCGACTACGTTCGGAACCGTGATTTTAAAAAAAGCGCATAAATGGATAATTTTCATGATATTTAGTGTCACTTAGATTAGAATGCATGTATAAAATTGTTTTGAGGACATTTTGACAAAAAAAAATTTGTTTAAATATATTTTGGCAAAAAATTAACTTAGAATAATCTTTTTTTCAAATGTTCTTTTGTGAAAAATGGTTCGATTATAATAATATTTTGCATGTATATAGCTCAGACCTCTCTACAGAGGCTCAACTGGAATTTTTGAAAAATTCACATTATTTTCAGAAATTCTAGTTGATCCTCTAAACAGAGGTCTGAGCTATATACAGGCAAAGTATTGTTCTAATAGAAGCTTTTTTCACAAAGGAGAACATTTGGAAAAAAGATTATTCTAAGTTAATTTTTTGCCAAAATATTGTATTTAAATAAATTTTTTTTGTCAAAATTTCCTTAAAACAATTTTATGCATATATTCTAATCTAAGTGACACTAAATATCATGAAAATTATCCATTTATGCGCTTTTGAAAATCACAATTCCGAACGTAGTCGGATACCTTAAGATACATATAAATAAATGATAAAAAACGTAAAGTTCTATCATTTTACTGGTCATCAAAAAAATTTCCTAAAAATGCTTAAAAAACGGGCCGTCGCATGGGTGAACCCCCTTAAAGCACAAGATATCTTTATATTAATTTTTTATGCAGGGAACAAAAATGCACAAATATACGAAAAAATTTCTACATTTTAAACTATTCGTAAGCTTTTTGAAAGAAAAAAATTAATTAAATCTTAAATTTTTAGCATTAAAATTACTATTCTCACAAATGCCATTCCTATAATTTCTGAAGTTGCAAATAAGATTCCTTTTCCAAGGTTTTGTTGACAACAAATATATTTCAGACATATCTTATTTTCAACCAAGCACTGTAGAGTAATTGAATAAAACTCTTCATTTATCATAGAGAAGTCTAATTCTTAATATGCAACAGAATTTCTCACATTCTTATGGGCACTACACATGTGCAGCATTCCCAAAATTTACATACAATCGCTTGGAAATACGGTACAATGCCATAATACAATGCATTTTGTATTAAAATAAGGGTAAAAAAAGTCCTTTTTTTCATTTTCAGGGTGGCATATTTTTTCTGCTGTTCTCTCTCCCTCTACCCTCCTTCCAGTTTCTCGTATTTTACGAGGCGGCACCGCACCAAACGATACTCTTAAATTCCGACGAGTCACGCATGCTTGTATCAGTTTTGTGAGTTTTCCTTCACCTTGGGGTGTTCGAAACGAAATCTTTTGCAGTTCTTTTGGTCACGATAACTGCCATTCATCCCCCATGTTGAATTATACACTTTTCTCTCCCTCCCCCTTAAGTCGGAGAGGTTAAAGAGGAGTTATAAACTGAATTAAACCTAACACGGAGGTCGAAAGATCTAACAAGTGGTCGTCTGCTAAATCCGGATCGTCCCTAAAGATTAGTCTCTTGTTTCCAATTATGCAAACCGTAAAATATGACCTGGTTTATTTACTGTATCCCAGTTAGTAGTACGTTGTTTATCCGTTTATTTATTTTACACAATACCGTTTCTCATTTTTTAAAGAATTGCAAATGATCAATTTGTAGTAGTAGAACTTGATCGTAGTTAAGTGTATTATAGAAAATCAGCAGGCAACGTTAGAAATCCGTAAACACAAATATGTATTCTGTATTAGAAGAAACTGATATATACAAAATTCGCTGTAAAAGGCAATAGTGGATAGTACAACTTAGATACTTTATCAAAGATTTTTTTAAGTATAAGTAGGACTTATTCTGTAGGATCAACTATTTCTTTCCTATCGTTCATATATTTAATGTGTGTGGAGATGTTCCCCTCTCCCTCCCCCCAAAAAAATTCGTGATTGTACAGATATTCCTTGGAATTGTGTTAATACATTTTGTTATGTTTATGAAATGACTAGAGATGGAAATATTCGCTTAGTAATTCCTAATCTAGATATAAATATAGGTAGTTTTCTAATTAAAATGGAGTTATATACATATAAATCAATAGAAAAAGAGCTTTAGAAGAAGCATGGATATTTTACCATAAAATCTACAGGCATTTTATCGTGTTAATGAAATACGTTATGTGGCATTGAAAAGAGTCAATACTAATAAGGAGAGATCAGGAAGTGAAGAAACTCAGCTATCAGTGTCAGCAGTGAATTATAATCGATGTTTATTTTGAAATGATATTCATAACAAAGTGCGAGACAAAGTCAGTTCAGTACATGGTAGAACCCCCGTGAACAGCGAGACTCGAAGGAATGCGTCTAAGTACAGACTATAATGAAAGTACGGACGATAACTGGAGAGAAAGCTTGTGACGTATTTTTACGCGTCCTCTGACTAATCCTCTTGGGGAATCTTTGGGCTATCATTTCCGTTTAATTCACAGTCATCTCTCTCAAGAAGAAACCCTGATATTCAGATTAGTTCGACTATATAAAGTCAGAGTTTTGAAATTCTATAGAAGGAGGTAGGAAGCAGCTACATTCGCTACGCAGGTGAGATTAAAAATAAGGTTTACATTCGCATGTAAAGATTAAGAGTGGTGTTTTGCCACTGTGTTGAATTAGTAGATTTGAGGTTAGGAATCAACGACAGATTACGTTGAGTTTAATAAGTTGATTCCACATAGTTGCTTAATAATCATTGCTTTCTCCGTGCTGCTCATTTGACATTCACTTCGTGAATAGGTTGTTGTTGGTTAGTTTGACTAAATAAATAATTGTGATTATGGAATTCTCTGGTTCTTCTTCCCTTCCCCCTACACATCTTGGTTGCTCACGAGAGAGGCGCGGGTCTATTACAAGCTTCTATTGCTTTCTCTCCATTTACCACAGTTCTTTTCAACATGGAGGTGGTAGTTCATGCAAGCGGAGTTCAGTTAGGCCCCAAATGTATTTGATTAGTGAGATCACAGGAAAACAATAATTAGGGAAGCATTTGTAAATCTTGCAGAGTATAAATATTGCCAACTAATGCAAATAGTATTCAGTCGGGAATTATAATGCTGATGAAAGGTAATAAGCACCCCCTTCACCAAAGAAGGAGGAGTGTCACACCGGTCAAAGCATATTCTTCACATATTGGACCCGTAAAAATCCGAACCAGAAGTAACACGCTATTGTAAGCGATGACCCTCGAAATGACGCCATGTTGCAATACGGTGAGGCGTTTCCACAGTTGTGGCCAAATAGAATCTGTCACTTCGTCGGTGCCACACTCGTACACGGCGACTATCACTGGACAAAAACCGTGACTCGTGTCTTAGAACACAACTCTTTGATATTCCGTCGCTCTACCCCGGCATTATTGCAAACGGAATCTTTTGCGCTGTGGGGTCAGGGCAATCTTATTAACTTAAAATATAAGTGGAAACCATGAGTAACTAACTCCCTGGTAAAGATTATGGTCGATATGGAAACACAAAGAGCGTCATGCTGCAAAATTGGCTCGCGTGACCACCGCTGTTAGCCAGTTGATGCGTTGATTCACACGAGTTGATGTCGCTTTGGCCACACCAGCACTTTTGAATCGACACATTTCCTAATTTTAACCATTTTTGTCATTATTAGTGCACAGTAGATGCGTCCGAATGGATGTCAGCTGAGACTGAACCAACTTGTTCTTCTCGGTGCAATCACCATGTCCCTCATAATATTGTCTGTCTGCTGGCACTGCCACCTTTAAGAGCGACCTGGTATTCTCTGTTGTTACCTGTGGTCCTCTGAGACAAGAAAATATTTGTCTGGAAGATTTAATGGCACTTATATTGCCCGTTCTGTAGGTTATTTTCCTTAAATCCTCTCAGTGTGAGTCGGAGAGATGCGCACCTCATATAATTTGTATTATTTGCAGAGGTTCATCAATCTTGAAATTCACAAAATTTTCTGGTCCCTTCTTACTGTTGCATTTTAAATCACATGTAGTGAATTATATTGAATAAATTTGTATTTTTATGTAACACAATTCAGGTTAAAGAAACTTAAAAATCTTCAACTTCACAATGAAAAATAAAATCTTGAATGATCATTAGCTTTAAAGTCTTTTCATCATTATTCTAACTCTAAAGTAGCAAAACAAAAAGTGTAGGCCAAAAATAAGACAGCTTCTGTGGTACATTTGCAAACTTTTAGCCTAAGATTAAATGCTGCAAAACATTATTTTTAGGCCAGCCTACCTTCACCCGTAATTTGCCAAAACTACTAGACTGCAACACACACATACGCACGCGCGAGTTTGTGTGTTGCAGTTTCTTAAGAGGAACAATGATATGACCATCTTTCAATAACCACTCTAATTGTCCAGAAAAGCTTTTGAAAAAAAGAAAATATGCCATTTTTTTCATATATATATTAGTAACGTAACGTTGTTTTATAAAAGTAATTTTAAAGAAAATAGAGGAATTTATATACAAGTGTGATTGTTTTCCAGTTTATTAAATTTTAAATTGCGATTTATGCTATTTAACAGCGAACAGAAACACAAAAGTTATTCTATCATTTTTTTAAATTGTTGAGGATTCCAGAGGGTGATTGTTAATGGTACTAGTCACATATTTACTTAAAATATAATTTTGATTTTTCAAATTAACGTGCTGTCAAACATAAAAAATATGCAAATAAATATTGTCGAATAGAGTTAGAATTCTGGAAATAATAGGAAATGTGCATGTAGCCATGATATAAAAAATACTGATTATGGACAAGTTAAAAAGTTACGCTGAACAATTTTAGCTGTAACAGATTATGAACATTAGTAGTTAAAACAGATATATAAGTACAAGCAAAATCCTCCACTTGATAAAACACTCATAAATTTAAAAGTTTACGGGGTAATACTTCTACATCTTTATTGTAAAATAAAGGATGACGCGCACAAGCTGTTTGTAAAAGAATGACAATATGTGAATTATTTATATTCTGATTCCCTATCAATACATCAAATACGAAAGAATATTACGACGTCTGAACTGAAATGTACTTGCGCATGTTTGAGAATAATATTTATCTTGCTCTAAACATTCTGAGTACATCATTGCATAATTCTACTCCGAAAGGCGTGAAGCGTTTTAAATAAATTACTTTTTTAACGTATTCGTAAGTTGAATAACTCTTGTTTCTATTTTAAAAGTTAACGAAACAAGCCCTCAATAAAATAAGGTATCTAAGGAAAATGTAAATTTTTCACAATTCCACGTATAACTTCGTCTTTGTATCATATACTTAGCATTGTATTGCTGATACATTAAACGTGCCTTTGCTGACATTAATGAATGATTTACGATTGAAAGTAAGAAAATTTCGTACTACTCTTTGCTATCGTATTATTCTTTGCTATGTTTGTTTTTTTTTAGTCATTTGTCATTTTTTTTTTTTACTATTTGTCTAATTCCTAGCATTTAACTTCGGAAAAACTCTTTAAAAGAATATCCATGCAACTGCTGGCCCAATATTTCTCCCGATAAACATCGAAGCATCTTTTGTAGTATTGCCCCTATAGGGTGCTCAATGTAAGAAATAAAAGACAGCTTTTGCTCTACCTTTCTTTTCTTATTACCTTTCTTTCTTGGGAATTAATCAATAGTTATTAAAAATAATCTATATTGTTTCTAGAGGAATCTTCCAGGAAAATAATATACATAGCTTGTTGTATGGCTACTAAGTAACCCCACGTAAAACAAATTGAGATTAAATATGAATGATTTTAAATTTTTTTTTGAATGTTAGAAATTGTCATTTTAGGTTCCTATTAGGCAACTTACTATACCACCGAATATTTTGTACTAACCAATCTCAATGGGTAAAAAGTAAGTAATTTTATCCCTGTGAAAAATAAGTTTCTTTTTTAATCCTTTAGAGTCGTGAATAATGAAAGAACTTATCTTCATTGTTTTCTCACAGTTTCGAGAAAAAAAGGTTCCTCCATTATTCAATAAAGAAAAGAAACCTGTTTAAACTTTTATAACACCTATCCCGGCAGAGATTTGCATCCCGGGAACAGTAAGCACAATCGTATTCTGTGGATTATGACGGTGGCCGCAATCAGATCCATTCCGACCCTCCCCCCTAAAACGCCCATAAAGCTCAGTCATGCATTCGACGGCCTTCGATTACGACGAACACACCTGTGTTAGCGCCAATTGATTTTTAATATTCCCATAAAAAAAGGGAAGCTTCATTATACAATACATTTTAAATGCGCTTGGGATTCAACTTATCCAAAGTCTTAAACAAATACATTTGAGGAATTAATAGAAAATATGATAGCAATATAAAGCCAAGTACATATTTTTTCCCTTCCTCTTCCACCTTTTTTTAAAACTTCCCCCCTACATTTTCTTGGTCCCAAAAGATTCTCATTAACGCCTCAGAGCATGCAAATATTGTATATATAAAAAGAGCATGCATAATACATGTGTGCATTAGGAATATGGGTGCTGCATATATGCATAGGCTACACACTCTCAACTAACCCATTGCATATTGTATGTTGTTTCTGAAATGAAGGCGACTCAGTACTAAAAATCTGATTCTTATACATCATAGCACATAATGCGTCTCAGTTTCCGTTCTAGCAATAGCATTCTGGAATGGGTTCTTGGCTCTCGGGACGGGTTTGGTTTTCAGGCTTGCTATACGTAAAACGTTTGGATAATGTGAGTGAAATGAAAGTGTGTGTAGTGCAAAAGAGGACATACTACCCTGTATTTTGGATTACAATATTCGCAAAGTAAGTGACCATTAAAATATGAATCGATCAAACAGCCCACAATTAAAAATTCACAATCATAGCCCCCTTCTCCATTTTTTTTAATCGTAATCTTCATAAATATCCTTTAATCAGAGCATTGCATGAATACATATATAGAGAAGGAAACATCTTGTTATATAAATTATTTTTATTTAAACATATGATATTAAATATCCTTATTTTTTAAATTTTACCAGATGAACATGATTTAGAAATTATAGAAAAGGGAAGTAAAAATTCTTTACACGAAATGAGTAAGGATGAGGACAGAGAACCTCAATAATAATCTTCTTAAAATATTGCTAAGCATGTATATATTAGTGTCAAACTAGTTTATTGTATCTTAACATCCACAAATTAGAAAAAGAGTTAAACAAGAAAAAAGACGAGGGAAATTTTTACTAGGTATATACAAACTTATTTAGATTCCACCATTTATAATTAACATATACGTTCCCGTAGACATGTACAAGTTATTTTTGAGATATGGTGTATGGGTTCGATGAACCACCTATTTTGAGATTTTTGTGACATGAAAATGCATCCCTCAATTATCAAATCGACACAGAACAGTAGATTAGAATATGAATTTATTGTTTTCACAGCAAAAGGTTGAACTATAGCATTTAGTCTGTTCAATAAATTAAGTATCCGTTATCTAAAATGAAAAATTAATAAAAAGCGTTATTATCCACAAAATGTGTCGATGATTTTATTTTTGTACGTCTTCTTTCTCTCTCATTGCATGAATTACAACAGCAAAAAATATGAATGGAGCAATACAACAAACAAAAATTTTTTTTTTAAGAAAATGAGCATAAGATAAATAAAGCAATTTCATTTGGTTTTTATTTATTAAAAATTTTAGTGATTTTTTTTAAAAAAATATGATTGAATAAAAATTACTTATTAAAATGTCCACTTGAATATTTCTTTACTTTTCTATGACATTGTATATTACAAATATCTTTAAGACATTGTCCTTAAAATATATGTTCACACAGAGGATTTAAGATAAATTATTTAACACTGTATTCAGTGATAATGAAATTGTATACATAATTTAGCTAAAAATTTTTGCATCTTTAAATAAGAATTATTTTATTTATTTTAAATTTGTAAGGGAAATATTTTTAATATTTTGCACATGAACCACTCACTCCTTTAAAAAAGAGTTTTTATTTTTTAAATTTTCATATTTAAAATCAATGCCCCATGATCAATCATCAGTAATATTTTCTAGAGCTGTTGACTGACTACTTTTTATTTTAATGCCGTTTAAATAGTTTTAACTAATTGGTTTGCATTTTGAGTCATTGTTGTGTTCTTTATTATAAGAAAACTGTTTGGTAGTACCATATATATAAGACAATAATTCGTTCAATAAATTTAGACTTTTAATTTGAGATTTTAAGTATGTCTAAATGAACTTTAAGACAATGTTTCAACAGTAGTACTAATTTCTATCATGAAACTTTTCCATGTTAAGAATCATGTATCCTAAACTTTTTATACTCATTTCTAATTCTTTTCTTTTCATTTTTAACCATTTAGTTTCTGATATTCGTTACTTTTTACATACAAGTGTAATCTTTATTTTACAGAGTTATAAACTATAGATAACATTGAGATTCTGAATAAGCGTATGGTAATTGGTTAAAATTCAAGTTAATTATTTATTATTTTTGCTATTTGCCTTAAGTATTATCGATTAATGTTTCAACGCAATTCTTAAAACTTAAAAATGCCATTCAAATAATATTTCACCTTTTAAGTTTTGGCAAAATTGAACGCATACTACTGTAATAATAATTCGATTCAACGTAAATTACAGCAATTTAGACCTCTTTATGATCAATTTCTTATACTAAATAGCATTTGATTGTACAGGACCGTTTCATATAATAGCTTTAATACTTAATGGCAGGTATTAAGTTATTGGCACCATTACAAAGCCTTTTTTCTAGTGTCATTAAGATATATTTGCTGCATTATTTATTGGAGGAATTGTTTATTTTAATGACAATATTATTTTTAAACTGTAAAATACCACTTAATTTCCGCTCCGTTCTTACAATACTGGTATAATGAATCATAATACACTTTTTTATTTTTAAAAAGGGAGAGAGATATTCTTTTCTTCAAAACAAGATTAAAGTAACTCTTTTAGTGGGATCATTTCTTGAAGGATTTTTCTCCCTTTAAGAACAAGAATTAAGTATTAAGAATGGTTGTTTTGATACTTATTATTAAGAATTTTACAAAAACATCACAGTTACAATAATAGTAGCAATAAAAATGTTATTGTAAATATGAAGAAGTAGCTTATGACAAGAGATGACTAATAAAATATACAAATGGCTAACTTCTATTAATTACAAAATTTATCTTAAGAAGCAGATATAACTTTTCACACATTTTAGAAACTATGTCATTATCGAAAAATCTGTGCTCAATTTTAGCGTTCCCTTTTGCAGTGCTATTAATATATTTTTTAACTAGTTTACATAAATTCATGTACATAAAGAAAGTAATGTTTTATATAAATTTATGTTTATTAAAGATATTGCATTAATCGTTCCTATAAATTCATGTGTATAATGTAATATTTAATTTGTAAAATACATGTATATTAGTGTTTGAGATATAATGTACTTATAAGAAGCATATTGATTGTAAATTCACATAATTAAAGAACTGAAAATGACACAATGCAATCTGATATCAAATATATAATGCAGGGAGTTTCATACTGTATATAAAGATGCTATACTATAGGAATTATTCATATTTCTCATTTTGAAACATTTCACTGGAATAAATATAACGAATACATAAGAAAAGTTTAGATATAACTAAATTATCTATCTAGATATAATGAAAAAAAGTCTTTGAGGCTTAGAACAATATATTTTAGAGATAAAATAGTCTATTATCAATTAAAAGAAACTTTTAAGATATGTTTTAACAAAAAAAAAAGAAGAGAAGAGATAATGCTATTTTTTTTATTAATAATTGTTTCAACACAATTAGATTACGTATTCATACATTAACACAAAAGATTAAAAATAAAAAAGGAATCTCTCTTAAACAATAAAAATTTCTTACTTTTAAATTTTTTATAATTCCTTTTCTCCCCCCACATAGAGTATATATATATATATATATATATATATATATATATATATATATATATATATATATATATAATTTCTCTCTCTCTCCATATATAGTGTATATATGAAGTACATATATTTAGTATATATATAATAACATTAATTTATTTTTCTAGTTTTTAAAATTAATAATAGTGTTTAAACACACACAGGCAATAAGATAAAAGTTAAAACAAAACCAGATTTTGTTAAAAGTATTTTGAGTCATCATAGAATAGTTTTCAATTATATAGCAATAAATACTAAAAGAATTTTATATTTCTTTCTATAATATAAAAAAATATGGATTTTATCATTTTTATGAAATGATAAATTAATTTAAAAAGAGAAGTTAAAAGGAAATAACACCAAAATAAGAACTAAATTATAAAGAACTCCCCCTCCCCCAAAGCGTTTACAAAAATTAGGTAGATTGAATTTCAAAAACAATGTCATTCATCTTTCATATGAAACGTAAAAGTAGTGTTTAAAAAATGCCCGTTACTAAAATTAACTAAATAAATGAAAGCGTTGAAGCTTTTATCATAACTAATGTAAAGGATAATAATGTAATAAGAGAAAAATTAAAGTAAACACTTTTCACTTTCTGTCACGCTGATTACATGTTCTTAGAATAGTTTGAAGTTGCTTTTTGATTAGCTATAATTATGTATGAGAATGAGTATTTTCTTTTTTGCTGTAAATGATAAATGTAATTTTAATTTGTTTCTGTTTTGTTAAGCTTTGTTTAACATAAATATAAATCAAGAAATTAAAGAAATTTATTTCATATATTCCCTTCTTCCAATTAAAAAATTTTTGAATCATTTTAGAATTTTAACAAAATAGTTTAATTAGTGCTTACATAAATTTCCTTAAAAGTACAGTAGGCACTAAAGGATCCCCCTCCCCCAAAAATATCACATTTATGTTCGATCTCCATGCTATCAATGTGAGTAATTTTAAATGCACTTCTATAATACAGGAGAAACTTATTTGAAATATATTATAAGCATAACTTTTTTTTGAATTGCTTAAAATGTATGACGTTTATCATTAACATTTTAATCCAATCTTTACTCATATTTTTAGGCATAAAAAATAAATGATGTATTTTCATTTAAAGCACTGATGGAGAAGAAAAACAATCTATTGTTAATATTTATTTTTCTTGATAAAAATGCCCTAAATAGAAATTTCAACTGTTAAGTTTAAAAGAAGTTTTCAAAAACAATTAAATAGGCATGAGTGAAATTTTTTATTACACAATAAAAATTAATTTTAAAATTGTATTGCTTTCAATCAAAATTTGAGTTCTGAATTAAAAACAAAAGTCCACGCTATTTGAAACAAAAACCATTGTTAAAAAACACTAAATTCTTTCACCCCCAAAAATATTCTAAATTGATGAAAAAAAGTTATTGCTAATGACAGATACTTAATTATAGTTTTCCATTAATTTTTTTACCATGAATTTGACTATTTTTGTATTTTGGGCCTGAATAATATGGATCATGACACAGTGAATGGGATATGACTGGAAATAAAATGTCGGAAAAAATTGCCCTTTTTTTTTCTATGATACAAAAAAAAATTATATATATATATATATATATATATATATATATATATATATATATATATATATATATATATATATATATATATATATATATAAAAATATATATAATTTGCATTACAATTATTACATTAACATTTTATTTTGCAGAAAAGGTTTCTATAAACTTAAAATATTATTGCATGTATCTAGAATAATTTATTAAAATTTTTCATGGTAAATAAATCTGAATTTGTATCTTATTTTTGTTTGTGCCTGCTTTTTGCTTAAATTATTTTTCCACATGCGAATTTAAGAATGAATCCCTTTGAATAAGTATTTCGAACCTCGCTCAGATTATTTTAGAATGTCCAGCAAGATCTTCATTTAGTCTGTATACTTGGGTTAAAAATCAATTACTTTCTTAATCGATCAAAAAATTTGATGACACTGATATGTAAATATTTTTATTTTTAAACTCTCCTTCAAACCATTCAAATGAAATTTAAAATTCTAACAAAGATATTTTTATATAAAATTATAACTTTTTTTTTCAAAGTTAATAAACAGAATCAATTGCTAAAAACGTGAATAATAAGTATATATTGGGATTCGAAATTATTTCTAACCTCCTCTATAAGGAAAGCAATAGTTACTTATTTAATGGTATTTTCTATCGTATTATCTCAAAAAATTATTACATTACTTAATGAGAATCAAAAAAATTACCAGAACATTTACAGCAGTTAATTGTAAACAAATATTTGTAGAATCTGGTTTTGAATAATATTCTTCGTCAATATAATGCTAAGGGGCGTAGCTACCGCCGTATCAGCCATATCAATGATACGGAGCCCCCAAGCTACAGGGGCCCCAACATGTGTAACTACAGTACCACTAACAGGGTTTTCTTTTCTAAAAAAGGGGCCCTGGAGGAGTTTTGATACAGGGCCCCCTCAGAACTAGCTACGCCAATGATAATGCTGGCTGTACTTCTGATCTGTCACCGTGTTAATATTCAACATATTACCCTCATTACAGGTTATTCAAAATTTTTAAAATGCAACTATTCTTTATTAAAAACCAAGGGAAATAAGTTAAATATTTTTTTCCCAAAACTGATTGAGGATAAAAAGATTATTTTCAAATTTTTATAAACTGTAACGAAATTAATCAATCATTTTTGAAAAATTATTTAATCAAACACGTTTTTTCCATTAAAACTGGATAAAAAAAATTAAGGAATTGTTACAAAACTATGATGAATAGCGATTGTCACTTATCTATGGATTACTCTATCTGCGACAAGTTATTTAAAATACATTTATAAAAATGTGAGAATTGAAAAGTGGGGAGTGTTGAGTTGTTATTCAAAAGATCTATTAGAAATTTTTAAATGGTTATGCCATTTTCTGATCATAAACTATTTTAATATGCTGTTATATTTCCATTTATTATAACGGAAAAAACGGGGAAATGCTAAAAATTACAGATTTATATTTTCTAAACTAAAAAAGCTGTAGTTACACTCTCTCGTACATTTCTTTTTTAAAAATTTTATATTTGTATTATAAATACTGTTAAAACGAGGAGAAATATCATTTGCTAAAATTACTTTTTAAATATATATATGAGTTTTAATCTACAATTTTCACAGAGACTTTTCATACTTGTTGCACTAAATATCTTTCAAAATAATTTCCTTGAAAAAAAAAAACATGATTAAATCTGAGAAAGTATGAGAGACGTAATTCTTTTGCGCTTCGAACAGAATTCCTTGAAATTAAATGTTAATTCGTCTTTTTACATGCCTCAATTTTTTTCAACGCTTACGGAATGTAATGGCAGTTTCAGCCATGAATATTCTTTTATTGTCCCTTAATTTCAAATTATAATTCACGTTTGTGTTTCAGAAAGTGGTAAGTCATTCTTATGACGCTTAAGATTTTATCATTGATTTAATTTTGAATACATCATTCAGAACATATTAAGCTAGTCTCCTTACTGTCAATTTATGTACGATATTTTCTGTAAAAATCGATCAGTTTTAACGAGGAGTTTCGATTCAGATGTTTTATTTAGATATTAAATCAATTACTAAATTTTTATTTCTTCTGTTTAAAAATAATTTTAAATTTCATTTTCTTTTTAGAGTTGTTTACGATACCCTATAATATATCATTAAGAGATTTAAATGGATTTTAAACAGAATGGATTAAGCTCAGTTCTGTAGCTTTGAGGAAATTTTCAGACCAAAAAAAGTAATATCATTTGATTAGAATGCAAATGATACACGAATCTGGGCAACAATGGGTAAAAGAAAGAAAAAGGAAATGAAATATTATACGTTTTTGAAGAGGTAAACAGAAATTATTTTAAGTATAAGAGGAATTGCTTAGTTTTATTAGTTGAAATTATTGCATAATTTTTCAGAATATTATAATTATTGTGACACAATTTGGTAAAGGCACGTTTTAACATTTGCCTCTTTTTCTATTACGAAATTGCTAATAATGAATTTGTAGGCTCTGGTCAAAATTGCTGGATTTGCTCATAAGATAAAAAATACTATTGAAATTTTGCTTAAGTGAGTAGATATTAACAATGCACTATTCAGCCACACGTGGGATTGTTGACGGATCTTATAATTTTGAACCTTGGTCAAGTGACGAGGATATTATACCTTAGCTGGTACTCCCTCTCCTAATTTTCACTCCACACCAACGAGACGATGTTTGAGCCATGGCGTATTCAACGTGTGTCGGCCGGCTCTGCACGGCGGATCTTCATCGGTACTAGGCTTGAATTCATAGCACGCCAACTACGAGTCTATTAACTTGACCACTAGGCTACCGTGGCCACGAAAATTTGCTTAAATATGCCACACAGAATCGTAATGACTTAAAACTAAAGCAACCAGCTATTTCACTGGCAGTGAAAGTAATATGAAATTTTGTGAAGCGCAGAGGTATTTATTCTTTATAAGATTTTTAAAACTGAATGTAATCAGATCTCGAACGCATTCCCACTCCCCTTATTCAAAATGAAAGGGGTTGTAGTTAGAAATCTAGGATAGGAAACAATCTAGAAATTAAACGCTTTTAAAAGTAAACATTGCACTTCCTTTTATAACTAACTTCAGAAGTTAGTTATAAAAGGTGAATTGATGCATAAAAGTAGTTTTATATTTGGGAATAAATGGATTTAAATGTTTGAGCTGTTTAAAAATATCTACCTACATAGATCTATATCCAAAAATGAGGATTACATCTGTTATTTCTTTATGCCCTAACTCTAAGTAGTTACATGAAAACGATAGTCAGCACTGGGGTAGCTAGTCAGTCCTAAGTGGGCCCTATATCAAAATTCTCTGTAGACCCTCTTCGAAAATAAATAAAAAGGATCGCATTAACAAAACTTATCTGAAAGTGTCAAAATATTGCACATGCTGGGGCCCCTAAGCTTTAGGGGCCCCGTATCATCGATATGGCTGATACGACGGTAGCTACGCTCCTGTTAGTCATATAAACTGATTTTCTTGCTGCAGGATTAAATTTATTATGGATTTATACTCGTAAGAGATTAAATGTTAGATCTCTTTCTGAGAAGAGGAAGGAAACATTAGAAAGATATTTCGATTTTTTATAACTTGTTCAACTCGAAAAAGAAATGTAAAAATACTGTAGTTTTCTTCTTTTATTTGGTTTCGTTAATATGTGTTTTATATAATGAATGCGATAGTTAATTTCTTATTCGATGTAAAATTCCCGCGTAAAAAAAATCCCCTTTAACAGCAAAACTCTGCCGATTTGAAGTACTTGTAAATAATTTAAGGTAATAAATTTAAGGTATGAAACTCTTGATTAGTAATAGACACTGAGAGTTGTTTTCAAATGTATTTTTTGAAAGCACTTGGAATTGCTTATTTTAAATTGAAAATAAATATTAATATATATATATATATATAATACTGTAAATTTTAATTTCTCATATGACCTTCAATATATGGTTTTCATATAATCTCAGTATTTTTCGGTTTTGATTGATAAATGTTCATCTCTCATTTATAGAGAATTTACTATATATACTGTCGAACCTCTATATAACGAATCTCTATATTGCGAATTTTTCTATACAGCAAATTTTTTACTGGAACCTTGAACAATTGACGATTTTCCTCGTAAAATAATCTCTCTATAGCAAAGTGCATTTTCTATATAACGAATTTTTTCTTTTGCGATTCAATTTTTGTTCTCCCTTTTTTTAAAGTATTTCTGAAAATAATTTCAAGTTATTCTTTCTTTAACACATTTTATGGGGGGTCATAAATTGTGAACTGATTTTATTAGATCCTAACTCGCCGAGAGCAATAGAGTTACGGATGTTTCATTCAAGAAGTACAACCTTTAACCCCATTGCCCAGATTACTAGAAACATCATCGATATCCTCTTTCATCCTCAGTGGAGTTGTCCCGTGTCCCATCCCGTTCTAATTATAAAATAATGTATGTTTAATATTACTTGCATGCTTTAAGTTATGAAATGTCTTTAAAATTCATTAATTTTACTATAACATTATTTTCATAATATTGAATATACAGTAAAGTCTTCGACATTCTTTTTTTTTTTTTGTTTTCCTTGCAGTTTTTCTTTCTTTCTTTTTTGATGGGTAAGATATATAAAATAAAAAAATCTTAATTTTAAAAAAAAGGTGTGAATAATTACTTTTTTTTATGTATAATGTTTATGAATTTAAAATTTGTTTTATGTGGTTTATAAAGTATATTAAAAGATGAACCTCTATATAACGAATTTTCCATATAACGAACCTTTTCCGGGATTTAGCGACTTCGTTATATAGAGGTCCGACTGTATATATATATATATATATATATATATATAAATTCATATATACTCTAGTGTCACTAATGTTATGGTATACAATTTGTAACTCTCTTTTTAATTTTATTTCTATTCTTTTTATACTTTTGTTAAGTTGTACATTTCAGCCATTCACAAGCCTTGCATCTGCATAAGGGTCCAGAATCTGGCAATAACTTTTTATTGCATTCAGATTTAGAGCAGGCTCTGCATTTTTAAGTGCAATTTTTAGGTAAGTTACCTCTGTCTTGTAAAGGATTTAGACATTCCTGTCCATTACTTTCAAAAGGTTTCTGCTCAGTATTATTATATAAAAGGGGAAGTTTGGCTGGCCAAAAAAACATGTTCAACACCCCACTTTTATATAAATTATTTTATACATTAGCTGTCCTAAGTCAGTAATGTTTATAATACAGCAGCATTTTATAATTTTTAATCTCGGTTGCTCATGTGTCCTTCATTGTGTGATTTTCCTACTGTCTATGTGTTTTCGAATGCGATTGATGAATGTTTATCTCTTGTTTGTAGAGAATTAGACTATATATATATATATATATATATATATATATATATATATATATATATATAATTAGACTATATATATATATATATATATATATATATATATATATATATATATATATATATATATATATATATATATATATATATATATATATAATTTTAATCAGTATCGTCATTCCAAAAGCAGTTGGTCTCCTGAGTGGTGATTTTTTACAACTGCCAAACATGCCTACACAGAGCCCTGACAACGTCTCCCAAATGTCTAAAAGTTATACAGTAGCCCCTTTCTTCCTTTAATTATGCAAGCACAATAAATCACACCTCGTTTTCTGAATTCGTCGGAGCAGAAGCGAGAGCTGTTACGAGTAAAATAGGGGTTTGGGGACGGTACTATTCTCTATTTTTCCACCTTTAATCCTTATCTAAAAGTCGCGCCCCCTTTAGCACAGCATCGGCTATTCCGATAGACACACCCTGGAATTTCTTGAAAATCATTAGCATAATGGTGTGGCTTCCCTTTCTGCTTCTGAACAGTATCCTTCGCATGAATGGAATACTAAACAGGGACGACAAAAAGTTTTTTTTTAGAAAAAAATTTCTAAGGTTCTTTTTGTGTTGTTGCTTTGCGTAATTATACAGTGGCTACACGCTCTGAGCAGTTTGAAGTATCGTCTCATCGATTATTTAGGAACTGAAGTACAGAGGAATAGTTTCAGAATTTTTTTTTTGTTACTTATTGTTTTTTGTTTCGAAGGCGGAAGATTAATTTTCAGAGGGACTAGAAAGTTTTTAAAAATATATTAATTATTTCTCTGGAATGCGTATCATTTTGATCTCATAACTCTTGGTGGAACAAAAAGAAAACCAATGGAATTTCCTTAAAAATGACGGATGTGAGAATTTCGTAATTTTATACGAGTACATATTTCAGTTGCCAGATTTAAATAAAACAAAAGTTGAAGTAGCAGAATCCTCATTTTGTTATTTTTGAAGTGTCCGTACAAAAATGGAGTTATTGTATAAAACTGTTATTCTGAAAAAAAAGTCATAAGTACTGTAAAATCGTTGTCTGAATCAGAGTTTCCGAATAGTTAGTAGAATTCACATTCACTCATTGAAATGTTTCAATGGATATATGATAATCATGCCGCAAGTTTTCCCTCCAAGGCATGAAACATAGGTCGACGATCACGTGCAGAATACGAATTTCTTTTCCCACTTTTCCTTAAAAAGAACGGCACAAAAATTTTAACTAGAACAGTGTACAAGATAATAAATGAACTGTGGAAATATATTAGATTTTAATAGAAGCACCAGAAATAAAACTATTCTCGTTGGCCTCTGGCGTTTTACTTTACAGCAATTCGATTCTAAAAATATTCTATTTGCTTAACAACATTCTGGCCCTCATCGCGATACGCTTGAAAATTAGAAGCATCGTTTTTCAATTCGGCTTTTTCGCATTTTGAGTAAATTTTCGGAGAAAAAAGGCACTGTTGACTCGTTTATGGAGCATCTTATATTCGGAAATATACGGTTTGTAATATTAATGAGGTTTCCTATTAATTAAGAAAAAATATTATGCATGTATTTATATGTAATGTATTGATGTATTACATGTGGCCGTGTTACACATGTATGGAAGGGAGTGTCGGCTATTGTAAGGAAGAAATGCCAAGGAAATTATTCTCAGTACCTAAATGACAGGGCGATTTATAGACCCTGAACGTGGTTTGGGATGTAAGATGATCACAGTCTCGACAGGCTTTGATCTCGGAAGGGTCAATGGTGGTTGGGACCAAGACTGAAGGTGCCGGGTGCAAGTCTGTGTTCCTTCCAATCAGAGATTATAGAAGGCGGGAGAGAGGCCAACCCAGGGGATTTAAAAAGAGAGCGGATCAGAAATCGGTGAAAGGCTAAACCTGCGAAAGGCTTCTGGGCAGCGGGAAGATCAGCTATCGAAATTTAGCGATTGGAGAAAAAAAAGCTGCGGGGCAGAAATTTAACTTCGCTATTTTGGTGGAGGGGGAGGGCTTACAATCCATTTGCAGACTCGAGAGAACGAGTCCAACAGTCGACGATCCCAATATATGATAACTATATTTGCAAAGGCTATATCTTACAGATACAATAGAACGTGTGCAAATTTGGCGTTAACTATTTGTAAATAAAATTTAATTTTTTAACTAAAGCTAGCTACCCAGGAATTAAGTAAATTTGAGGTTACGATGTTACAACCTTCTCTTTCGAGAAATTAAAAAAAAATACAATGTGACAATCATTTATAAAATATTGCTGAATCCCTTAACATTTCGATATTTATTTAATGATAAATATCTTTTTTGATTCTGATATTTTACCTACTTTAAAATGTGGTTTATTTTAATTATAATTAATATTCTAAAATTCTATTAGTAGATGTTTTCCAGATATTGAGCCTTGCAACTAATTTGGAAACTGTTGATGGAAATAAACATAATTTTTAAAATGAGAGTAAAATGGAATATAGTTCTAATTTAATCTGTAGATTTCTAAGCTTATTTCACAGGTAGAAAGACAAATATTTTTGAATGTTAAGTATTAATATAAAACTAATTCAAACAAAGTTATATTATCAATGATTAAAATTCAAACTTAAAAATCAAACGATGTAAAAGTCAAATGGAAGAGTAAGTTTTTTTAAATTCAAAGAATAAATTATCTGAGCAAATTTTTAGAAAAGTTATATTTTCCTGAACCAATTATAATTTTTTTAAAAAAAGATAAACTGTCTCATTTGACTTAACACCTTTGAATCAAAATTATTTTTACCTTGAATATTGTTTACTGCGAAAACTCAAAGAATTGAATAATTCAGTACAAAAAATTCATTTTTAGAACTTTTAATGCACACATACACTTTAATTCGATGAGAAATAGAAACTGACTTTTTTTAAGCGTAAATAAGTTAAATATTGGTAAATTCTCTCAGTCTCACGATTAAATATTTGCATTAGATACGAGATACATTTATCGGTTCAAAATATCAATAAGAGAATATTTAAAATTATGTATTAAAAACAATCCGTGTTTTATTTTTAAATGCACTTTTTGGCATGCCCTTCATTTTGTTTTTCTCCTGGGAGAAATGAAAATGCAAAAGTTTCCGCCTCTCTTTAATTAGCTTTATTATGAAAAAATATCTGATTGTGAGATGAAATAAATAATTTTAAAGTCACTCTAAATCTTTTTTGTTATAGAAAGAGCTTTTCAGATTTTATTATGAAACAACGCAGTAAAGTACCTACCATACAGTAGAAATTCCAGCAGTTTATTTCAAAAATATGCATTACATTTTATTTGGAATCCGTCATATCATAGATACGGTTATACTAAAAATAAATATTTTTCTTGCAACTATATACCAACACCAAATTTTAGAACGAAAATAAAAATTTTCTTAACAAACGCATTTTTTTATGTTTGAATATTTATAGTTTTTAAACTTAATTGTGAAGAGTGATGTAAAAACAACTTTCAAGTTTTTGCTCTAAGATTGTAGATGCCACAAATTTTCTGTTAAAAACAACCAACGATAAATCAGGTGATCTAGGCCAATATATTTATGTAGAATTTTGTTGATAATTAGTGATACAAAATAATATCTTTTAAAGGTTATGATAATGATTTGTAAGAATGGTATAAGAATTTAATATGACGAGTTACAATTTTCTAAAAATACTTATATTTTACAACAATTTTAAAATTACTAATACTACAAACAGAGTAATAAAAATCATAGCTGAAAGCTTTATGATTGAGTGCATTGGACTATAATAAGTTAAAAGCAAATTAACAATTTCCGAACTATTAATTATTAAAAAGAGAACACAAAATGGGTGATTAAAAAAAACTAATCTCTACTAATTTTTTTCTGAATTTCTCTCGTTTCTTCAGTCTGGCACATTACTAGAGTATTAAATAACATTGAATATGAAACATTTTGTAAATTGGATGGAAAACCAACAATTCTTTAGTAACAACGGAAAGAGATGCCGTAAAAGAAACAAAATATATATATGGTAAAACACAATTCCTAAGTAATAGTTTCTTGATTGTGTTATACAATTATTAATATATTGTAGTAGTTGTGCTATTCAATTCAACAGACTCTCTATTTCATGGCTCATGTTGGAAATGGAATCTAAACCGAAGAAGGAATTTAACCATTGTCAAATTGCGCTGAATTTACTACACATCACCGCAATCAAGAGTAGAAAAATAATCCTCAAAGCAATAAAAACGCTCACGAAATAACCTTTCCATTATTTTTCCAGAAAAACAATTGTAAATTATAATACCAAAAAAAAAACATATTAGATAAAGGAAAAACTACACCCCCTAAATAAATTAGAAATAAAAGAACGGCTTTACTTCGAGAGATGAGTAGCCGGCAGAACTGGGATTCGTAAAGAAGCCACTGAAGAATGAAAAAGAAACTACAATTATAATTATATGAAAAATATAACTCTCTCATGTGATCTCTAGCTAATAATCAATATTAATAGATCAGAGTGTAGGGTTTTATTGTAACGTAAAATATCTAATATATATGTCTTTATTGAACGCAAAATACAAATGTTTACACAATCAAAGAGCCCTATTCAAAGTCATGGTTCTTGACAGGAAAACGAATTCAATATATTTCTTGAATATTGCACGTTTCCTTTTTGCGCAACAGAAATAATGCCAGTGCTTTATGCCGTATTTCACACATGTTGCACGGTTTTGTTCTTCAGTCCTGTCAAGCCATTGAATGCACCTTTTTGTAGCATCGAATAACGGCTGCAAATGAGGATCCAATGCGAGGAAACACTCCATTTTGCATGAAAATTACTTTCTTAAGGACATTTCGTTCGCGGGATATGAAATAGAAGACAAGACAAACTCTTCCAATAACTCCACATAAGCTTGTATCATCGAATTCTGCATTCGTGTTTTTTAGCAGGATTTCCTACAGATGAAAAAAAAAGAAACCGATCGAGGAAACGTGGTCATCAGATCGATCAATATCTACATTTTAAGAAATTCAGAATAAATCGCTTGAAAAAATGACAATTTATAGTCGTTAAGGTTTGGCAATTTGAGAGAGAGAGAGAAAGAAAGGGCTCGCGCATGCTATGCTATGTCATCAATTTAGAGACTGTTTCCTAGAAAGTATTTGTCAGATTTAAGGAAAGCTAGGTTGTCCAGACAATATATTTCATAGCCTTTTAGGTACTTATGGAGGAAAAATAGATTATTAACATTTCAGTTTACGTAAAATCCGGAGTATTAAGTGCATTTTTAACAAAAAAAACAACCGAAATTTACGGGTGCTCGTTATACCCCGCGTATAAAAATGAGAGCTTTAAAAATAAACAAAGAGATGAGTGTAAAAACTAATTAAGGCTTCTGCATATATCGAAATACTGTTTATTTAAAAGAAATGACAATATGAATTGTGCTTCTAGAAGTATACTGCTTTTCAAAAACCTGGAATAACACCCCAAATAAATGACTTCAAAGCATAAAAACACTGCACACATACATTTCAGATTTCAATGCAAAAAGGGGATGCGTATTATACGGTGAATATACCTAAAAATTTAAAAAGGAAGCTTGAAAGTTAGAGTGCGCGTTTTAAGCCGGATTTTGCGGCTTATAAATAGCTATATTGTAGGCTTTGTGGGAAATGTTCTTCAAAAATAATACTCAATAAATAAATATGCTTAGTTTATCTCATGATTTGCTTTATTCGTCGTATCTTTATTATGCTTCTAAAAGATTTCGTGCTTTGTTTTTCTCAATCTTAAATAGTTGTGACTCTGTTAACTTCTAGTTATTGTGTCATATAGATATATATATTAGCCGTTACCCATTCGTTCCACTGGGTATTTCATGATGTTGTATGATTGTATGTTGTTTCTAAGCTATTGGTATATAAGTGATTGTATTGAAAAGCATTCTTATAGCCTTTTTGACCTTTCATTTAAAAAATGAAAGTATATTCAGAAAGAAATTTCTAAAATGAAAGTATATTCGTCATTTTCATCCTCGAATACTTTACAGCAAAATACGCTCTTAGCGGATCTCTATTTAATGAGAGAGAGAGAGAGAGAGAGACAACAACAACAACAAAACATAGATGCCAAATTTCAAGTCTGTAGGTCTAATAGTTCAGAAAATAGGATTTTTTTAAAAAAAAAATCCGTTACACATTTGTATCCTTTTTCCTTCATCTTGGAAGTCGATTTCCACAAAACCTATTTTTGGCGAATTTCTGTTTAACAATAAAAGCATGTTTGTTAAATTCTAAGTCTGTATGTGTGTCAGTTCAAAAATGAGAATTTTTTTAAATCTATAACACCCTCTCAATCCCTATTGAGGAGTAAATTTCAGCAAAATCTGTTCTTTGCGGTTTCCTGCTCCACTATAGAAAGATGTTTGTTAAATTTAGTGCCTGCACATCTAATAGTTCTGGGATCTCTTGATGAGCGAGTGAGTGAACCGCTTTCCTCTTATATATAGCTAGACTACTTTAATTCTGCAGTATCATTGCAAAATTTTTGAAAATAAAAAAAAGAACTAAATGTAAAAGTGGAGTTAGATACTAAAAAATCAAATTTACGAAGTTCATTCTTTCTAGGAAAATCAATTGGATCATGAGAATTCAGCTGGAATAAAAAATATCTGAGTTATTTAAATTCTAAGTTACACTTGTACTCACTGACCCAAAGGTTCATTTGTCAATCAAGTTTTCGAACACAAATAGAAGACAGTTACGTTGCTGAACAAGGAAATACACAGAGTATTCCTCAATCATACAGATACCATTATTTTAGGGGAACCTGACTTTCTTCATAAAAGATCAAATAGATTTCACACATGACATTCGTTAGAACATTTTGCCCATTGCCATAAAATTTATTGATGTCATATATATCCATTTATAGAAATGGTACTAATGAATAAATAATACAAGGAAATTTTCGATCACACAACACTTATGAATACATCAATAACAGTTTCAAAGACTTTTACACATTACTCTATTAGGAAACAAAGTCAGAAATATGATCAGGGTTAATATTTTTAATCACCATAATTTATAAGCAAATATAATGATGGAGTGAACAAATATAAGGAATATCGCCTAAAATTTCTTTGTACCTTTTTTTTTCATATGTATTAGACATTATGAGCAAATTCAAGAATATTTTAACTACTTTTTGACAAGATTATCATTTAAAAAAATTAAGGACATTTTGCACCGTACAATGAATCATTTTTTAAGTTAATAATTTCGCATTGAAATATCCAGTATATTGAATATTTACGAGTTTTGTACATTATATTTGATTCATTTTATAACCCATGTTTACAAAATACTTTGCTTTTGTGAAGATTCTGCGCTTAATATTCCTTTATACTAAATTGCTGAGTACTATTTTTTTCTGAAAATTTGTTTTTATGAGGGTAATAATTCGATGAAAAACTCAATCTCGTAAGCAATTAATGAAATCAAATCTTATACGTTTTATAATTCGCTGGTTTTATGAAGTTTTTGTTGTTGTTAAGTTATGTAGGTTCTAGGTATATTTTAAAAGCGTGAATGAATTGATCCTTAATTATTTAATTTCATTAAATTCTGATGTTAGGGAACATGTTATTATTTTAAAAGCTCAATTCAAAGGTTACTTAAAAAAGTTTCTTAAAGTTATTATCTGACCCATATGGTATGCGATTTTCTTAAAATCTCCATAGCAAATTGCATATATAAATACTTATTGTTGTTTATACCAAAGTGCGAATGATATTTTTAGAAGCTAATACAATCTTTTTTAGATATATAAAATGAAAGAAATATATGGTGATAGCATGTAAAAAATATTTTATTTAAGAAAATTCTTGAAAAATAAAATTGTGCAATGAAAAAAGTTGCCACTTGTACAAAATAGGAGAATAATTAATTGGCTTTACTGTAGCCCACACATAATAAAAAATGATACTTATTACAAGAAAATCTAAAATATAGAATAATTTTATACGTTTTAATTTCAGAATATCTATAGTAAGATTAATATTTAGAACATGTACCAGTTAAGATGAAATGATGCGAGGTTAGAGGTTTCAAAACCTTTTTCTAAAAATGTGAAACAAGATAATTTTATTATTATTATTATTTTTTGAAATCAAGAACATCATTGCTAAGTTAATTATCTATATTGCTTCAAACTAATAAACTTTATAAGAAATATCTCTGTACAGAAACCGCAATGACAAGGATGTGTATTGGTTTCATGATTAAAGGTAATATAACTAAACAACCATAATCCTTAGATTAATCTCATCTAATTAGTGTTGATCACAAAAACAAAAATAATTAGAGACATAATTTATATCTTATATTCAACGCGATCACGGATATACATTTGAAAAGGAAAAGAATTTGTGTTTTATAAATTACTAATATTTCTATTGTCTGTTTTTTTTTCTCTGTAGTGAGTCATGTAATTATATAAACGTTGATGAAGAAACTATGCAAATGATAAAGAAAGTTATTTTTTTTAATTGGGGAAAATAATTTCCTCAATATCTAATAGCAATGATATAACAAAAATGTATTATAAATTTTGAAAAACAGTTACGTTACAAAACTAGAAATTTGACATGAGTTCCTTACTATAAATGAGAGAACAAATATAGAGACTACGTGTTCTTTTTACCTATCTTGTTACTTATCATATATTCGTTTAATATAGATTTTTAATGTCCTTTCTTAAGAATTTTTTTGCTTTGTCTAATTTGAAAATTTACCAATTTAAATAATTTGATAGTTTGGGGAAATTCTGTCTCGATATTTATTATTCGTTTTTAAATTTTTTATTACCTAATACTATTCATATATTTAATTATTATATAACCT